>JASGCC010000191.1:0-585834 GCA_030067915.1 Hydractinia echinata
GAAGTCCTGTTTTAGTGGCATTATTGTTACGATCAATGCTTTTTATTTTATAACAAAATTCGGGAAAGGTGTATTGATGGAAAATTTTCCTTTTATTGGGAATATCCTGTCTCTTAATTGCCATTGACTTACAATGTTTTGGCTTGTGTTGGGTTAAATCCACTTAACATGAACCTAAGCACAATTGCTTTTGAATATAATTTTTAAGGCATTCCTGTACTAAATGGACCAAAAAGAGACGAAAATTGTAGTCGAGTCGGGATAAAGTCGGTAAAAATGGTTCTACTGTAAAAGGAAAAAAGGTCGTACAATAGTTTTGTTGGTAACAAAATATTAGCTACTAAACAAATATTTCTCAATTTTTACCGACCTTTTTTTTACTGATAACCCATAAAGAAATCACGTAGACTATGTGACTAGGCTAGGATTTGCTATATATTTTTCCGGCATTACTGATGATAGAATCCACTAATTTTGGAACATCAATTACTTTTTGCACAGCAATGTTCAAAACACTTTGGCACTATACACGCGTCCGGTAAAAAGCATTGTCTGTCTATTCATTTACCTTTATAATTAAATAATTCTTTTGCAATGCACAAGCTTATTAAATTTACCTACCTTAAGACTCTGGATTAAAACATCTTGAACTTTCTTCATCTTGTACAGCTTAATAAGTCTATTGTGTGTTTAATTTGTCGAGCACTGTCTGCCACAACGAAACAACAAGTTGATAATGTTCAACTTGTATAAAAATAGCATGCAGATGGATTAGAAGTGATATCGTTTGACTATGTTGATGGCATTCACTTTCACGTTTTCAGAAGACACAGCCTCAGCCATAACCATGAAAGGATAAAATAAACCAACAAAAGGCAATAAGGCAGTACCACGTCAAAAAGGCGCTCCAAAATATATAAAACAAAACCAAACATGTGGAACAAGACATACGAATCAGAAGTTAATGAAAACTGCAAAGATATTTAGACCTTTTTGACTTATCCTTATCGTAAAGAGAACGTTAACGCGAATTTAAACACAATACAACATTGTGAATGAAACAATATAGTAATTTCCTAGATAGATCCTTGGTAGATCTCAGAACACAAGAAAGATCTTCAAACAGAATGAATTCAATTACTCACATCAATTAAATAAACCCACGGAGAGCTGACCCGAGTGTTACTTAGCGCTACCGAAGAATCACCAAGCTGTGATGACAACCCGCTATGTTGAGCCACGTTTGATGTACCAAGCCCGTTGTTGACATGTATTCCGATTCAATGGCCAACACAAGCGTTACAAATATGAGAAGACTGGTTGTTGAATCTTCACTAGAACAACAACATCGATATGTAGTCTCTTTGTGAATATAGTCATAAAGTTTGTAAAACCAACCAGAAGTGCGCATAAAAGTTCTTGTCGTTCTTGGCGGCAGTGTTAGTATGAATAACTAAGACTTCCGTTATAACACACAATGTCAATAAAGACCGTTAAAACAGTTTAAAGAAACCTTACTGTCCGCCATTCTTTAACTTCCCTGTTGCGTCTGCCGTTTACGCGTTCGAAGAAAATAAAACCTAAATGAATAAAAGTGTCGATTTAGTATGTGAGTGCAAACAGTATCTATGGTAAACAAATAGAAGATATTACTGATGGCTTGAAATATTCGTACTTACATTTTAATTTTCTTTTTGGTCATGAATAGTGGATTTCAAGACATGATTGATACTTTGTTCTTTGTTCATTGATGCGTTGCAGAACTTAAACACTTATTAGAACCAAAAACAAAATTTTGATTCTGATAACACTTCACGAAATGTAACTTAAGTATAAGATGCAACGTAACTGTCTTAAAGCTTTAAAAATATCAAAAATAAAAAATGAAAAGTGAGTTACACAATCGAAAACTTTAAATCTTTTTAAGCAACTGCGGGTATTCGATTATTCGTTTCCACAATTTTAACAAAAAGTTACGTTAGGATCTAAGTACTGTATTTCCTCTATTCACCGCCTTTTAAAGGCGCCCACTTCAAATAAGTACCCAGGGCGGTTATTGGTGTTTAGAAAACGAAATGATTTTTTTTAATTTTGTGTCGATTAAGTGAGCTAAAAATATTTCTTTGGTTAGTTTGTAATCTAGGTTCTTTCAATGGAATGTTGGATTTACATTTTGAGGAAATGTGGTAAAGTTAAGTAGGAAATAATAAAATATAGTGAATTACATATTTGGCTCTCTAATAAGATTCCCTTTCCCTTATAGGAACTAAATAACCACACAATATTGATTTGTAAATTTTTGATTACCTTAATTCTAACATTACACTACTTGTAAATAAGTGCGATATTTTATCTCGCTATGGTTTAATGTGATGCGCGTCTGTCCATTTGACGAGCACGCAATGTACCATAAACGTGCACGTTTTACGATATTGTTTCTCCAAGGTAGAAATTAATCATCATTCTCATTTTTTTAACAAGTTTTAAATTCATTCTTTTTATCATTTTTAACATTTTTGATGATGCTTGTCATCATTTTTTTTAATCATTTTTCGATCATTTTTCTTTCATTTTTCTTCATTGCAGTCATTTTCTTTATAAAAAATTCAAAAGAATATGTGATGATTTTTAACCATGATATACAACTTCAGAAAAACGCATTCGTACGTGGACGTACTCGAAATAAAATTTATTAATGCATGAAGGGTTATAGATTCAATCATTTTTTTGTACGTATGTGTGTACGTACTGCGATTAGTTAACATCTGACCCCATGCTATTTTCGTGCTTTTTAAATAATATACAATTGTGCTGGAACGTTCAGTTTCAATGTCACACAGATTCAGTACGATGTTGGTTATAAAGTACGTTAACAGCGTTGGATTACAGAAATACGAACCAACAATGTAAAGTATCAATCAAATGATTTTTTTCTCGTTTTTTCGTTGTTACTTCTTACTCTCGTTGATGCCAAAGTATAAAAGCTCTCTCTCACACACACACACAAACACACACACATACATTGGTATATTTTATTGCTACATGTCAAGTTTTATTTAGAAAGAATTGTTTCTGCCCTACTACAATTCGCGACACCTTTTCTTAGAACACTTGCACGACTTGATGACTTGGTAAGTCATGATATCTTTCCCACCGCAACTCAGTTTCACATCCTCGTATCCATCTGCAATGCATCGTGAAAAACAGTACAATAGAGGATTTGGGGCAATGTGTATGATGGACAGAAACCAACACAAATGTTGACTTCAATTTCCACATTGCCGCCTGGACATTCTTCAACTTTTATTATTTTCTTTTCTTTTACCATGAGGCATGGCGAAATACCGTACTTTTGTTGATCAACTTGCATTAAGCCGCCTTCATTTTCGTTCGTTATACTTTTACTCTCGATTGTTTTGTACTTTGATGGTCAGTATGAACAAACACAAGAATTTCGAGAGTGACTTCATCCTTCAAACGATAAACTAATAATGGTACTATACCATTTTTCACAAACCTTATTTTACAAGCACATAATCAGACATTCGAATAAAATGGTGGAATCGCACATCATGCTAAGGATGGTTTTGCTCTGAAATACGAATTTTTAAATATTGGAGAGCAAAATCTTCGCAAAAAACGTATGGATAAATAGTTTTGTAAAACTTATATAGATTATGGTATACATTATGCAATGGAGCTTCCAATGAACGCAGAAGGGAATGCGAATTGCTTAGACGATGAAGCACTGATAGAGATTGGACTAAAATATAACACTGAATTTAAAAATGTATCACTTGAATTTACCTACACTTAAAACATGGTAAATAAATTATCATGAAAAGCCTTTGTAAATATGTATTTTCGTTCATTAATAAGAAGTAAGAGAAATAAAAATTAAAGCGTCCAGTGCATCAAGATTTTCACAACTGAAGCAACGATTCCTGCTATGTGAGTCTATAACCACTGGAAAACTTTGAGCTGTAGGCGTAGTTTCTGCTGTGAAAACCGACGGATACCTCAACATCAGGTGCGATGTATATTTACATTCTTTGCCCAAAAAATTTCGTTGGTTATTAAAGAAAAATCTGAACTTGCATTTTTAAAAGCTACGATTCACTATGCTAGTGATCGAAGCGAAAATATTGCACCCTGAAGCGCATGCGAAATTCTAAACAGTAGGTAAAGTAAAATCTGAACTTGCATTAACGAGTTATGAATCAGCCATTACGCAAGCGATGGAAGCGAAGATATTTCACCCTAATTTAAATAGTATGTAAAGCAGCGTATATGTAAATGATTTACCTGGTCAATATGGTGTGATATGTTGTCCTTGTTTGGCCTTTTCCAGTTTGTCTTCTTACAGACAGCTTAATAAGATACTGAGTTTTCAAAAATTCAGGCCTATTTATTTAGGTGCGAAGACAAGAACCGGAAAACGTCAAAAGGAGGTGTAACGACTAAAATAGTGTTTATTCAACGGATACTGACTAGTTTGGATGTTGTACTGTGAAATACAAAGCCCGAGGTCAAAAGTACAGACCGAGCTTGCGATTTTACAGTACTTTACTTTTTTACAGTATTTTACAGTACAATATCAAAACCGGTCAGTATCCGTTATATTACCTGACTGTATCTGATCTGCAAATAAATATTCCTTTGTGAACAAAACAAACAAAGCTATATTAAAGGTGCTATTCCCAAGGCACCAAGGAAGATAAAACGCATGTCGATTTTGATACTTTTCGAATCCAAGATCGTTCGATTTTAAAATTTTGTTAGTACACAAAACAAACTCAAATCATTGTTCATGTGAATTGAGACGAAAAGATGGTTTTAAGTGAGCCACTTTTTATATTTTTTGTGTGCTATGAAAATGTTTTTTATTTGTTTACGTTTTTATGTTACCATTTTAATAATGGCTTCCAAAATCGGTTAGTATGGCTTCATACAAAAACCTGTTAAAATAAGCCGTAAACCAATTAAATCATCGGATTTTTTCATACTAACCAGTTTTTCGTATCAGTCAGGTAATAATGGTTCGTAAATAAAGTTAAGCTTAACTTAATCTCCAATCCAAGATTTTACTTGAAATATCATAGCTACTAGCATGCAGGAAATGGGAAATGAATAACAGGATGCTATTGATAAATCCAGGGGATTCTTTCACTGCGTTTAAATAAACGTCTCATCCTTTGCTACTGAGAAACTGGTCATGAACTTTGGACCGTGACATCCGTGATGACAGATAGATCAGATTAACCGTAACCAACTGAACATGCATTGTCATTTAAAAGGAAATTGCATCTGGATGTTTTAATGGTTTAATATAAGGTACGAGCTGTTGACAGGAATATCGATAAAATCCTTAAGACGTCCTTCTTTAGAAAAATTTCGTATCAATCAGAAGGAAAAGGAGTTTCTTTCGGATAAAAAGACCCTGGAGGGTCATCCGCTACATTTTATGAACAAATTGTTGATGTGAAATACCCATGCGAATACTTCTTAATGACGCATGTGGTTGTTTGTTAGCTCCTTGTTATTAATGTTGTTAATATACGTTCATCTGGTTCACATATTATGTCATTTCATGCAACAAAATTTAACTGATAAATGAAATCTCATTACGATTAGGGTTAGGGTTAACTAATCTCATTACGATTTTTTCTTCAGAAAATACTTAAACTAGTATTTCCCGTGGAACGTTTAGCAAAGGTTTCAGGACTGCATTGGTATAACTTTTGGACTGCATTAATTCTGTCACGGCTGGTTTTATGTAGGGCCTGAAAAAGTCGTTTCGACACCTATCTATTCAGCATTTGATTAAAGGCTTTAAAATCTTTCTGACAAAAATTTGACTGCCAACAGCCATAGTGCACGCATATCCGCCATATAGATTTTTATGATAGAAAATTAACAGTAGGACGATATTTTAGCTGTTTATCGTGATAGAGAAAAAATTTACTTTAGTTTTTCTAAAGTCGCGCATATGCTGACGTAAATTGTAATTTGTCATTAAAGATTTCCTCGCAAACGACAAAATAGCTGCAAATCAACGTATTATCCTTGATGGCAATAATATTTAGTATTCTTATTCTTTTTCTTAGTCTAATTGAATTATTTACCCAGGGAAATTTTCTCAGTTCCTTTTGATACTTCTCTCAACGAAGGTGATTCTAGTGCATAAAGGATAGATTCACACTTTTGTAGACTCTGTCATGAATCGGTCGTGGTTTAAATCAAGGGTCGTGGTTTAAATCAAGGATCGTGTTCTCACTGGAAGCGGAAGATCTATATATAGTCGGTATATATGCTAGGTATTTAGCAATCGTAAATGCTATCTTGATGTTTTTAATAAGATATTAAGGAAATATAATGATAGTTGAATCAAAACATAAAAATAAAATATAAGTTTTTAACATTGAATTATGGTAATGTAAAAAGAAAGAAAGATTTTTATGGCATATACGGAATAGTAATTTGAAAAAAAACATAGATCCCAAGGATTTTGAAGAAAGGTACAGTATCGTTGTATTGTATCAGGTGTTTTCTACTTCAAGGGTAAATTTTTAAGTCGATTGCCTATATTTTAATTTTTTTAACGATCGCTGTTTTCATCGGTCTCTTCCAGGCTTTGTATATATTGTGTCATGATACACAATTTCGAAAACTACGGAATTATGGAATTAAAGGGCTCACTTTAAGATGGTTTACGGATTAACTCTTCCGACGTAAGCAACTAGTGAAATTTTCGACCCTACAGCATTATTGTGTGGAGTTACACAAGGGTCATATTTAGGACCAATTATATTCCTAGTATGCTCTAACGATTTCAAAGAATGTTTGAAAAATTGCAGAGTAATACAGTTTGCGGATGATACAGTTGCTTTTGCGAAAACAGTTCAACAACCAAAAACCATTTTCTTACAAATTTCAAAATTCGATTGTCAACATTTTTTGGTCAACCCATGTTTCACTTAACGGATAGATAAATAAGCAATCGGAGTTTTGAGCATCCTTGTTCCCAGGGTTTGTTGCCTATGTCAAAGCCCATAAGGGTTATTTGACGGCTAAACAAGACCCTGGTACAGGCTGCTTTTGATAATCAGTATATTGGTTAGTATAAATAATTAATGAATTTGTGTCACTGTTATAGTAAAAGCAACTTGATCGAGTCCTCGTTCTTTACATATGGCGGAGCGATTTCTTTTGGTTGTTTAAGTTCACCCTGAAACTATATTTTATAGTGATTAAATCTTTTAAGAAGCATTATTTATCACCAAAATGTGGTAACGTGTGATTAGATAAAGCTGATTTTGTTGAGATATACTGATACAAGACAACCTAGCTCAATTTACCTGGCCAGGTAGTTTTCATAATTTACAAGTTCAGTACCTCTTTGGGAAAAAGTGTAAGTCTTAAATTGTGGCATCTAGCTGTTTATATATTCAATAAGGAATCAAAACCAAAGCTAGCTTAGATAGCTGGCTAGCTAAGTATAAAATATGTTTTCAATGTCTTATAAATGTCGGCTGAATATGTTTTTATAAGCAACCCAGGTTGGTTTAAAATTGGATCAATAAAATTGGAGCAACCTTTAATCCTTATAGCTATTTACGCTACGCTACACTACAATCCCTTTCCTTCCCTCAGCTAGCAACTTTCCGAGTTAAACTATGGTGAAAGTTTTCCTAGAGGAATATATGCTGCGTTTAAACAGCAATATAATGTGCTTTAGCATGAAAAATGCACTACTGATGAACATGATCCGAAGGGTCAAGGTTAGGTTCACATTTCCCGAACAGTGGTTGTAAAATAAAGGTGCTAAGTGCTAGAAACAACCAGCTAAGAAATTTGTGATAAAAAAGGCCTTAGCAATTTAATTCCTGCCCCAAAGAGAGATAGTAAGCTTTTCTTTCACTTAATATGTTATATATTGTATAGCTAGAGGGTTATTCAATAATTACAAATTAGCCATTTTTTACCAATGATCAAGTGTTACGTAATTATTAAATGCCCTCCTAGCTACATAAATATTTTCTTTGGTTCATACGTTTCCAACTGTATATCCTTTTTGCGGTGTTTTACACAAATTTTGTTTCGAAACGTGATATTTGTCTACCTAGCTTACATGTGACTGGTGTGGCTATATTTTGCACAAGTGTGATGTGTTTGCTAGCTAGCTAAACATGGCAGACCAACAAAAATTTAAACTTGCTGTTAAGTAGTCACATCATTTGTTCAAAATGGGAAGATTCATTTAGCTGGTCTGACTAAAACTAAACTTTTGAAAGAGCACTTGTTTTTTTTTAATAAGAAAAAATAATAAAAAATATGATTTATTTTATTTAGTAATGGCTTATTATGCCTGCCTATGTACATGTTAGCAAGATAGCTAGCTAGGAACATGTCTTAAGTTTTAAAAAAGAAACTTTATTTTCATTCAAAATATCAACAATGAAAATCTGCAAAAATAACATCTTTCATAAAAATATATACTGTTTGGCTCACCGTGTTTTTAGTCAATCTTTTTTAATATTTCTCATATTCAGGAATCCTCTTATCTTTTAATGTTTTTGTAACAAAATCCGCCATCTTTATAGTAAATCGTTGCATATAATATGACGCGGAATAAATTATCTATGTCGGATGTAATCCAATCGCATTACAAAACTCACCAGCCTGTACCAGGGTTTTTTTCGCCGCCGGCCTTGATTTAAAAAAGGCAAAAGCCCCTGTGGACGAGGTTGAGTTTTGACTAGACATATTTGTTACTATTTGAATTTTATTTAACGGTTATAGATTTTTCTAGCCAGTGGCTTAAATCATTTTGATTTGATTTTGATTTGATTTTTTTAAAAATTCAGTGTTCATGTTAAACAAAAAATCTTTTCCCACGTACGCAAACGTTTCAGTTTCCTTTACCACGGGAATACGTTGATTGTTTACAATAAAACAGGCTCATATCGAATTGCTTGACGATTTTCTTATGCGAAACGTTTTGCATTTGTCCACTCTGACGATCACATCTGCCCGGTAAACCCACTTTGAAAATGCGTGACAAAGGTTTTGGTTGTCGTTTTGCGAAGGCATCGTCAGTAAAGCGAAACTAATGTTTGGCTGGAGTGATTTATCGTACGCACATCCGATGATTTTCTCATATGAAATCACAGTAATCAAGGTTTTTATAACGAGATTGAATTCCAAGGCGACAAATTAAAAGATCAGTAGAGGGGAATGTCAACAAAAAGACATGGATTTTGACAAACGTTTTTGGCACATGACAATCTGGCAGAAGCTGTGATAGACCATTTTTAAAATTTCATGTGTTAAATCTTGGATTGCGTAAAAAAGCACTTACTCAAGGTAGTTTTGTTGTTGCTTAGCAACTCAATGATGCACATTTGACAGTTGAGGAATTACCAAAAAATTTGGAAGAACAGGATGAAAGTGTTCCAAGAAAGATCATCAGTATGTCCGCAAACCTACCAAACACCGACACATATTGGAGAGAGCGTAAAAAGGAATTAGATGCACTATGTTTTTTTATGTTAAAAGAGTTTCGGGTTTTACCTACTTATTTTGACACTAGTAGCTGTGCCGAGCAACATTGGAAACCACTTCATAAATTATTAATAGAGTACAATACAAGTTACAAATAAATTTTATTCTGATTCACATTTTAAACATCAATTGATTCATAATAACCTTCACATTGTTACAAAATATTTCAGTGTGAGACATGCTAATTTCTCTAACACAGTGCTCAAAGAACATTTTCAATTTTCGGATTTCTGGGGTAGAATAGAATTTAGCATCATAATATGGCCAAATCTATAATGAGGAATCATAAGGACGGAATAAGTGAAGAAACCCAGGTTTATGACTGGTTACAAACAGACTCTAAAAACAAAGATGATATATTTTCTCCAAAATTTATATCATTGCATCCGGCTGGCGGAATTGAAGAAACTGTCAATGGAGAAAAAAACTGGTTTCCAAACAAATCATTGTGGGCAAAACGAGAAGGTAGTGCATACCTGTTGATGGAACCACTCTTCACAACCCGTTGGCTGATATAGATACAACTCAAGAATTGAAAGAATGCCATATTAATCTTGTAAACAAAATTTTGTTACACAGGTGCTGTTTGTTCTGTTGGCGTAGAAAAACCATTACTATTAATAATCCAGATGGAACGAAAAGTAAGAAGGTTGTCAAGTATTGTAGATTTTACTTTGGAGAATTTGATGACGAAACCCATATAACTTCAGGAAAAAACATTCATCCTTATAACCCAGTAATTACTGATGGAGCACATCCACGTTATGAAGGCCACAACCAGTGATTTAATAACTATTTATAGTAATTTATTAAATACATCTGCCAGTAATGCATCTGTCCGAAGTATAGCTCAACGACTATTGCTAATAACTGTTGGCAGGATCCAGGATCTGCTGCTGATTTCATCAACACTAGATCAAAATGATACCATTGCTCTAGAAAATTCAAAAGAGTTGAATTGAGTGGTTATAGAACTTTAAAAATTCAGAATGATTGTAGTGGTACTGTCACAAATTCCACACCTTTGAACAAATTTTGTGGAAATGACAGGCGTCAAAATCTCCCTGCGATTACCCTTTTTGATTGGGCAAAGATTTGTGATTGTCCTAAAAGTAAAAGCTGTAGACAAGACCATGTTCCTGTTTTTACTGGATTGCCTATATATCCAAATTGGCCAGTTTAGGAGGATTATGCAAAATCCCAATTAATTATATTTTCAAAAGATATATGGAGAAACACAAACGACTTACTTAATGGCCATAACAACTTTACAGATGCTTTTGCAGAGTTCTTAGATTCTGAAGAATGCCCTGAAGCTTTATTAGAAGTTATGAAATTAGCTAAGGCACATTATGACAAGAAGATATTGAAGAAAGAAAAGTATAAAAATATTCGAAAGTTACAGGTATTGGAAGATTCGGAATTATCCCAAAGTCAATTGCAGTCAATGTCATCACAGCAGTCACAAACTAAATATTTGGGTTATGCATTTTAAGAGAATTTTAAGAGACATTTTCAGAGAAAAAAGAGCCCATGCAATTAACCCGGAAATTGATGATGTAGTTCTGCCAGATGGACGTACTTTGTATAACTGGCATGAGCAAGGCATACAAAATTTACCCCCTTCAGTAGATATTAAGGAGGCTAAAAACTGGGTGAAGAATATGTTAAAGACTTCTGAAAAAAGAGAAATGGAACACAATTATCAATGCAATCTTCCTGATGTAAATGTAAGATAGGTTGGTGAATGATAAACAAATGCAAGTGGTTTATTTTCACATTAAACACTTACTATCTATTGCTGGTAATACAAATTTTGAAACTGTTCCTCTGCGAGTCATTGTTCAGTGCTGGTTTGAATTGGAACTCTATATGAAGATGGTTGATCGAAAAGCTTATATATTTTAATCTTTACTGTTTTTCATTTATATAATTAACCCTTTACCGGGTTAATAATAATGAAGTGACAAAACAGTTGGCTGTTGTGATAAAACTTGTCTGATGAATAATAAAAATTACTTACTCCTTGTAACTGGACCTGGTTCGCTTTAGTAGAACTTGAAACAGAATCTACACATGTGCGTTAGTACCAATACTATTTACTCCCGAAGTGGTCAAAGGTGTTGACGAGTTGGTTAAACAAAGAGAGCTGACAGGAATTAAAGATAGAAATGACTATGTGCTGGCCACAAGTGGCGATCAGCCAATAAGAGGATGGGATACGCTACAAGCAGTAACAAAAGAGGTTAACGGCTTGTAAAAACCAAAGTTAATAACGCCTACCCGTACTAGAAAGTATGTTTCAACCCT
Source organism: Hydractinia echinata (assembly GCA_030067915.1). Lineage (NCBI taxonomy): Eukaryota > Metazoa > Cnidaria > Hydrozoa > Anthoathecata > Hydractiniidae > Hydractinia > Hydractinia echinata. Next base: position 11,875 of record JASGCC010000191.1, read on the forward strand.
TTTGCAACTGATATGAACAACGTGGAGCTGACATGGGTCAGAAACCATATGGGACACACCAAGGATACGCACTTTGCTTGTTACAGAAAGGTATTTGCCTTTTTGAACATACTAAAGAGAAATAGTTTGCGCTAAAATTAATAAAATTCCGCCAATTTCACCAATTATGTTTCTAAAACATATAATATTTTTTACATATAAGTTATGTGAAAATACTCAAATATCATTGACTACTTGCTGTTCGAGAGAAAAACAACGTGGCCTAAAGTAGAATTAATTCCACTTTGTCGCTGAGCTTAAGAGCTAAATGATATTCCACACAAAACACATTCTTTTGATTCACAAGTAAAAACAAAAACAGACAATATAAACTTTAGTAGACAACAACTTGTGCCCCTTTTTCTAATCTATCGTCGAACGAAACAAATACAATGAAGAAATCAGATATCATTAAACGCACGTGTCTATTGTATACTGTTGTCTATTTTATTACCGATTTTTAAGTGAAATTAAGACATGTTGCGAATAGATATCGTTCCGGAATAATTTTCGGAATGGCGACATTAAAAGGAAATTTGTTTACATTTTACACTTACACTTGATATATTAGGCAACTGAGTTATTTGCCTCTACACATTATATGCCAGGATTACTTCTTTCTGGGATGATATCTATCCGCAACGTCTTACATGGTCTAACAAATTGATATTATTTTTCCTAGCTTGAATGAAATAATAAACAAACTTTATTTTGTTTTATTTTTATTCTCTTTTCTTCAAGTTATGGTACTTTCTGAAGTTTCTGCGATAGAACATGGGGTATGAAGCAAACGCAATTTTTTTAAGATTTGTTTTTATATTATTGCTCTGTCAACAATTTATACGCATTCTGAGTGTAAAAAAATATTCTCTCTTTTCGATTTCGAATACTCGCTCTCCAACAGGCGGAAAAAGAAAATTACTAATGCGCTACTTAGCCCTTAATGCTGGTAATGTTTCAAATTTTCAAATTTTATTTTTCTCTCAGGAAAATTCAACAATAGAGCTCACAAAAATGCCCAAGGTTTTGACGGCCGTGGACGATGGGAGTAGTTTGAAGAACAAAAAGGTTGACGATTTGGGAACACGAGGAAGGAAAATGCCATATGAATTTACAGAAAGTCAAATACAACGTATGTATATTTTTTGGTTTGTGAAAGCAAGATCGGCAGAAAAAATTTTAGCGGAAAAAATATAGGTACAAATTTTGATATCTGAAAACGTTGAGCGTGTGTATATTCTTAGGATATTCTTTCTTAATTTTCAACCCATTTTTTTATCTTGTATTTTTATCTCAAAATTGAAATCAAAGATCTGATTTTTTAAAGGCTATGGGTTGAAACGTTCATAACAGTTTTCACAAGTTTCTTTTGTAAACTATTTATCTTATTCGTATCTTGGGTGGGCTATGTCGGACGGACATTTTGCGACTAAAATTCTGATTGAAAAAAATGCGAACTTAGCTGTTTAATCGATGAAATCAAGTTCTATGCAAAGCGATCTAACAAAATTTGAAATGTCCAAGGTTAGTCAAAATGGGGAAGTAATTTGGTCATAACATATTTGGTCTAAATATATTTTACTAGAGGATAACCCAAACAGCACAGTTGTTGAATATACTGATACAAAGCAATCCATGGGAAAAATAAAACCTACTTTACTAATGCCCTTGATACATGGTAAAAATGTGAGTTGATACATGCAAAAAGTGATTTTGTAGATAAAAATAATAACATTTTATGTGTAGCTAAGTTTTGCAAGCCAAGCATGAAATATCTCACAAGGTTTGTAAAAAACGTGTATAGTTTTTGTTTTGGCGAATGGCACAATAATTCGAAAAACACAATCGATATAACAACGTTTCAAACCTAAATAATATACAAACATATATATAATATATCTAAATATAAACTTAAACACTCAAACATACATATGAAAGTCAACATCGTTCAACTCTTACACTGTGGGCCACGTAATTTAAGTCTTTATTCGCAAAACCATAGCTCAGTTGGTCCAAATTTCGAATCATGATAAATATATTAGTTAATAAATACTGAAAATTGTGAGAATTATTGTGCCATTCGCCAAAAAAATTTACTGCCTACGAAGGAAAATGAAGACGCGTATTGCGTCTTCATTTTCCTTCGTAGGCAGTAAATTTTTTTGGCGAATGGCACAATAATTCTCACAATTTTCAGTATTATTAGTATTATTTTGGCTTGCAGTCCATTTTTTTTTTAATTGTTATATTCACTGCGCAAAAATACTGAATATATGAGAATATAAATCTGAGTTTTTTTTCGTATACCGTCAATATACGGAAATATACTGAAGCGTTTTTCTTTGTATACTATGGCGGAATACGAAAATATACTTTGCGTATAGGGACCCCAGAGTATACGAAAATATCGCAGCCGTGACACGTCTTGAATATACATGCCGTATATTTACGTTTAAGTTGTATACGAAAATATTTGCGTCGTATTCTATCAACTATGCGACTGTATACAAAGGTATCAAGTAACACGAAAATATCGCAGGCGTTATATGCCTCGATACACGTCGTAAATTAACTATAACGTTGTATACGAAAATATTCGCGTCGTATTCTATCAAAATATGCGACTGTATACAAAGGTACGAGGTAATATACGGAGTAAATCTGGTGTAGCGCTGCCTCAAGGAATTATAGGTTTATCCCATTTCACCCCTTTTGATAATTTTCCAGGTAGAATTTTAAACTTTCAGGAAAGCTTTAGGAGCTGTACATGGAGTTGCTGTCGTTATTTGGTTTAGCAAAAAAGGGTTTTAAAGAATAATGCATGTAATAAGTTTGTTAGTTAAAAAATTTATTGAAACGTTTTATATATAAAAAAAAATATTAGAATAATAGTTGTAAAAATTAAATTAGTAATTAAAAAAATATACAAAAAATCACGTTTTAAAGACATTATCTATTATTTGTTAACAACTGTTATATTTTAGTTTATTTACGAACTTGATGTATATATTTATTTTAGTTTTGTTGACCACTTGGTTTGTACAGCATGGTTTTTTAGAATTTAGAAAAACTTATTTCGATTCCATCGATTTCTAAGTTTTCACATTGGTCCACCGAGCCGGATTTATATTACATTTTATCGTCTGAAAACATACAAGATTATTTTTGAAAGTTATTACGAAGAATATTTGATTATTACTACGAAAAGAAGATTATTTATTTACTAATACATGTTACTAACACATATTACAAAACCACGTGGCTGCTTTAATTTAAAACGAACATTTATTTGAATAACATTTGATATTTATCACTATGGAGAGGAAAATTAAAATTAGAAATATTGCTGAAAATACAATCAGAAAAATATTTAGTGGCACTGTGAAAGAAATTTATGAAAACTATGAAGAACGTAAATTTAATAGATTGTTATCTTCGGAAAGAACAGTTTCCACAAAGTTTCAAACTTTGAAAGAACTGAACGATGATATATTAGCTGGAGTTGATGAAAATGAGCTTGAAAATGAAACTGATCATGCAACAGAGTTTGAGTTATATTTTAATGAGGAACTGATAACTTTGCATGAATTTATTAAATCAAAGGAAAAGAAAGAAGACAATGTGAGTATTCCTTCGACTTCTTCTACAACCACAAATGTAAAATTACCTAAGATTTCGATCAAAAGGTTTAGTGGAGAACCAACAACTTGGAGAAACTTCATTGACTCTTTTGAATGCACGGTCGATAAGAATGAAAATATTTCAAACGTTGAAAAAATGAGTTATCTTATTAACTTTTTAACTGGGGAAGCCTCAAACTGTGTTAAAAGATTATCGTTATGTAACGACAACTGTCAAATAGCGTTAGATTTATTAAAAGAGCGGGGAAAAGCAAATTTTGATATCTAGCCACATGAACAAATTGTTAGAACTTGACACTGTTGTGAACAGTACCGAAACAAATGATTTACGTTGTTTGTATGACCACGTGAACGCTCAAGTTAGGAGTTTAAAGTCTATTGGCTTGAGTGCAGCTGATTATGGTCCCATGCTTATACCCGTTTTGATGTCTAAGTTACCCCAAGAACTTAAGCTGATTATAACAAGGCAATTTGGCAAAAATATTTGGGACATAAACGTTATTCTCCAATCTTTGAAACAAGAAATCGAAACACGTGAGAAATTAAACCTCACAAGCACAACAAACAAAGAAGGGGAATCCTCTCCTTATTCAGCATCTTCGCTAAATGTTTCGGCACAATATAACAGAAAAAAACAATGGAACTCGTGCACCACCTAACAATAGAACACATGGTTCTTTTAATTTATGCGTTTTCTGTGATAAACAACACAAGCCACAGAAATGCACAATTGTGACAGAAGTAGAATCAAGAAAAAACATTCTCAAAAAAGATGGTCGTTGTTTTTTATGCTTTCGACAGGGACATGTTGTTCGAGATTGTTCTACAAAAATGAAATGTTTTAAATGCGAAAAAAAGCATCATGTTGCCATATGCCATTTATTAGATAGAAAAGAGGATGAATCGAGCGCAAATGTAGTGAACGTTAAAATCACAACTAATGCCGTTTTACTCCAGACTGCGACGGCCTGTGTGCTTTCAACCGACAATAAGGCATCTGCGAATTTAAGAATTTTATTCGACTCAGGTTCCATGAACAGTTTTATAACTCCTAAAGCTAGGAAGTTGCTTAATTTAAAATCGATCGGAACCAAAGAAATGACTATCAAGGCATTTGGAGGTAGTCGCGTTACAAATAAACTTGACGTTGTTAAATTTTCTGTAAAATCAAAAAGAGGAGATTTGGAAATTCCAGTGTGCGCCTTCGTAAATGAAATTTGTCAACCTTTAGCAAATCAGGCGATTAATTTTGCACAAGAAAATTATCCATATTTGTTGGACTTGGAATTGGCTGATTTAAATACTAATAACTCATCCATGGGGATAGACATTTTAGTAGGTGCCGATTATTATTGGCACTTCATTGATAATCAAATTATCAGGAGTGAAAATGAAACTGGACCTGTTGCACTAGCCTCAAAACTTGGCTATATTTTGAGTGGTCCTCTGATAGGAAAAGACGATAAGAATTCATCGCCGTCTAATTTTATTTCTTCGATTCATGTATTAAAAGTTGAAAACGAGTTTAGTGAAAAGAAAACTCTTCAAAACACATTAGATAACTTTTGGAGTGTTGAAAGCGTCGGAATCTCATCCGCAAATGATGACCCCTTTGAATATGGGACATTCCCATTGTACGAAAATGACGTCTTGCGTAACTTTAATTCAGAAATTAAAATTAATGCTGAAGGGAGGTACGAGGTTAAACTTCCTTTCAAATCTGATCATGGAGACCTGCATGATAATTACGAAAATAGCAAAAACAGATTGAGAGCTTTAACGAAAAAATTAAAACATAATCCTGAGCTGTTAAATGATTATTCACAAATTATATCTGAGCAAGAGCAGCTGAATATAATTGAAAGAGTCACCGAACACTCATCAACCGGTCACACCCACTATTTACCGCATCGCCCAGTCGTGCGTACTGACAAAACAACAACAAAAACTAGAACGGTTTTTGACGCTAGTTCGAAGGTTAAGGGTCCATCCTTAAATGACTGTCTTCATTCCGGTCCATCCCTCACGACCGAATTATACGACACATTGATCAAATTTAGAGAGCGTAACATAGTAGTTGTAGCTGACATAGAGAAGGCCTTTCTACAAATCTCTCTCTGTCCTAACCATCGTGATTTTGTGAGATTTCTGTGGTTTCAAGATCCCTATAACATTGATGAAATATTTGAAAATAATGAATTAGTAGAGTATCGCTTAACTCGAGTGCTATTTGGTGTTACGTCATCACCATTTTTATAATCCGCAACGCTTAATTAAACATATCAGCTCGTATTTTGATGTCGACCCTGAATTCGTTCAAAAACTTCTCGACTCGTTACACGTCGATGACTTGAATACCAGCTTGAACATTATTAATGATTCATTCACGTTTTTTAAGAAGTGTAAGGAGAGACTTAGCGAAGCAAACTTTAACCTTAGAAAATTCCAGTCAAACTCTGATGATCTGGAGACTTTAGTCCACTCCTCATATCCTGAAACCTTAATAGCTAACAAAAGAGCCGAAAATAAGGTGTTAGGAGTGAATTGGATTAAGCATGATGATATAATCACTTTTGATTTACAATCCTACTCCCAATTGTTTTGTGAAAATCCAACAAAAAGAAACGTCATTCAACTACTGCGTCACTGTTCGATCCACTGGGATTGATAAACCCTCTTATCGTCAAACTGAAGATTTTATTTCAAGACATCTGTTTAGCGAAGTTGGAATGGGATGAACACCTAACTGGTAAACTATTAGAAGAATGGTTGAAAGTATTGGATGAATTAAGTAACACACCGAAGGTTATGATCGATCGACAATATTGTTTCTTCGAAGTTAATGATCCCTTTGTTTCAGTGCAACTTCACGCTTTCTCAGACGCCTCTTTGAGATCCTACGGTTACCAGATCCTATTTGGTTACCAGTAAATCAAAAGTAGCACCGATGAAAACAGAAACTATACCGAGGTTAGAATTATTGGGAGCCTTATTATTAGCGAGATTACTGTCATCTGTGCAGAAAGCCTTAAGCCTGGATTATATTATTAACAATATTTATGCCTGGACAGATTCAACTGTGGTATTTTGCTGGATAATGAATGTAGACAAAATGTACAAAGTGTTTGTACAAAACCGCCTGGTTGAAATTCATAAGTCTATTGGTGTTGAAGCCTGGAAACTAATTAATACTGAAAATAATCCAGCTGATTTAGTGTCAAGGGGTTTATATGCCTCTCAAATTTACAGTAACGACTTCTGGTTTAAAGGTCCAAAGTTCTTAAAAAGAAGCTTCTGTTATTGGCCGAATTTACTGGCTGGTGACAACTTTAAGGAAGCCATCACAATGGAAGAGAAAAGGTGTTCAAGCCTAGTTAAAAAAAATGACGTGCAGCCGACTATTTAGGCTAGTGTGTCCACTTTATTTCACGAAGATTACGTACAGCCGACTATACAGGCTAGTGAAAATTTGTCCTCTATTGCAGCACAGCCGACTATACAGGCTAGTGAAAATTTGCCTTTTATTGCAGCACAGCCGACTTTACAGGCTAGTGTGTCCACTTTAGTTCACGAAGATCACGTACAGCCGACTATACAGGCTAGTGATAATTTACCTTTCATAGAATCACAGCCGACTATACAGGCCGGTGTTTTTAACTTAGTTAATGGTTATAATGATGACTCTCGTCTATCTGAAGTCGACAATGTTTGTGTTTGTACTGTAATTAACTTGTCACACGATGTTACAAGTGACAGTCATTGTATTTTTGTTCACAATACTGACGATGAGCCTAGTTTATTGGCCATCATTGACATAGTAAGTACAGCAGTACATTCCGATTATACCGGGTTACAGCGTGGGTGATGCGATTTATAAGTAATTTGAAGAAGAATTCTGAAGAATAAAAAAGATGTAAACAATAGTAGTACAATAATCACTACAGATGAGCTTGGAACTGAAGATATTCTTTCTGCGGATGAGATAAATCAAACCACTCTTATGTGGATTAAGGACAATCAATTCTTCCTTCAGAAAGAATCGAACTTTTTTCAAATCAAACAATCGTTGGATGTTTTCACAGACGTCCATGGCTTTCTGCGTTGTGGAGGGAGGATTACGAACGCGCCTCTCCCTTATGATACCATTAATCCGTACTTGTTATCCAAACATCACAGACTGACGGAACTTATTGTATTGCACGCACATGCTAGTGTGGGACACAACAAAGTTCGTGATACTTTAAATCACATTCGCTCTACATATTGGATTCCACAAGGAAGAAGCGTTGTCAAGCGAATTTTACATGACTGTCGAATCTGTCGAAAATTTGAAGGAAAATCGTACAATTATCCAGTCGAACCACCTTTGCCGAAAAATCGCTTGACTTACGATTTTGCATTCACGAATATCGGAATTGACTACGCCGGACCTGTTTTTATACGAAACATTTAAAACAGTTCTGATATTCAGAAATGCACAATGCATGGATTGCATTGATCACCTGTGCAAGTTCTCGAGCAATCTATCTGGATCTAGCAACAGATTACTCTGCTGAATCGTGCGTTCAAGTTCTTGAACGACTTGTGAACAGAATGGGTGCACCAAAACACGTGACATCTGACAATGGAAGTAACTTTACAAGTAGCGTTGTTCAGTCATTCGCTTCGAAACGAAATATCAAATGGTCGTTCAATTTGGAAGCTGCGCCTTGGACTGGCGGCTTTTTGGAGCGATTAGTACAATCTGTGAAAAGATGTCTACGTAAATTATTGCGTAAGTCACGATTAACATATGAAGAAATGTTAACATTACTAGTAAAAATCGAGAACATTATTAACAATCGACCTATTACGTACGTATATGATGAAGTATCTCAACCATTAACCCCGAATCATCTGATATTTGGTAGAAAACTCGAAACGAACGTTCCGATAACTGACGACAATGAAGAATACGTACCACTGGAATTCGAAACGATAGAAAGAAACATGACGTATTTTTGGGAACAGTGGAAAAACGAATATGTTACTTCTTTGCGAGAACAACACGTAGGTAATAAAAAAAATCGGACGGCGGTATATTGGTTGGAGACGTATGCGTACTTGTAGATAAAAATGTACCACGATCTAGATGGAGATTAGTGAAAGTCAAAGAGCTTATCAAAAGCAGAGAAAACACAATACGAGGTGCTTTCGTTGAAATGGTTTCTAATGAACAAAGAAAAATTATAATTAAAAGACCAATTAACAAACTTGTTTTGGTAGAACAAGCTAATAATGTGAAAAACAATGAAACAGAACCAGCTATGAAATTCATTGATGAAACAAACATTCCTATAGTTTTTGGACATCTTGGACATGTTTAGTTGACAGTATGTCAACGTGGGGAGTGTTATATTTTAGTTTATTTACGAACTTGATGTATATATTTATTATAGTTTTGTTGACAACTTGGTTTGTACAGCATGGTTTTTTAGAATTTAGAAAAACATATTTCGATTCAGATATTTCTTCAACTTTATTCATTCCAATATACTACCTTGTCCAACTGTTTTCAAAACTTTCTCTGTTTACCAGAATCAAGATTCGACTCTACAAAAGCACTTGTAATACTATTTATTTTGTCAGATTTAGCATTGCTGTTTGCTTTATTATTCTGTACTTCGTTTTCAGGTTTGCTTTTACATTTTAGTGGAGCCGAAGAAGTAATTTCAAAATTAATTTCCTGGTGATTTTCCTTTAATTGTTTTGACGGTGCATCGGTTTTTACCTAATTTACATACTCATTTGTATTTATGAAATTTATAGGGTTATGGCTTTTTTCGACAAACCTTGATAAGATGCTGTTTAGTCTTACAATTTTTGATTGACATTGCCCAGAATTACTCGAAATAACCCTGCCACTAGACTTAGCCATAGGTGGCAAATTCGTTTTATATTAGGTTTACCAATTCTGCCATTTTTGTTTTGCCAAGGTACTTCACCGGAAAAGAATAAATATTGAAAATTTTCATTTTCATGGCCCATCAAAATATATCGACCCGTGTATTCCTTTCAATCAGGTGTTGTGTCCATAGAAGATAATGATGGCCAAAATATGCTATAAGGATACTCAGGTGTACTGTCTGCTTTAGTAACAATAATCACTGTATTAAACATGATCGCAGTTGCATGGATAAATAGTTGCATGCACACCTAAATCAAACTGATCAAAAGTTGATTCATCTGCACTCTCACTTATGTGTGTTTCTTCCCAGGTTAAAACAAAATCGTCTAACGGTGTTGACACACAAAACTTGATACTGCCACTTGGGTTCTAACAAAATTTGGTTCCAAATATTTATAAATGGTTTCCAAAACTGCATGATAAAAACAGTTTCCATCTCCAGCAGTTAGCCTTTCATAGTACACATTAAGTCCAATAGATTTTGCCTTTAACACAATTCTTTGTGCAGCATTCTGACGATGCAAACTTGAAAACGCATTCGTAATCGACATCACCATGATGCACCTAAATATTAATGTTAAAAAAATATATGACAAACAACTTGTATTACTGACAATAAAGCATATATATATAATATATATAATACTCCCTACTACTCTCTGGTGCCTAATAAATACACTTCCCCAGACCCCGGATATAATATTCTAAGTTCCTGCTATTAAATTGTGAGGTGAGTTCCCAACTTCCATCCTCGAAAAAGGAAATAAAGTTTTCCAAACAATGATTTAAAAATTTTTTTTTTATTGTTTTCAGCTTTTGCAATTCAAACTTGTTAACGTCAGTGAGTTCACACCGATGTGTTAGTCTATTTACATGCCTGTTTTGTTAATACATTTTTCTGAATGCCAATGTGAATTCCACAGACTATTTTTGGTGAATTTTTTTTTGGTAGATTTTAATTTTTTTTAGCTCTCATTCTTTTTAATAACTATTGAAAATATGTCACGTTTGCGTCCTGAAGACCTTGTATATTTATTTGCAGGATGCAATAACAAGAAGAAGCAATTTGATTGATACGAAGGATTTAAACATAGTAAAATATATAACATTTAAAATGAAGACAGGCTTTTCAGATTGGCAAAACAGTCAAAGAGAACTGATCATTAGCCTGTAACGGGATAGTTAGCCGATACAAATGCATGCAAATTCGAAACCTTTTGGCGAGTTTGTAAATATGTGTTGGTGTTTGGTAGGCTTGCGGACATACCGATGATCTTTCGTGGAACACTTTCATCCTGTTCTTCCAAAAATGTTTGTAATTCCTCAACTTTTAAATGTGCATCATTGAGTTGCTGAGCAACAACAAAACTACCTGATGACGACTGGTTATTGATTATAGAGGTTGTACTCCCTCTGAAGATTCTGCATGGTATCAAAAACTTTCCTTTTTTACAAGGTTTCTTTTAAAAAAGTAAGGCAACGATCTGTGCACCAGGACTTGTGAACCTGGCAGTAGCTTTACACGTGTTAAGAGAGCCCAACACTCAGCCTTACACAGATAATTGCTGCTGTGAACCAGCCTATTGACGGTGCCAGCCTGACTGGGGTGATGTGCGTGGGTGTTAAACCTCAAAGACAAGATAAGAATATCAAATCCCCTTGCAAAGCTTCTTCGTGGACCGGGTATTTTTGTTCCGCAAAATAATCATGTTCCTCCGCTTTTTACGTGAAAGTTCAGCAGGACGTGCTTCCTCAAGGTCCTTGAAAAAACAGAATTTGTTGATGTAGGGAAAATGGCGGCTAGTTTGAAATGTTGTGAAAAATAATGGGGATTTTGGGGATCAAAGCACCTGAGTTTTATCAAGTTTAGTTTCACATTAATGCTAAGGTTTTATGTTTTTTGGTAGGACTAAATACTCCTTTCCTTCACGTTTGTTACTAAGCTGGAAGGTAACTGGACTTTTATTAGAAAAAAATAACACCTGGTTCAAGTACAATTGCAGCACGAATAAACAATCGCTCAGCTTTGAAATATGTCAGCCTTATTTTTTACAACTACTTAAATTGCGGGAGGGAATTTATTTTCCTATCCTTTGCGGTTGTAACTTACTCCAGCTGATTAGTAAATTGTCAGTTTACCGTGACTATGGAGTTTGCTCACTCCCTTCTTTTTTTGAAATCATATAAGAAACATAGCAAGGGGCTTGACAGTTTGTCTTGTCTTTGGGGTTTACCTCATCTTTTGGGTTTACCTCAGTCTAGAAGAGAGGCTAAGTTCGCTCACGTGGTTTTCAGAATTAACAACACTGCTGCCACCAGTAACTTTTAAAAAGTCAGAAGTTTATACTTTTACGAACATGATCTAGGGCAATACCTGAATTAGGACAAGCTGGTACTGTCGTTGCGCAGGTCCGTAGCAGCAATGATCTGTGTAAGGCTGAGTGTTAGCCCCAGTTACACGTGTAGAGCTACTGTCAGAGTCACAAGCCCTGAAGTTTTGAACACTTGGTTATGAAGAGCGCAACGCATGATAACAACTCCTCAAAAGTTGTAAGTACAGATCCTTCATTAATATTTAAAATCAACTTTTTTGTTCTCCTTCTATAAATATTCTGCGTACCCACATTTTTTTAGAAATTTTTTCCTCTGTAAACGAGGAGAAGAAAATTTTGAACATTGCAGCAAGGCACAATGAAATACTCAACCTGTTAAGTTTTAGGGTTAAATCCTAGAGGTTTTGTTCCTCCACAGTTACTGCCAAAAAGACAGTTAAACTTCCTTTTCGCAGGATACACAATATCAGTGAAAAAAAACAAAAAAACACACACACACACACAACAAAGATTGCACAATACCAACCTTGACACCAAACGGTTTCGCCCCAAAGCCTCAACCAAGGGGTGTCAGGATTCCAGGCGGGGCACCTCTAATCCGAGGTCCACTAAGTGGTCATCAGGAGGCCCTGGAATCCTCTTCTGTCATCAAATATTCTTTAATCCGTGCAATCTATTGGCATATAAAACAAGGGTTGACTGGGGTAATAAGTGGGGTCGTCACACCCAAAGACAAGACTTGTAGGAACCTGTAAAAAGGGAACTAAGCAAGTCAAACCCCCTTGCTAGGCGACGTTTTTATATATAAATTTTTATTTTTTTAAATTTTCTATTTTCTATTTTTATTTTATTTTCTATTATTTTAAACGTAATCGAAGCAAAACCGCAAATTAGCAAAAATTAGAAAGTATCCGGTGCTTGTTGCCGCCATAATTATTTCTTAAAAAAAATTAAAATTGCCCGTGCAAAACTATAGAATGAAAATTGGCTTGCTCATTTTTACGATGGGGAACTGATCTTAAAATTACGTGCGTGTGTGAAAATAGTTTAAATGGAAATCCGCCTTAAGATAGATAAAAATTAGCAAGGTAGTACAAGGAGCAGAACATGTGAATAATATGTTGTGATATCGAAACCTGTGATTACTGGGTACACGCAAGGTGTGTAAACATTATTTTACCGCCAAAAGCCAAAAAAATGCTATGCAGCTTTCACATGTCACAGTTCAGAAACGTAAACATAAGCCTTTTTAAATTTGTTATTATTTCTTTACGGAAGTTCCAGTGAAAATAGATTAAGAAGATCATGACATTGGTTTCTCCACAAGTTCAATCAAACTGCGATAGAATACACCATTTTCCGCTTTCCCGCATTGGTGTTTTCATATTTACAAAACACGAAAATTTCGACCGAAATTTTCAAAACAGTAGGGCATTCGCGTATGTTTTCACTGTTAATGGTAAAATGGGGTTACATTGTGCAGTGAGAAATTGCTCTAATGGTAGCTACAAGTTAAAAAAGTTAAAGGATAGTTTTTGTGAAGTGCATCAGACAACAAAAAAAGAATGCTCGTGTAACTTATTTTCATTGATACCGTTTCCAACGATCAAGAAAGATCCAGCTTCCAGAAAGATCTGGATCAACCTTGTGAATCGTTTAAAACCAGGCTCAAAAACTAAGTTATTTGAACCTGGAAAAGATTCAAGAATATGTTCAGCACACTTTAAAGATTTAAAACCAACTAAAGCTAACCCTTATCCTACTCAAAACCTTGGTTATGATGCCACGAAGAAGTTGAGTTCCTTATCATCAATGTTAACACCAAGATCTTCAGTAAAAAAAATGCTTAATCCTTCATGTTCTTCTAAAAATCATGAAGTCGAAGAAATGGATATTGATGTAAGCAATCACAGTACTAATCCAGCCACTGATAATTGTGAGAAAGACCTTTCCCATTGTGGTGTTGATGCTAATGGGGCATCTTCTGTTGTATTAGAAGATCATACATATTTTTTACAATCACAACCTTGTTGTGACCATGCTGATATCATTAACAAATTAAAAAAGGATAACGCTAAACTAAAGAAAAAAGTGGGTGATTTGATGACTCAAGTGTCCAAGTTGAGGAGAGGGCAATTAAAAACAGGAAAAAAAGTTGAAAAAGTTAAGGAACAGTATATAACAGAAACATTGTTGACATCTGACAAAAAGTGTAATTTTTACACTAACATTAATTCTTTACAATTATTTCATGAACTGCATGATATAATAAAACCATATGTTCATTACCGTTTTCACATTTGGAAAAAAAAGAAAACCATATCTACCCCAATACGTAAGAATTCCAATGGAAAACGACAAAAATGCTCAACTCCAAAAAAACGTGGACCCTGTAGAAAATTAAAGTCAGAAGATGAATTTTTATTGGTGCTTATGAAACTTAGATTAGGACTACTATATAATGATTTGGCAGATAGGTTTGGTGTGTCAGTTGGTTTATGTTCAAAAATATTTGGATCATGGATCAGGGCCATGTCCCAGCGTTCAAAGTCCATAGTTTTTATGCCTGACCAAGAAAGAATCAGAGAAAATCTTCCTGATAAATTTAATGAGTTTCGTGATGTTGTTGGCATAATTGATTGCTCTGAGATTTTCTTAGAAACGCCAAAAGATCTGGAATTACAATCAGCCACATGGTCAGAGTACAAACACCATAACACAGCAAAATTCCTAATCTCAGTTACACCAAATTCATTTATTACTTTTATGTCGGAGCCATACACAGGAAGAATATCAGACAAAGCCATTACGATAGATTCTAATTATTTAGACAGTGTTCCTCCTTACTCGAGAATTATGGCTGATAAATGCTTTAATATTTCAAAAGAGTGTGCTTCTAATCGAATTTATTTAACAGTGCCACCTGGTAAACGTGGAACTTCTCAGATGACGCCACAAGAAATAAAGAAAACAAGTCAAGTAGCTAAGGTTCGAATCCTTGTGGAACAAGTTATTAGACGGGTGAAGACGTTTCGAATAATAGCAAATGAATTACCATTAACATTGTTGCCTCACTTACACGATATTTTGATAATATGTGCTGCATTGGCTAACTTGAAAAACCCTATTATGAAAATTTAAACATTTTATAGCACGGAATATTTTATATGTCATTTCATTCCTTGAGATAAACCTGTGGTCTGGTTGTTTAGGTTTTTTTATGTACAGATAAGAACTAAGTTTTGCCTTTTTTCAAATTGCTTCTTTATAAGAAACTGTGTCTTCTCTTATGTACAAATATATATACTAAACTTCTTTTAACACATGTATAATTAACACAACGTAAAGCAAGTCCAGTAGTAAATTTATCTTTAAATTTTTTTACTTAGAAATCACAATTTTGATAATATCTGCTTTTAAAATGTCATTTATTAAGTCTTGTTGAAATGACTCAACTTTATAATTTGTGATATTCGTTTTTTTTACGACTTTCAGTGTTTCATCTGTTACTATACTAGTCAAGAGAAGTTCTGGAACAACGTACTTTTCCCAACAGAAAATTAGGTTTGCTTGTAATAAACACCAAAAATCTCTGTTAAACTGGATCCTTTCTAAATGAAATCCCTCTGAAGTGAACACAAAAAAGTCTCCATACAAACACTGGGTAACTGCCATTTGTCCCTGAATTTGGAAATAATATTCACTACTTGTTTTCAGCCTATTTTTCATGCCATTGTTTTCTAAGTGACTATAGTTGTTGTGAGTTGGAAGCTGACCAATAAGTTTTGCAGGACACTTAATTTCCAAAACACCTTTTCCATGACAGGAACATTCTATTTCCAGGTCTGGGGAAACACTAATAAAAGGATGTGTATTAGATATGGTCATACCAGGATCTTTTATTACCACATTTTTGTGTATTTTTTTACTTCTTGTTGATATTTTTTCTTCGCATGATATTCAGTTGCAATACCATGCTTCATTTGCCAAGTTTGAAAGGGTGACAAATATCCCAATATTTCAGAAATTAATTTTGTGTGGTCTTCATTGTTATTTTGTTTTAATGTGTTTATTCGAGTATATATTCGTTTGAACTTTGATGCATTCAGTCTTCCCTTTCTCTGGTTAATCCAGACAGTAGAACCGCTCTGGTTTATTGTGCTTCCATACACAGAATTGATTTGACTAGCACTTAAGCTAATACGCTCAGTAAATTTATTTACAACATCTGCTGTAATTTCTGTTAAAACAACATTATTCTTGAATGATTATGCTAAGTCAAAGATAGTTGGGGTTACCTCTCTGTTGTTTTTAATGAAAAAATCGACATTAGATTTATCCAGCATGATACTGGCAAAGCAGCTTTCTGGAACTAATTTTTTTATCCTTCCATATATATCAGCCCTCATTTGTTTTTCGTTTCGCAGATATTCCTTATGTTTTTCATTTGCTGGACTAAAAAGCAACTTGCGTTTCTGTACCTCTTTTGCTTCTGTGTCATTTTGTGATGTAAATTTTTTGCTGTATCTGTGTTGTTTTAATAAAAAGTTTGAAAGTTTTCCTATTGAATTTGTTTTTTCTTTGAGGGAACATTCCATTGGGATAGCTGCATTGTGCATGTAGGATGTGTTACTCCAGTGATTACAGCTGCTTCAATGCGAAAAAACATGCCTGCAACATGATTACAACTTCCTTAAAAAAACATAAAAAACATTTAATCCTTTGGTGTTTAATATTTTTAACCACACAAAAATGTAAACAAATACACTGATTGGCCGGTTGCTTATTACACTCGTCCCGGAGGAGAGGAGTGTATTGGTTTCGGCTTGTGCGACCAAAAGTGACATGCGATCTGACCGAATATCGTAACTTACCCGCTCCCCCGCGCCATAATTCTTCTTTTTTTCCGCGACCCTATTTCCCGCTTCTTATCATGTTGTGCGTGTCTTAAGCCGTATTTTGCAGACCACAGACCAGTCGTTTATGCATCGCTACTGCTGAAGTCGAAGCATGCGCTCTGCCCGCTGAGAATTGAAGCACTCTTAGCTGTGTTTTCACATTTCTACGAAATTCTTTTAAAAAATAGTAGCGGAATATAAATGAAGTATCGCTGGAATATTTATCTTGCTTTCATGCAATCTGCTATCTTGCTAGACTTACTGACCTACTGTTGTTGTACAAAGTGTGCCTAGTGTGTTGTTGTTCTGCAAAGTCTGCCTTCACTCACTGAAATTTAAAACTGCTAGATCGAGAAGACTTTCAATACCTGGGGAAGCTGCTTTAGGTACCAAGGTACGTCGTGCTGAATATTATTCATCATTCCATTGACTTAGTGTATTATTTTATTTCATGTAACTAGCTTATTATGTTTTTCTGCCATGTTTTTACGATATCTTCTTTCTTGCACAAACTTCTATTATTATTGTGCGGGGATATTGAATCTAATCCAGGTCCGGCTTACCATATTAAATCAGTTAATGGGTCATTTAATCAAGGCGACAAAAAGTTTGGTGAAACTGCTGGTATTCAGTGTATGTGCAATGCTCTTCTAGCTATATGTTGGTCCCAACTCAAAAGAATTTCTGTTTGGAAATCATTTGATTTAGATAACATCTTAGAACATGGCGATGCTAATTTTAAGCAGTCAAATTTCAACAGACCCATGGCATGTTATGAGTTACCAACATCTATCAATATTGATCGTTTTCAAATTGCTATAAGTCTCCTGAGTAGTACGTCAGCTCTTTTGGGTGATGAACATTACTTCTTAGCTCATGGACAAATGAATTCAGAAACAGTTGGTACTGGTTTAATATTTACCACAAGTGGTTACAGTGTTGCTATCATATGGGATAAAAATTACATTTATCTGTTTGACTCTCATAGCAGGGATGAAAGTGTTCAGATTTGTCAGAATGGCTTTTCTGTTCTTTTGAAGTTTAGGAATTTTACAAACGTACAAAAGTACATTAAGGATTTGTATCTGAATAAAATGGAAAATTCTGTTGAAACGCAGTTTGAAATGCAGTATGTACAAGTTGTAGTGAGTGAGACTGTAGCACAATCAATTAATGTTAGTATAGCCAAATCCCGTAAAACTGCTCAAAAACGAAAATATGTCAGGAAAACAAGGTTATTTGTCAAAGACTCACATGAACCTCAATCAAAAAAGAAATGTGGCTGGTACAAGGACGAAGCAATGGCTGAGAAAATAGAAAGGTTTAAAAGTGCTGTCAAAGAGGGACCAGTATTTATTTGTGTTGTATGTCATCGTTGCCATTACAGAAGATCTGTTGTTTTTTTCTCTTCCGAAAAGTATCCTATTGATCTGCAACTCCACACTGTCTTAAGTAATGATGGAATGTCCTATATTTGTAAATCATGTCATAAAAAGTTAGTGAAATCTCAAACCCCTTCACAAGCTGTCTGGAACAAGTTAGAACTATATGATTTACCAGATGATTTTAAAAATTTAAATAGGCTAGAAAGAACTATTGTTGCGAGAAGAATATTATTTAAAAAAATAGCAATTATGCCTAAAGGTCAATCTCCTAAACTGAAAGGTAGCATTTGTAATGTTCCCATTGATTGCCAAAATGTTACTACTACATTGCCACACGGTGCAGATAGCAATGGCATATTAATGATAAAATTGAAACGGAAATTATCTTTTCGTGGGCATGTATATTTTGAACCTGTTAATCCACAGCGTGTGAAAGCAGCTCTGCTTTATTTGAAACAGCACAATCCCCTGTATGCAGATATAGTGATTGATGAAAGTCAAATTCCTGTATCTCTTTCAAGCCTGAATGAACCTGAAGAAACAGAACATTTATCAAGTGACTCGCATAGAACCAGCATTGACCTTGAAGACATTGAAAACCCTTTAGACTTGCATAGGCTTGTCTCCAATGAAACTATGATGTTATCTAATGTACCTCAAGCAGAGGATTTTAGCATAGCACCAGGCGAAGGTGAGATACCACTTTCAATGTTACAGGATCTATACTGTGAAGAATTAGCACACCCTCATCTATTCCCAACAGGGAAATTTGGTTACAAAGCTGAACGTGATATTAAACTGAGTCCAGTAAAGTATTTTAACCAACGTCTCTTGAATTATACACAAAAGTTTGCGGAGGACTCTGATTATATATTTTATGCATTATCTACCATCCAACAACATTCTACGTTGCTTAATCACCACCACACTTTCACCAAAGAGAACATTCATACGCCATGCTGCCATTTTATCCAGAGTTTTAAATGAAGAAATAAATGCAATTCGCTCACCGCGAAAAAATCAGTAATCTAATTGGTTCGTCATGCAACAGGCATTGTCATGTTGTTTGTTGAAGCAACTTTCGTACTTCCCTTCTGGAACTTCGCGACTGGCTAGAACAGTAGAAGCAACACAGACGGTAACCGGTATCGATGGAAGCGGTTATGGCTTAAGCAATCCCATCTATCAAAATATAAGTAATAGAATACTCATGAACATGCACATGTACAGAAACGACGAGTGTTTCAAACCGTCAAGGTTTCTTGTTTTCTAAAATTCTAATTGGCTCGTTAACTTAGAAAACAAAAGCTGATTGGTCGGGGTTTTTTTTATTTCAGGCTGTTCTCCGTTGTGCGTACTTATTATTATTATTGCGCTGTTTTTATATCGTATTTTGAAGATCAATGGAGAAGTGTTGATTCTTAGAAACAAAAAAAAACAAGTTACTAGTTTAAATCTTGTAGAGGTTATTTACCTAGCAAGCCTGCTGTTCATGCACAGTACCCTGTGATAATTTTCCTCCAGGAATAATGCCAATGACTTTCTCCACAACTAACCAAACATCGTATTGCTTCGCAGATACCCTTTGTGACGGTAAACACTTTGCTTTGAATAAACAATACTTTGAAGAAATCTTGTTATTAATCTGAATCTCTCCTACGAAACCGTTTGAGAAATAGCGATAGGCCTTTCCCTCCTTGTACTCACACTCCAGACGTTGCCACAGATCACTACGAGATATAACCTCCAAATAATATCGAGATATGTCCATTATATACAATTTTGGCCAAGTACATATGGCCTCTTTTTCACCAACCCATCCATCTTTCACTGTCATTGGATCAAGCAATAAAATATTATCAAACTTTTTTTGTATTCATTGAGTAAAGAGCGCTCTCTGTGTTCCAATTCTGTATCAACTGGACATCCTTCTTCGTACTAAGCTCTGTAAAGATAAATGTTAAAACTAGAAAAAGGTATTGGCAGAATAATGCCCTTGGCTGATAAGAGCTATAGCTAGGTAGCTACAGCGAATAAAATCTAGTTTAACAAAAGAGCATGTACTCCTTACAAAGGTCAACTCTGCCATTCTAAGCACTAAGGGTGTTGTCTGAATTCATCTCAGCATCATTTAAAGCTAGTCTCCATTGCTAATATGCACAGCGTAAGAGAATACGCCGATACTGGGGAATTATTTATTATTTTATTTTAAAAATAGCAATGACTTAATCCACGTGTTTCATGGTGGTAATAGTTAATTTTACTTTTCATTCATTCATTCATTCATTCATTCATTCAATATTTTTTCTTTCTTTTCTTTGCACATTCAATAACAACCAGTGGCTTATTAAATACCAGTATTTTCGCTTAATATAAACCACATGTGTCAGATGAAAAAGGTTTACAATACAGCAAGCTGAAGTATCTTGTCTACAGGGACGGATGGTTGTCAAAACTGGGGTTAGGCTCCCAGAAGGTGCTGAATACACTTTCTTGTTTCTTTCAAGCATAAATACTGTCCAACTTGGACCTATAACTATTCTTTAAGAAAATCTTAAAGAGAAGAAACAATCCTTCTATCACATACAATTTCACAAGACAGAGAAAACAACATGAACGGACTGACTGGCTAAAGATCGAACAAAAATATAAAAAATGTATATGTCAAAAATATATTACTTTGCATCCTGCCCATTCAATATTTTTTCTTCTTCAAAAGTTCTGGTACATAATTTGAACAACAGGTTTCTCATTGAAATGCCGTTTTTTTCCTTCACGTTTTTTTGTTTTTCTTTCTTTTCACCTGTTTTTTCCTTCCACCTCTCCTCTAATACAATAATTAACCGATTACCCCGGGCTGTACCGCAAAATATCGCCCGAGGTTGGTGCAATGACTGAGGGCGATATTTTCGGTACAGCACGAGGTAATCGGTTATTATTGTATTTGTTAACCGTCTAAGTTAGATAAAAATAAGAAATACAAATTTCAGTTTAGTGTTCTTATCTCTATAATAATACCCTAAGTGTGTCTGTGACAGGCAAAGTTGATGTGTTCATTTTCCTTTGATCTCGCCGAAAATATTACATGTTTTTTTACAATAATAAACCAAAATTCTAACAAAGCTGACCACTAATTCTAATTTTCTATTGTTCTAAACAAATTACATATTATTTTTAATCTAAAATCTCAACCTGATATTCTTATAAATCATATTCTTACATAAAAAAAAGTGTACGTCTTTTTTGCCTAGAAAAGCCGCGAGATTTTTTTTGTTTACATTTTAAATCATGTGATCAACATAAAGCAAATTTATTTGCTGGACAAACTCACGTGATCAAAAGAAAGTAATTCTATTTGTCGGAAAATCCAAGTTTCCCTTGACGACCAAAGCAGCCGAAAGTTTTGGGAATTTCATGAAGGCGAACGAAGGAAGTAGGTTGCTTGCTATATACATTTGCAAATATCAAAGAAAAATATTATTTATTATGTTGTAACGCGTTCTTTATTTTAGTTTAAGCGTTAAAGAAATTTAGAAAAGACGATAAGTTGTTTTAAAGACTAAAAGTTTAAAGTTGAAGGTGCAGGCAGAAAGACATGCAAGGCTCTAGCTATATATATATATTACATTTTAACAGCAGTTTTTTAGTAAGTAAACTATTTTTTACTACAGTTAGATTTCCTATAATTTTTCAATCAGTTTATAATCAGATTTCCTATAATTTTTCAATGTATACAGCTAGCTCTAGACTAACCAGTTTATAATTTTTTTTGTCTTTTTGTGAAGGATAAAAGACGAAACGAGCGAGGTTAGTAAGGACAGTGTAAGAAGTAGTAAGGTTAGTAAGAACCTATTTTAAATTTTCTTTAGGCTTTTAATTTTTTTATGGATAATGATATTTTTAACAAAAAACTGGTCTAAGATCAGAGGAGGAGAAAGGAGGCAAATTTCATTATCGAGAAAACAATAGGACTTACTTAATTGAATAAGCAAGTCAAACCCCTATAAACAAAATGTTCTTGCTTAATGCCTGGGTTTTTCGGAGAATACACGAGTTTACAGTTTAACAAATACAATGATGAAGAATAATTGCGCTAGTAAATTGACAACAAAAAAAAAACTACATTATTTGCGACGTTTCGGGTGTTTCACACACCCATTTTCAAGCAATCAAAACCGTACAAAGTTCTCCTAAATATATACAAGTTTAACAGTAACCATAATTACAGATTAAATACTAAATGTATAAATACAATGGAGCAGATCTAATGTTGTTATTCAACTGGGGACTATCCCGCATTATGAACAAACTCTCTTTAATCTCTAGCAAATACCGGTTGTTACCCCTAGAGAGTATACTAAAATCGTCAAGAGATGATGTGGTGTGACAGGCTTTAAGATGATCTTTAATTGCCGTGCAATTAGATGAGGTTGATTTCTTACCTGTTAACGGAGACACTCCGAGGTGCTCGCTTGCCCGAACTTTGAGATGACGCGACGTCTCACCTATATAAGTGGCGTTGCAGCCACTGCACTTATATTTGTAAATGACGCCTGACTTTAATTCTTTGGGCAACAGGTCTTTAAATCTGAAGAAGTTAGATAAACGAGTGTGAGTTCTGAAAACAACAGAAAGTTTACAACAATGCAAAGTAGATTTAAAAAGTTTTTCTAACTTCGTTCTCGTTTGTAAAGATGTTTTACCTAAAAAAGGGAGAACAATCAAAATGTTTTTCTTCTCAGCTGTGTAGGTGACTTCTTTGGTTTTGCCAGATATTGAAAAAAAGTGTTTTATGACCTTGTCAATAAATAGTTCTGGATAACCATTTCGAATAAAGATATCTTTGATTCTAATAACCTCATGATGGAAAATTGACCAACTTGAACAAATTTTAAAACAACGATGAAGCAAAGTATAAATTAAGCCGAATTTATAGCTTTCAGGAATAAAACTATCGAAGTGGGTGTACACTCCGCTAAAAGTAGGCTTTCTATATATGGATGTAATAAACTTTTGGTCCACATCGCGAGTAATTGATATGTCAAGGAAAGATAATTTATTGCTCTTTTCCGTCTCTGATGTAAAAGAGATGTTGGGATGGCATTTATTCAAGTAATTTTGAAATTTTGGCAAGTGGTCCGGGGATGAAAACAACACAAAAATATCGTCAACGTACCTTTTAAAGTAGACGGGTTTGAATTCTGTAGGACAATTGTTCCACCAGTTTTGTTCATGATAGCACAAAAAAGCATTAGCAAATGTGGGGCCTAAGGGTGAACCCATAGCCACTCCATCAATTTGTTGATAAATTTTGTCATTAAAAATGAAATATGACTCCTTGGTAGCTAGCTCTAAAAGAGATTTAAACTCATTTCTAGTTAGATCTTGACACCTATCACATGGATCAAAGACCAGGTTGGTACATATTTCTATCGTTTCATTTAACGGAATGTTGGTAAATAAAGAGTCAATGTCAAGGTTGGCCATATAGAGACTGCCATCTTGTTGAATGATGTCTTCGGCAAAGGAGAATGAGTCAAGAACTGTATATTCGTTTTTCGTGACATTAGATAACACAGGGACAAAAAACTTAGCTAACTTATAGACCGGTATACCAATGGCAGATAAGATAGGTCTAAAGGGTGGACATCCATTAATACACTTTTTATGGACCTTGGAAAGCCCATAAAGTATACCAGGTTTGGAGCCTACAGGGCGAAATTAATTGTAATTGGCTTCACTCAGCCCGCCAGATTTTAAGAGAGCCTTATAAACATTGGTAATCTTTCTCTCTTGACCAATGGTAAAATTCAAAAGCTTATCAGATGGTAGACTGAGCTTTCTAAATTTGCTGCTGTCAGATAGAATTTCTTCCATTCTGTTGTTGTAGATGTCTTTGTCAACTAAAACAACAGAATTACCTTTATCAGATTTTTGTACAACGACACTGCTATTTCGGGATAAAGACAATAAGGCTTGTGATTCCTTATCACTCAAGTTACTATACTCACCGTTATCGTTGTAAGAACGATAAGTAGATAATGCCACATCTTTAATCCTCGTTTTGACGAAGTCAAAATCCTCATTATTAAGTAAATTGATACCCCGTATATCCCTGAAAAGAGTTTCATAATTCACGAGATAGTCCCCATAATTAAGAGACTGAGGAGGTACAGAACAATTTAAACCTTTGACAAGCAACGACTTCTCAAAATCTGTTAAGATATGTTTTGAAAAATTAAAAATAACAGTGTCAACATCATTAGTAGGTGGTTTTAATCTTTTCAAGCTCGCAATCTTCTTATCTTGAATTAATTCTTGCTTTTTAAGAATACGTCGTTACTTCAAAGAAAAATCGAACAAACGTGTGCAAGTCAATGACACTCAATCTTTCTTTCAAACACGAATGGAGTAAATTAAATTCATTTTCCAACACGTGGATTCGGGATGTCTTTTGATGAATTTCTTCCTTCAGGAGATTTCTTTGGCATTGTTTATAAGAGTTAGAATTTTGTAATCCTCGAATAGCTAACCGAAAATGTAAGAATTTAGGCACTAAATCGTTGTCACGACAATAACAAAGAAAATCCAAATCAATTTTTGCTTTTCTGAGTTTAAAGTCTGCCTTCTCAAATCGTCTCAATACTTTAACACAGGATTCACCATATCGATCTCTAATCACTTGAGCAATAGATTTGCATTTTGGGAATCTCAGTCTTGCCAAGAAGATAAACACTAGCACCACAACTCGAAAAAACATTGTCCCTCAAAGTCATACAACAGACGGATAACAGGCGACGATCGACTGCGATCAATTCACACCAGATTTGCATTGACTTTACTAACATTTATGATTATAGTCTTTTTAACAATTACAATGATGAAGAATAATCGCGCTAGTAAATTGACAACAAAAAAAAAACTACATTATTTGCGACGTTTCGGCTGTTTCACACACCCATTTTCAAGCAATCAAAAACGTACAAAGTTCTCCTAAATATATACAAGTTTAACAGTAACCATAGTTACAGATTAAATACTAATTGTATAAATACAATGGAGCAGATCTAATGTTGTTATTTCTAACTAGAAATGAGTTTAAATCTCTTTTAGAGCTAGGCTACCAAGGAGTCATATTTCATTTTTAATGACAAAATTTATCAACAAATTGATGGAGTGGCTATGGGTTCACCCTTAGGCCCCACATTTGCTAATGCTTTTTTGTGCTATCATGAACAAAACTGGTTGAACAATTGTCCTACAGAATTCAAACCCGTCTACTTTAAAAGGTACGTTGACGATATTTTTGTGTTGTTTTCATCCCCGGACCACTTGCCAAAATTTCAAAATTACTTGAATAAATGCAATCCCAACATCTCTTTTACATCAGAGACGGAAAAGAGCAATAAATTATCTTTCCTTGACATATCCTTTACTCGCGATGTGGACCGAAAGTTTATTACATCCATATATAGAAAGCCTACTTTTAGCGGAGTGTACACCCACTTCGATAGTTTTATTCCTGAAAGCTATAAATTCGGCTTAATTTATACTTTGCTTCATCGTTGTTTTAAAATTTGTTCAAGTTGGTCAATTTTCCATCATGAGGTTATTAGAATCAAAGATATCTTTATTCGAAATGGTTATCCAGAACTATTTATTGACAAGGTCATAAAACACTTTTTTTCAATATCTCGCAAAACCAAAGAAGTCACCCACACAGCTGAGAAGAAAAACATTTTGATTGTTCTCCCTTTTTTAGGTAAAACATCTTTACAAACGAGAACGAAGTTAGAAAAACTTTTTAAATCTACTTTGCATTGTTGTAAACTTTCTGTTGTTTTCAGAACTCACACTCGTTTATCTAACTTCTTCAGATTTAAAGACCTGTTGCCCAAAGAATTAAAGTCAGGCGTCATTTACAAATATAAGTGCAGTGGCTGCAACGCCACTTATATAGGTGAGACGTCGCGTCATCTCAAGGTTCGGGCAAGCGATCACCTCGGAGTGTCTCCGTTAACAGGTAAGAAATCAACCTCATCTAATTGCACGACAATTAAAGATCATCTTAAAGCCTGTCACACCACATCATCTCTTGACGATTTTAGTATACTCTCTAGGGGTAACAACCGGTATTTGCTAGAGATTAAAGAGAGTTTGTTCATAATGCGGGATAGTCCCCAGTTGAATAACAACATTAGATCTGCTCCATTGTATTTATACAATTAGTATTTAATCTGTAACTATGGTTACTGTTAAACTTGTATATATTTAGGAGAACTTTGTATGTTTTTGATTGCTTGAAAATGGGTGTGTGAAACACCCGAAACGTCGCAAATAATGTAGTTTTTTTTTGTTGTCAGTTTACAGTTCGGTTAATTCTTCTTTTATTACTAAGCTTTTAAGAATTTAAAAAAGGATGTAAACTTTTTTGATGAAAAATGTGGAAAATGAAATGTATACAATTCCTTGACATAAGCTGTGGAGCTACGATAAGTATTTCTGAGTGGAAATTTAGCTTAAACTTAACACTTAAGTATGGTTGCTGCCAATAACATACCAAATTTTCAGGATAACTGAATATTTAATTTTTCAGAAGATGAGAAATATAATGCCCATGGTCAAAGCCCCAATTAAATTCACTCTGTTTACTTCTTTTTTTAATTCAGAAAATCAATCTGTTAAAACATTTAGGCCTGCATTTATTTATTTCCAATTTGTAGTACAATCTTTGGTAATAGCTACTCTGCAAGGTTTAACTGTTTTCTAATTTTATTTTTTAGAATTTGTGGTAACTAGCTATAGGTTGTGTATTTTTCTCCAATGTCAAACCCATTAGAGAGTAGTAATAACAGTAACAACCCTGTACGTGGTTTTAGGCTTTTCATTAATGCTGGTAGGTTTGTCTTGCAACGCCCTGAAAATAATCAGAGGTTAGTAGGTCTCATTATGGGCCAAATGCCAAATATTCCGCAACGTGAGTTGCCACATGAAGTTAATGTAAATGTCATACCACGTGCATCAATAAATGACGATGTGTCCTTAGCTAGAAGTAGACACGCACAACGTGTTGCGTCTTTGCGTTGTGCTGAAACTGTTGACCAAGTTAACAGCAGGCGTCATGGTGATGCTGTAAGGCAGGCAGGAGTTCGTGATGCTGAAAGTAACGAGCAAGCTGCTAATAGGCGTGCTCAAATTGCTGACAGGCAAGCTGCGGCACGTCGTTTAGAAAATACTGATCATGCTGCCAATAGACGTGATCGAGATACTGCAAGGCAAGTTATTGCTCGACAAAGGCAAAATGTTACTCAGGTTGCAAATAGAAGACGATCAAATGCGCAACGAAATGTTGCTGTTCGTGCTCGCAGAAATGCCCCATATTATAATGTTGCACGTCAACATGTATTGCCTTATGTTTTTTATTTAGGTATTATGGACAAAAATTGTGAGTATTGTCAAGCTCTAAAGTTTGAAAATGAAGAGTGTTTCAAATGTTGCCAAACGGCAAAGTCGCACTCGATAATTTGGCTTCCTACCCTGTGCAGCTAAGACAACTTTTAACAAACAATGATACTGCACAGGCACTAAATTTTCAAGCAAATATACGTAAGTATAATAGTGCCGTTGCATTTGCTTCTTTTGGAGCAAACCTTCGCCCCCTACCTGGCCGTGGACCACCATGCTTTCGTATCTGTGGTCAAATATGGCATCGTGTTGGGGGCCTTCACCCCCTGAAGGACAAACCCATGTTTTTAACCAACTTTATATTTATGAAGCAGGTAGGGCACTTAACAAAAGAATGGCACGCCAAGAAAATAATGGCTGTCGTGAAGATGTGATGCAAACTGTTCAAGATGTCATGGACAGAGTAAGCCCGTTTACTGCTGCCTATAGGTACATGGCTGAAGTTGAAGCTGAAGAATTAAATCAGGCAGCAGCACAAAATCGTGCTCCATCTAAAGTACGTATGTACCTGAGAGTTGGCAATGACCGAAGGCGCTACAACTTGCCACATCATGATGAAGTTGCGGCAGTATTTGTTGGGCAAGATGGAGCACCTCCTGGAAACAGGGATGTTGTTATCTATCCGCGTGGAGGTGATTTACAGAATATTTCCACAATGTCTGCAAACTTGGAGCCAATGGTGTATCCTCTTTTTTTTCCAAGGGGTGAACCAGGTTGGCATAATAGGATACCTCATGTTGCTGTACGTGCAACCGGTACTCGCAACACTACTACAATGTTGCAGTATTATACTTACCGTTTAGCTGCTCGGGAATATTTCAGCCCGATTCATTATGGTAAGAAATTGTTTCAGCAGTATTGTGTTGATTCTTATGTTAAAGTTGAAGGTAATAATTTAAATTACATTCGAGCAAATCAAACCAACCTTCGTGTTGATAGTTATGAAGATTTAGCTGACCATTTGAATGCACGAGCTGAAGAGCGAGGCCCTCAACCAGGTCGTATTGTTGTTCTTCCTTCGAGTTTTCAAGGAAGTCCACGTGCAATGGCTCAAAACTATCAAGATGCTATGGCCGTCATTGGTAAATTTGGAAAACCTGATTTTTTTCTGATTTTACGTGCAATCCAAAATGGCGTGAAATTACAGAAAATTTGTTTGCAGGCCAACGTGCACACGATCGGCCTGATTTAGTTTCTCGAGTTTTTAAATTGAAACTAAATGAACTCCTTAAAGATGTTAATGAAATGGGAGTTCTAGGTAAGACTATAGCACATGTGTAGGTTATAGAATTTCAAAAGAGGGGTTTGCTCATTGTCATTTGTTAATTCATTTAGATCCCAATGACAAATTTAGGGATGCAGATGACATAGACAGTGTTATTTCAGCAGTAATTCCTAATCAACAGGAACACCCTGAGTTGTTTGAAATTGTACGATCGTGTATGATTTATTTTCAGCAAGGACATGCTGAAGAGGCTCTGGACAGAGCTGCAGATCAGGCTACAAAATTAACAGCTTGGTTTGTATTAAATGCAGAGAATCATGATGCTCGCCAATATATGTATCCAGATATTCCTCTTCATTTTGTTTTTAATAAGAACAAAGTTTGGAAACCAAGACAACGCAGTCATGGTAAAATTGTGTCCAGAATGTATAGTGTGAGTCCTCGCGCAGGTGAACTTTTTTTATTTACGTATGTTGCTATTGCATACACCTGGTGCAACTTCTTTTGAAGATTTACGAACTGTCAATGGCAATGTTGCTGAAACATTTCGTGACGCCTGTTTACTGCGTGGTCTCCTGCAAGATGATACTGAATGGAACAATACTTTGCAGGAAGCTGTTAACTTTCAGATGCCTCGACAATTAAGGCAACTGTTTGCTGTGATACTTACTCACTGCGAACCTTCTGATCCTTTTACTTTGTGGACAAGGTACAAGGATGCAACGTATGAAGATTATATTCGCCAATTGAATGAGGAACAGGCTGAGTACAGGCTGCTTCAAGATATCAATTCTGTACTTAGGCAATTTGGTAAATCTCTTACTGATTATAATCTTCCTCATAGATGAATTACCCCCAGCCGAAAACATCGATGTAGCTATGGAGGGTGAAAGAGATTCTCAACTAAGGGCTCAACTTACTGACGAACAGACTACACTGGCTAATGCAGTCATAGAAGCTGTTGTAAATGTTGCTAACAAAGCAGCCCAAAACAACCGTCTGTTTTATTTAGAAGGTGCTGGTGGTAGTAGTAAAACCTTTACTTATAATTACTTATTTCTGAACTTACAGGTAGAGGTTTTCAAGTTGGAACTGCTGCATTTACTGGCATAGCAGCAACACTTTTGAAAAAGGGTACTACTATTCATAGACTATTCCGGTTACCTGTTCCTATTGTAGAGAACAGTACATGCAGCATAACCCCGGTTTCTGCTTATGCTGCAGAATTGCGACAAAAGAGTCTCTTTTTACTTGATGAAGCTTCCATGATTCCTAAGCATGCTTTTCATGCAATAGATCGTCTTATACAAGATATTTGTAATAATGAGCTTCCATTTGGACATAAAGTTGTTCTTTTAGGTGGTGATTTTTCACAGTTACTGCCTGTTGTCAGAAAAGGAAAACCTACTGAAATTGTGGACATGTGTTTAAAAAGTTCTCCATTATGGCACTTGGTTAAAGAATTTCGATTACATCGAAACATGAGAACAAGGCCGGGAGAACAACAATTTGCTGCATGGCTTCTGCAACTTGGGAAAGGTGTTTTACCTGTTCGGGAGCAAGAACCTTTCCAAGGTGCCATTGAAGTGCCATCCCAATGTGTGATACAAAATAAATGTATTGTTGATACTTTGTTTAGGGATCTTTCACCGGAAATTATGGCATCATCTGTGGTACTAACACCTACAAATGATGACTCACTTATCATTAATGATCAGGTGTTGGCGCTGTTGCCTGGTGAAGAAAAAGTTTATTTTAGTGCAGATGAGGAGGAACGAAATCAATATCCGGTAGAATTTTTAAATAGTATCACACCTTCAGGTATGCCTCCTCATTGCCTTAAATTAAAAACTGGTGCCATTGTTATGTTATTAAGAAACATAAACATAAATAATGGTTTATGTAATGGCACTCGCCTAATTATAAGACGTCTTCATGACAACTGTGTCGATGCAGAAGTACTCACTGGCAATGCCATTGGAGATTCCAAGGGTGCAACTTGCACCTTCGGATACAGGCCTTTTGTCTTACGTCGCAGACAGCTTCCACTAAGGCTGTCTTATGCTATGACAATAAACAAGGCACAAGGTCAAACCTTTGAAAAGGTTGGAATATTGCTACGCAGGCCATGTTTTTCTCATGGTCAGCTGTTTGTTGCTTTTTCTAGAGCAAGAGCATTTGGTGATGTTCGAGTAAGTGTTGTTCCCTCATCCAGGCAAGGATTTTTTAATAGGGAATGTTATACTCAAAATGTGGTTTACCGTCAGGTGCTTACATAATTTATTGAACAATTGGGAAATGTTATACTCAAAATATTGTTTATCGACAAGTTCTTACGTGATTTTCCAAACAATATATACATATGTGCGAATCTAATTTTAAAGCAGTTTTGCTTTGGATTTGAAAAATTATCTTTACTCCTTATCTGAAAATTACTAGAAGTTGTATTTATTATCCACCATGTTGTATAATATGACACATTTGTGCTGTCAAAAAGGGAAAAGTATACCTCTATAGAAGGTATATGGCCAGGTAACCTCTGACGCTGGCATGACCTTAATGTTATACAACATGAGAGTAATTGTGCACCACCGTAGTTATATAATACTGTTTAACAAACATTGTTATATGCTGCGTATCAGTGTGCAGTAATACTGACGTTGGGTGCACTTCCGTCACATACGTGTATATGGACGTGTCAGGTTTCTGGCTGTTGAACTACTCTTGTGGGTATTTACAATTGCATGTTGAAAGTTCATTTACATGTTTACTATTTTGAGTATTTTGTGTCCCATTTAATCCTAAAAATATTGTAAGGATGCATTTTATTGAATTTGTGTTAGACATGCATCTCTTTTTTTTTTAGGTGAAGTACAATGTCCTATGGCTTACCTTCACGTAGTGCACTTCGTTAATTGATCAGCATGTTAGGTCGAAATTGTTATAGACATAATACAAGATAAATTTAGAATTAGCGTAGAACATTTAGGTCCTAATTAATAAAAAATAAATTAAAACGTAAATTGATATTTTTAGGTCACACTTTCTTTAAACTTCAATTTAAACGATTTAAGCTTCGTTGAATTTCTACCTAACATGCAAATCATAAACTAAAAGCCAAGGCAATTTTTTTCAATTTTTTATAGTTAAGGGAAAGTCAGACAATTTCTGTAGTATATAGTAACTATACCAGACCAAATTGGATGTAAAAAGAAAATTTAAATTTGGGCATGGAAAAGCAGAGAAAATGGAAATGGAGTTGGTTTGTCCGTTGTATAATTAATTTGTCGATCGAACTTTGGGTTTATTTTTACTTTGACAAATTTATTTTTCAGATAAATTAAAACAAAAATGGATGTTGTTACTGAAATGGAATTATTAAAATCACCAAATAGGAAACCAGGTGCGTATTATGTTTAATCTCTATATTAATACAGAAGAAAAATATGGCAATATAAACATAAACCTAAGCTATTATTTTCAAATAATTTTTTCACAAGAACAAACAAACGAACAAACTAAAAATAGAGAAGAAGATCAGACAGTTGTAGAAGGTATGTCACATTTTTCTTCAATCGTGATCTTACTTCCATCACTACCCTAATTTTTTTCTTTATCAAGGACAATCTATTATTGGGAAAAGTTTATTGGAATGTTACATTTATTCTCACTACTATGTTAAAATTAACCGTACAAATATCAATTTTAAAATATTGAGCATGATATTAACAAAAAAGGTATAGTCATATACAGTATTTTTCCAGTACCTTAACTTCCTTACATTTTTAACTTTATCTTACTATTTAGAATTGACGTATGAAGCGTATATCAAGTTTAGGAAGGAGAATCCTGGCCCTCGGTCACGAAATTCGTTTCAATGGTGGGTGCGACATGGGGGTCAGGATTCAGCCAACTTTAAATGGCGAAAGTCGAAAAAAGATAAAAAAATACAAAAAAATCAAAACACTCAAAAGCATACCAACGTCAATGCAAAATACATTAAATGCACCATTCACATGCATTAAATTTATATATATATATACTATTTATTTATTTATTTTTATTTAATAGCTATTTATTTTTACCTTAATTAAATTGTTTTATTAGTTAGACATTTTATGGAATTTTCGTTCTGGGCGCTGAAGGTAGTTGTGAAATAGGTTAGCATCGCAGCAGTTTGTTAAGTATTTTTACAAATCAAGTAATGGTATTAATTATTAATTTATTATTATTAGTTTCTTCATTGATATTAATGAACCGCGTACTTTTTTTAAAAAAAAGAATGTAATGAGCACAAACTCACTAAAGCAGTGTTTAGAGAAGGCGCGATGTTATGAAACTCAAATATATGTGTTAAGAAATATACGTTATCATATTCGAACATGTTTTTATTTACTGTCTCAAAGTAATATACCTTAGAGAAGAAATTTTTGCCAAACTTATTTTTGCAACTAGAACTTCTTCACTTTTCTTTTGTGATTAAAATCTATGTTGATTATTGTGTAATTTATGTTGGCGTTACAAAATAAAATTGACCTCTGATGTGAATATAAATATTATTGCCAAAAACATTTAATATTCAGAATGCGTAAGCTAAAATTGACGCAAATATTTCGTGTAGGAATGTAGCTCTATATTTATGCTAATCGTGAACTAAAAGTCGAGGCACATGTTCAAAGAGAATTCAAGTTGTAATCTTGCGTCATAAGCTTACTTAGCTCACAATTTGGTATATTGTTGACTGACTAATATTTACTTTTCTTTGCTCAACACAATATTTTTCTTAATCTTTTTCACAATATCTTTTTTCCATTTTTAGGTTGAAGCGCAAAGCCCCATGACTTGCCTTCCCGTGGCGCGCTTCGTTAAGTGACTTATTTCTTCTCTATGGAGATAAGTCACAAACTGAAAGTCAGGGCATGGCATCTTATGCATCACAGATTTATAAGAGGTAAGTTGTTCACTATTTTTTTTCAATGTATGATGCTTAATACGATGTGTCTGTGACATTGGATATGTTCATTTTTCTCTTTAGTTGCTAAAAATATGTATTTTAAAGGCTAATTGACAAATTAAACGTTACAACGTCAAAGACTTTAATTTAACGTCAATAGCTTAATTTAAATTAACGAAGCCATTACAATGCACTTATAACTTGGAAACGGTTAAAGATAACTATCATTATTATGTATTGACGGACAACATCAAAATTTAAGTTATGACTATCTTTTCCAATGTACTGCCTGAGTGGATTTTTCCACGGGCCTAATCGACTATAATAATATAATTCACTAGCACTACTTTCGTTAACACTCAAGGTCAAAATTCGAAACAGTCCTGTCTAAAAACAAACATTCTATGCAGAATTCGAAAGTCCCTATAGATTAAATCCATGTAAACAAAACATTACAATGTTCGACACAGAATAATGTGAAAAGTTGAATGTGCCACTACAACGAATATTGAAGTAAGTTTTTTAACTAGCAAGCTAACCAAGAATAACATGGACTTCAACGAGTTTTATATTGACTGAGTAACCAAAAAGCTAAAGGAACGAATCTGAGATTGAGGGAAGACGTATTTGTTATAATTTCGTCGTCCTGTATTTAGTATTTTTGATAAAACTGGATATCAGATCATCGTTTTTTATGGACAATGTAGCTAGTTAACTAGCCATGTTGAAGAAGGATCCAGACAGAATGTGGCTGAATCTGGTTATTTTATCTGTGTTAAACCATTTGACATTGTTGTTGTTTCTATCCTATGAAAATGTTTTTATCTATAAATGTATTGTGGGAGTTAGATATATAATCATTTCCAATGCTTCTTAAAACTTGCTTTTCGTGCCTGTTTACATTTTAAGCTACCATTTTTCTTGACGACGGGCAATACGGCTCCATATCGGCCCGTCGTTAAGAGCGCTCAGCCAATCGGAATGCCTAAAAACCCGTATTGCCCGCTGGCAAAATCCAGACGGTTAACAATCTATATATTAATACGCCTTGTGTGTGCACACGGTGAGGCCAAGGACAAAAATATACGGGTCACTTTTTATTTCTCATGCATTGTGTCCCCAAAGCTTGGCGTTACGTTAAAAGTTACTAAGTCAACAAAAACGCAAATCAGGGGGTTACTATTTAAACATTTAATTCTTTTTTCTTATTACTTTAAGAAATAAAACTCTGTTTCTTTATTTTATTAAAACTAATTTTTTTTTTAAACGTTTTTATTTGTTATTTTTGTTTTAAAAGCCCCACGGGGTCGTTATAGGTAGAATAATTTAATTTTACCCCCGGTTTACAATGTGCGCGCCGTATCTCACGGAAACAAGTTGTTTATCAACAGAAAAAGGAAACCGAAGCGAAGAAGGTTGTCTCTTTTTTAAAGTAATCCTGAAAAAAGTTATTTCAAACAATGTTTAGTCATCATGAGGTTAAATTAAAGCTTATTTGTTTCTTCAATATTTTCCATTTTTGTGTTCTGGGACCGAGGTTGCTTTCTTTTTATGAAAAACTATCGAATCCGAATGATAATTCGAATCTAAAATGTAAAAAACAAAACTGTTGTTGTAGAGCGGCTTTTGTTGTCGAGCGAGTATAAAAAGTTTATGTTGTTTTAAGAAATATTTGTTATAAAGAAGAAAAACGTACGATGATATAACGTCAAAAAGAGAACTGATTGGAAATATATCAGACAATTTAGCTAGCTATACATTTTCAATTTGTTTTCTTTGGGATGAAACGAAGTTTAGTAATCGAAGTAAAAAACTGATTGGACTTTTATCCAGAGAACGCTAGCTAGCAGCCTACTGAGAAAGCGAAAGAAAATCAGGTGTGTTGTTTAGATTATCTGGTAGAGAAATGAATTTAGGTGAATAACGATATTTAAGTCGTCTACACTTTCAAAGCTAAACTTTCCCTTAAATATGAAGTGAAATATGTTTTGTCTTGCGCCTGAACATATTCTTTTTTGTAAGAAAATACTCAGGGTCAGTTAAGAATATCTTAAGAATATGTCCAACCTCGATTGTTTGTTATAAATATAAAAAGAATTTGCCAATAGCTATAGCAAGCTTTATTTTATTAAGGCATCATTTATTTTCAAGACATGGACATGCTAAGAATATATTCAGAATAATGAGGATAGTATTTGTCCAGAAAGTTAAGAACTTTTTTTGTAAGAATATATATACTTTAAACAATGGGTCAGAAGTTCAGAATATTTTAAGAATATGTCTAACCTTGATTGTTTGTTCTAAGTATAAAAAAAATTGTCAATTGCTATAGTTAGCAACATGTAGCAAGCTTTATTTTATTGAGGCATTATATTTTTTTAGGCCACGAGGATAGCATTTGTCAAGAAGGTTAAGAACTTTTTTTGTAAGAATATACTCTAAACAATATGTCAGAATATCCTAAGAATATGCCTAAGCTTGATTGTTTGTTCTAATATAAAAATTTGTATGATGCACAAATTTAATTAGAAGTTTACTTTTTTATTGCGTATCTCACAAACTGAACTTTTTTCTGTCCAAAGCAATGGGCCGTTACATGTAGCAGAATTTGCCATTAGCTATAACAACTTATAGCAAGCTTTATTTTATTAATATAGCCCTGCTAAAAATATATTAGGAACAATAAGAATAGTATTTGTCAAGAAAGTTAAGAACATTAAGGCTGAAACGGAATAATTCTTATAAAATACACGGTGTATATCCTAGATAAGAATTTTATAAACTATAAAAAGTAATTTTTCCGTTGTTACTGGTTTTTAAATCAATGTTTACATCTGTTACGTTACCGTTTGAAATATTATTCAAATTCGAAAGCACTGCATTGTTATCATGCACGGCACGTTTGCGCATTGGGAGGATTGCCGTATGCAATAGACTAAATGGCTGATTTGGTATGATGCATTACAAACTGTACATTGTGGAAATTTCGCAATAACCTTTTGTGTGTGACTTAACGATTTTTCCTAATGTCTGGTATACTATTTTCCCTGGTGTACCTGGCATGGCAAAGCAAGTATATAGTTTTAGCAGATTTAGCTTTTTACATAACCGTTGTTAGACACCTTCGATTGTGTTAGACTTTTTGAATTTTTATTTCATTTCATTTTTATTTTGTTGCATGACCTGCTTATATTTTTAAACGTTTTGTTTCAGCGGGTATAAATATAATGCAGATTGTGAGCAACCTCAATCCCAGGGCTTTTTTTCTCTTTTATTACTTTTTTTTTTATTGCTGCACATGCTTAGTTTTTGGGACGTTTTTGTTTCATCGGTTTTAGATATAGAATAATGCAAATTGTGACTTTTAAAAATTCAAATTACTGTGTTCTATGTTTTTATTTGGCACCCATCATATGGACTCGATGAGAGATTCAGTGGAGTCTTCCACGGGACTTCGGCTAGTAGTGTATAATAAACATCTTTTGTAAAGATATCTATTATATTTGAAATTATTGGTATTTGTAAGTATAACTTTTACAGTTTAATATTTTAGTATATATGTATCGAATCCTGTCAAATTTAAACATTTTACCACCTTCATTTAAACGACCTGTGCAACACGAATTAAAAGTTATAAGTACGCGTTAATATATTTTTTTGACGACAAGACGGTAGCAAGAGTAAAACAAACAGATTTAGTATATTATAAAAATAAGATTTAGAAGACAGGCGTTATGGTATTGATAAATTGGAGAGACGAAGAAAATTCAGAAATGAATCAGTTAAAAGGAGAATTACTTTTTCTTGACAAGAAGTTTAAGTTCAGTTGAGCGTGATACCCTTTAGATGACTGGTCTGATCGATCTTTCACGGAAGGAAGCACAGTGGCTTAAAGTAAACGAGCACAAAATTAACAACGATACAGAGATAGATACAGATGCACGTTTTTTTTTTCTTTTAAGTTATCTTAACTAGTAAAGTGAAAGATACATATTCGGAAAAAAATTGTTTCTCAGTAATTCTAGACTTATAAACTAGATTCTTATAAAAAACACGTGTATGAAGCCATGTGTTCTTGTATAGTTTGTTCTTATAAAAAACTGTGTAGCTATGCCTAATAATGTATAATTTTATCGTTACAAGGCCTTCAGTACAACTGGACAAGAAATTGACGAAGAAGACGACGATTTTGAGAAAATTGCGGCAACTGAATAAAAACATGGCGAAGAAGACAAGGATGAGGAACCATAAAAAATACGAGTACCCAAAGTGAAATACGTAAAGAAAGGTTTGTGATGTATCGTGCCTTGTGCCAAGTGTAAAAATGATGTGTTAAGACAAAATGAGTTTAAACGGAGGTTGTAACTTTTTATTTAGAGAGCGAAAGTTGTTTCACGTGGTAATCCATCTGTTTCAACGACAATCAGTGGTGACGAGCCACCACTATTTTTTTCTCCACCAGAGTCTATTCCCATTACTTAGCAGTGTCCTTGATAAATCTATTTCTTCAGAAACAGAAGAATCAATAGTGTTGAAGGAGTCTGTGTAAGTCAATGCTTTACTTATCTGTTTAACTATGTTGGCAAAAGCTACATATTTATCTAGCCCAAATAACCGACCAATCTTTAACCCAATTGATTGTTTGACACATTTAATTGAATGTTTATTTTTTATTTTTTAGACATATGGCTATTCTTGATGTTGTTAAAGTCATAGAAAAAACAGCGTAGAAGATGAGGGAAATGACTTATCTGAAGATGACTTACTGGAAATCGGAGAGAACAACTAAAGCTGGGTAAGAAAGTAGGGTAAATATTTTATATGATTTGAATCCTAATAAATAAGCTTTGTCGAATTTAAATACAATTTTAAACTCTGTTCAAGGCTAAAAAACGAAAACGTTTGTCTTTGGCTGAGCGAAAAGAACGTGATATTAGCAATGCATTGATAATATCTGTGAAGCGAGGAGAAAGGATATAAATAACTAATTTTGGAAATTAGACTACAATAAAAGGCGTATGTGGATGAAAAATGTAAAGCTTATTCCAACTAAAAGGCCACGCTTAGATTCCAGTGGAGATAGAACAAAAAATATTTCGCGATTGTACGTTATGATGGATGGAGAAGATGTTGAGCATCAAGTTTGTAAAGTCTTCTTTCTAAGAACTCTTGGTTAGACCTTCCCATAAGGTTATTACTGTAACCCTTCAAAGTTGTGACCAAGGATCTATTATGCCAGCAAATAATGGACGAGGAAAACATGAGCCTTCTAACAAGTTATTAGATGAAAGTCACCAAATAATCGCAGAACATATCAAGTCATTTCATCCATCAGTGAGCTACTATAGACGGGAGCATGCTACAAACAGACTTTACTTGAGTCTGAGCCCGGAGTTGTCTATTAAAAGTCCATATGAAGTGAAGCATGATGAGGTTAAACTAAGTTATGACAGATATAGAAAAGAAGTAAATAGTTTTAACATTAGTTTTGTTAAGCTCGGAGAGGAGGAATGCGAAGATTACATACTTTATCCGAAACATTCTCATGACGTGAACAGTGACACTATGACATGTGAAATGTCACCCTATTCGGTAAACTGTACATGATAGATACCGTGTTCCGCTGTAAAACGGAGATTGATAAATATCGCAGCTCGGTGCTTGTGTGCCTAGCTAATAGAGCTTATAATCTAGAGTAGGCTTACACCACCACCATAACATGGTGCCTGCTCCCGATTCTCAACCAACACAGCATCACACTATGTGGCAGTCTGTCCTCTCTTTATCTTTTTACATATTGAAGCAACATGTTGTAGCTCCCACAGCAACATTAAAAATTCTTCCCATCATCAATATGATGGGGGGATGGTGTGGGTTGTGTTTGCAGGGAGAGGGGGTATGGGGGAAGGACAAGAGAAGTCTGGTGGGGGAAAGGACAAGAAAAGAGTATAGCTATAGTTTATCAGTGCCAGCAGTATATAGATGAGTTGCAATGTTTACATATTTTGCAGCATTTTCGCCCATGCTTTTAATGGATTTCTTTGTTACATTTTCAGTGGTCTCTAACTTTTGCGTGACAGGCAGAAAGATGCTAGAGCTGGCTAAGGAGAGGTACTTTCTAACGAATTTCTTCTGACGGAAACGTTGTTAGGGCTTTAAACTATTATTGAGTGTAGATTGATACCACTTTATACCTTCTGATTCCACATTCATTTAACGTCCTAATGATACCTTGTACAAAAAAATAGACTTGACAAGACTTTACGTTAACTAACGTCTGCATCTTTGTGCTTGCCACGAAAATGTTCACTAAAAATATAAACAAATAAATATCCGTACATTAACAACAGGCAAAAAAATGCCGGCAGTGGCTAAGGAATGTCACCTATATTATGGTTAAAAATTTGTGATCTAGATCTGCAGGTTGTGCTGTCCAAGCTAATAAGCTCTGTATCCTCAATTAATCCAAGAAACAATTGAATTCCAAGGCCAAAGAGGCTTTTGCTTTAAAATAAACTTCAACATGGGTCCTTCTTTGTCTTAGGTATACATTTTTCTGCCCAAATACAGTCTGGAACCCCGGGGCAATGCGTCTTACAGAATTATTATTTTTTTTTAATTTTTACTTCATGTTAGTTTGTTCAGCTTAAATAGGACTAAGCTAAGTGACGACGGTGTCCATTCAGCCACACCACACTTAATGAGAAGGCTGATTGGAATCTTTGCCTATATACTGACCATGCCATACTTTTATCATAGTTAGTGAATATATCTAAGTCTAAAACAAAATGTGACAAACACGAGTTTATTTGTTTTTTAAGAATTATAATTGATGGTTCTTTTTTCTTAATGCTACGTCTTAACGAATAAAAAGGATCCAGCTAATATCTTACTTCAGGCCTACTTCCGTTAAGCGTGTCAGAATAAGTATGGAAGTTTCTCCTTTAATGGCTTTGCATTTTTCTGTAAGACTTTGTTTTGTTTTTTCAGATCTGTTGAAAAGTGTGCATTCCTGTACCTTTGACTTCGAAAGAAAATAAAAAATGAGAGATTTTATCAGCTATATATAGGTTTATTATGGTCAAATAACGTTTCTTGGATGAATAATTCTTCTTGACATATATATATATATATATATATATATAAGATCACTTCTTTTCATACAGACAGAATAGCCTTTTCTTATCTTGAGCTAGCGTTTTATAGCTATATTTCTTATTTTTTTTGGTGCAATCTGAGCTTCAATGTTCTTTCATAAAGTGTGATTTTTGTAAAAAATAGTGTATATATACATATAATATAAACATTTTTTTTTCATGGTGATAGTTTGACATAATAACACAGTTCTACACTGAATCAAAACTGAAAACACAAATTCTGCTGTCAATATTTTTTGGAATTCATTTTACCGTACTTTTAAGTTATGAAATTTGACTGTGAAAGTTTGAAACAATGATGGGAATTTGATTTATTCAACTTTAAAAGTTTACCATAATATACTTACATGTTCCATGAAATATACGTTCTTTTTATTTATTTTATTGTAAGTTTTTCAAGGTTGGAGATTATCCTAGCCAGCTTAAGTTTTTGGAAATTTGGCCCTTCTGAGCTTCAATTTTCTTATAAACTGTTCTTATAGAATGACATAATATTATTTTTTCCCCTTGGCTGCTTCCTTCTCCTTGTTATTTTAGATACTGGTGGCACATTACAATTTCTATGGAAGTTTATTTTGTAAGAAAACAATTTTCATAGAACTTTTCTAGAATTTTGTCTTAATATACTATCTGTACTTGTCTTTTCTAATTCTGGTCCATACATACATGCTCTTTTATATAAATAAGCAAAACTTTTCTTACTCTTAGTAACCTAATTGGTCTGACTTAATAAGGGGGAGGGGGGTTTGTTTTTAAATTGATAGTTGGGGAGGATTTTAATAAATTGAAGTGCATGGATTGTTATTCGGAGGCCTGAAGGGTAGAGGGGTAGTTTTTAATTTTTCTATTCAAATTGTGTTATCAGACCTCCTCTGAACACAATGCCTTTAATTTATTCTGACTTCTTTCTCTTAAATCATTGCTTGCAAAAAATGTGTACTTGTGTTTCTGATAATATGTTAAATGGGGGTTGTAATAAAAGGGGAAGGGGATTTTTTAATTTTTTTTTTACATTGGGGTGTTTGTCCCCCCTACAATCAGGTTACCAAGAGTAGGCTGGAATTTTAAAAAAATACCTAATACTTTCTCTACAAGCTTACCTAACTTTCTCTCATCAAACACTGAATATGAAAAATGTTTAATAATGTTAGAATAACATGTGACAAGTTCATCAATGTATGATGTAAAAATAAAACAGAACATTTGTTCAATTTGGCTTCCTCAATTCTACTCATAATAACTCTTGATTGTTAATAAATTTCATTTTGTTTCAGATATTTGGAATCATGTGAAATGAGTGGAAAATCACAGAGGAAAAGAAAGGTTTTAAACAGAGTGAAAGAAAATGTTCCGGTGTGTATAAAACAATGTCAAATTACATAAATTATTGTTATTAGGAACTTTAGGTATGGATTAGTCAAAGAAAAGAAATTTAAAAAACCAGAACTGAGATTCCAGAAACATGTATATAAGGGTTTTCAGGGGAAATTATTTCTGATATATTTTTTAAAAGTAAAATTATAATTCTTTATAATATTTGTCAAATGTATGGATTTAAAGAATATGTGTGGGTTTTCATAAAAAAAGCGTGCACTCCAATAGTAGAAATACTACTTCAATCGCAAACATATTTTCCGAATATTTCACTTTGTATTTCTTTTTATATAATCTTAATTTTGTGTATGATTGTTATAAATAATTCTGGTTTTACTTTTTTTGCAGAAAAAGGTGGCAAAAATGAAAGAAAAAGACGTGGATACTAGACCAATTGTGAATCACATTGAAAGTACCATATATGAAAAATTTCAGGTACGTATATAATTTCAATATTTGTATATGCATAATACTAGCTTTTAAGAATATTACAACTTATCTGTTCAGTCAATGTCATTGAATAATATAAATATTATCATGTCATGAACAAGCGAGTTTATTCTAGGCTACGTTTCGACAGCTACAGCTGTCATCGACGGGCAATGATCGTAATCATCTTTGGCTATTTATTATTTGAAGAGATAATTAGAGGATCGAAATTAACCAATCAGATCACAGCAATTAAAGTAATTAACTTTTTCACGGACCCAGATGGAAGCAATAGATTGATTAAAATCTTTCCTTTTTCTAAAAGTTCGCTTTATGTTACGTTTCTTTTTCTAAAAGTTCGCTTTTTGTTACGTTTGTCCCGAACAATTTTTTCACTTTTTCCTAAATGTTCGCTTTCCGAAGTGCGGGTAACCATATATCTGGAAGTTGGTAGGAAATACTATTGATATTGATAATATTAGCTCTCTCATTGTAAGCGTTTCTGACATCTAGGTTGAAATGGAGTTGTTCAAACACTTCAAGACGTGTGGAGACGATGCATCAAATGTTACTCGTTGAAATCCACTTTGTGATATTACTGATGTATGTTTTTATGATTTTTCAATATAAGTAAAATAACAGTTAAGTCGTGTTAAGAGAAAGAACGACAATATAGCAATACATATCGAATGTAAACTTTCGTGCGCAATGATGCAAATATTCTTCCAGCTTTCTGATTCCAAACGCGTTGAAGTCCCATCAGATATTTTTTATTTTTAGAGTGATGAAGAATATGACAAAATTGCAGACAAGAAAAGTTTCCCAAGTGCAGGAGAAAGTGAACAAGTGAGTTGTTTACTTGTTAAAGTATCAATTTTAACGGTAAAAATAATTAGCAGCAATATTGATTTTATTTACGAAATAAACACGTTATTTACTTATTATCTATTTAGCTTTCGCGAAAAAAGAAAAAAGAAAAAATGGACATATGCGCCTACCAAGGAAGAGTTAATTAATGAAAAATTGAGTGATTCGAAGAAAAAAATAGAAAAATTAATGAAGATGAACGATACGCTACATCACCAGATCCACGAACTTGGCGAAAAAAACGCATCACTTCTGCGGAGTTCACAAAACTGACACTTGTTGAACAACTCGGCGCCCACAGATCTGTACAGATGGTTGATGCATCTTTGTTCGCTGACAGATTTCACACAGGAGACCCTCTTCTGCAAGAAGTAACTCCTTGTGTTTTAGACAGCACCTTCATGAACAGTTTATTTATATCGAATCTTAAAGAAGGAGAAGTTGCACAAACAGAAAAAGCCACATTTGATGATGGAGCAAGTGTTGTCTTAAAAACATTTTTGAACAAAGGCGACAATGAAGGTGTTAGCGTGAAAAATGTGGCTCATGTTAGCCACGATCATCGAATCTTAAAAGTTATTGGAAAACACGAAAACATTA
Organism: Hydractinia echinata; assembly: GCA_030067915.1. Taxonomy (NCBI): domain Eukaryota; kingdom Metazoa; phylum Cnidaria; class Hydrozoa; order Anthoathecata; family Hydractiniidae; genus Hydractinia; species Hydractinia echinata. The sequence continues at coordinate 56,189 of JASGCC010000191.1, forward strand.
TTACTACCACAGGTGTCGTCCATCTTAGCGGGGCTTTCTATTCTGTGACACATTATGTCAGTGGTGACAGTTTAGAATATTTTTTAAAATCTGGTATGCCAGAAGTTGCATCGCGAACTGCGATGGAAAAAATATTGACAGGTGTTGCCAGCGCTCTGAACCATTTACATGACAAGGGCGTGCTCCACAACCATATTGTTGCAGATAACGTTATTTTGCATGGACCTGACATGTTTCCTATCCTGATTGGATTTTCTTTTGCTTGTCGTGCAACATGCGTACGCGCAAGTTGTAAGGACGTTATAAAGAAATTTTCCAACCAGAAGCACGTAGCGCCGGAGCTTTTCAAGGGCTTTTCTGTCTTCTACGGTTCTGACATATATAGTTTGTTGAAGACGTACTTAAAAAGTGCGTCTTTAATCGATGATGATGCACGTGATCTTCTGAAATGTTTCTCAATACAATGTATGGATTGGAGATCATCGCATCGTTTGGCCCACAAATTTCTATATAAAAGAGTGTGTCAGTTAATGAGAAAGGTTGGTTGCTGACAATGTATGTTTTTTAAAATGCCAGTATTAAAAAAAAATATAATTGATCATATTTATTATTGATATACTTCCCTATCCGTACTAAAAGTTGATGGCATGATTTCTGAAATCAGTGCAAAATCTACACGGTCTAAGTAAAGCTTTGAAAGCCATACCGAATAGGGTTAAGCCTCCCTTATTCGTACTAACTTTTGCACGTACTAATTTTCGCGCAAAAAAGTTCGTTAGCTAGCAAAAGACACGCATTTATATTTTGTCTAAAACCTTGAATTTTACTATTTTCCCTGGTTATTTGTGGGCCAATTTCAACTTACGCCAAAGTAATACGCCCGAAATACGTTCATGTTGCTATTGCGGTAATACGCGCCAAATAGATTTTTTTTTCACTGCGCAAAAATGAGTACGAATAAGGTAGTTGCTAAACGAAGAAAGTAATCACATTTTTTTAATAAAATATTGTTCCAAGTCTGACTTTGGTAGATTTTCTGCCGCCTCCCACGTCAGACTACGGTATCCAATCCATTTCACTTGATATTGGGTTACGCCATTAATATCCCTATGAGTTGCTATGAAATCAACATAGCCTTCGTCTTCAGCGGATTTATCCAATACTTCCTTAAGGGTCACTACTTTTCCAGACTTGTTGGGAACGTTGTCCATCAAATTCAGACATTGAGTCTCGTCATCAAGCTCTTCGCGTGGTACAGCTTCGTCTCTCACTTTGCGTTTTCTTGAATTAGAATCCATTTCCGCTATTTTTTCAACATTTGTACTGCTTTCCGTAGTATTCTCAGGAATAATCGTGACTGACACTGGCTCGTGCAGTATGCTATCAGAAGAATCATCGACAGAGACATCTGCGTTGTCTTTGTGACTTCGTGTGGTTGAGACTAAAATAAATCAAATATTAACGTTTACGCTTACTTTGCCGTACACTAATTTTCCTACTTTCGCAGGTAATTTAACTTCGAAAGCGAAAGATTTTTCCGTAAAACACGTTAACTTTAGTCAACCGCGAAAGTTAACTCCCAAAATTTCGCGTTGAGTTACCTAATCAATGAGAAAAGATTGGTGAGAAAAGATAACTTACCAGTAAATGTAATGTTTTCCATGTTGTCTTTTAAAATATTGAGCTCCAACTGGGTACAGTTACCTGGTTTTTTAAAATTGAAGCCTTTCGGTAAACCATTCACAAAACTTCACCTCGTTCAATCTGCGCATAAGGGACTGTTGTACGATTACCACAAGTCGCTAGGTCTATTGAATATAAAAAAGCTCAAATTTGAATACACATTCATTTGTTCACAAACGCATTGGAAAATATACGTACACATTTTCTGGTTAAGTTGCATGCTGACTTCTTTGCGTAATGATATTGTTTCCACTTTTTTCTGGACAATTTCACCTAAAAACATATCTGGAATTATATATGGCGGAGATTTTATTTGAAATAAAAAAGGTATCTTGAAAAATGTCTTACTAGTCATGTGGCTTGCAAACCTCCATTCCATATCGGTTTGGGAGTCAATAAAATCAACACCTTTTTGACTACCATACACAGTCACTTTGTTTCCTGTTCTCATCGAATCAATGTCCATGACCGCTACTTCTACCCCGATGGATTCCAATTCCCTACACTACATAAAGAATTAAATTTGATGATCCTGGTCCCACATTATGGCAGACAATATAGAATAAAACAATCACACCAACCAATTTTTTCATTTTATTTCGAATAGATCGCACTGCAGATGTTTGCTGCTCTACCGACAATTAAACCGACAGTTAAATACTGGCTGGTTTACAATAGAAGCTTTATTTTTAAAACCTTCCTTTTCTTCTAGCGATAATTCTCCCCAGGCTCTGTTTGACTCAGCAACTCCCACAGTCTATAAAGTTATGAAGAAATAGTGAGCACTAGTAAAAGTATTTTGTTCACTTATCCATCGAACAAATACCTGGCAATTCCTGGATGATATAATGAATGATAATTAAATTTATCAGAAACCTTTCATATAATCTCTTCGAAATATGTGGAAGCCAGAAGGTTTTCTCTCTGGTATTTTTTTTTGCCGCACTTGAGGAGATCTTCTTTTACTGTTAATCCAATCCTAACAACAAAAATACAAACATTCCTACGCAACTTGTCAATTCCTTGAAAGTATTTGGATTTCTCACTTCTTTACTAGGTGTGTTAAACAGAACTAGTTCAAACTTGTGGTCTGAACGTGAAGGAAGACCTCGTTTCTCATTTCTCACGTTATTCGCCGCATAGCTATATACCATGATTGCAGGATCCCGCGTTTAGCGATATTCCCTGACTGATAGAGCCGTTTCGCTAAGGGTTTACTTTCTTTCCTCGTTTTTTTTGTACTAGCTTTCCTAATTTTCTGAAGCTGTAGAAGGCGTGTAGTGGTTAATAGTAACCTTTTCAAAATGCGAAGTATTCTACGCAATGTTTATATGAAAGTTGGTAGACCATGAAAGCATAGAGAAATGGTCTACAGATAGGCTAATAGATAGCTATAGCAAGGTGGAGTACCTTTAAAATTATAGCATCAAGAAACACCATATTTTTGTGATGAACATCTGCACAATCTTGACAATACGTAGAGAGTGGACCACAAGTTTTGCACCAAATAACTTCATTTAGAAAAAAATTACATTTAATACACTTCTGTTCAAGCAACATTTTGTATTTTGTAGCATAATTGCGACAGATATCTGCTGATTTGACCAAATTCCAAGAGCAAAGCTCCTTCTCTTTATTTTTTTCGTAGCAACTACTTTTTCTCTTCACAACATCTCCATTCAATAAAAATTGGCACACCTTATCTTCCTCGCAGTCGAATTGTTGTTGTTGTGAAGGCAGAGTGTTGATATCGTGGCTGTTTGTGTGTGATGCATTTGCAGTATTAGCATTATCAGTAGTGGTGTTGTCGTCGTTGTTGGCGGTTGCTGACGACGTTGTTGACAAACTACTGCTGGCTGCCTGGAATGATTTGAACACACTTTTGTAGATCCATTTCTCAGAGTTGTTCGAACGATCCAAGAACCTTTCCTTTTAGATTTTCCAAAAGGCATTATTATTCAAATTTAATCAAAAAACAGCCAGGAGCCAGCCAGCGAGAAATTCTAGGAATTTTATATTAGACCACTATTCAATACTTTACACAGCGCACCAACAACCAGAACGACAGCGCAAACGATACCTATCGCTCCGCTTCCTCTCTGGAGCTACAGCGCACAGCTGAGCTATGATATTCATCAATCTCCGTTTTACAGCGGAACACGGTATCTATTATGTACAGTTTGCCGAATAGGGTGGAAATGTGCACTAAATGGAAATCACATCTTAAAAGCGCAAGAATGTCACGAGAGTATTACAAAATTTTTAGTTTCTTATGTTCAGTCCTCGTGAGTTTTTCAAGTTTTGTTGTAACAAAGAATATCCGTGTTTGACCTGTAGTTTATGGTTAAAATGTTATATGTTAGTATTTCAGAATGTAATAATATTATAATTCATTCAATTATTTATTTCTAAAAATTAGTTCCAAATTATTTATTATAACAGTTGATTTTGAAAACATATATATGGTAACTACTTCATTCTATCTATCTTCATTCGTGGTATTGTAAATGTCGTTTCTATGAAGTTTTATGTTCTTATATAAACCTGGTTTTTTTTTTAAAAAAAATAAATCTGTCCACACGTGTTATCTACGGTTGTCAAAATATGTAATGGTAAAGAGTGCCTCAACATTTCGAAAGGAAACCGCCTGTCGCTGCACTTCCGTTACTATTGCCCATGCATTTTCCTTTGTTTGACAATATCATTATTGATGAATGTAAAACACCTGACAACCGTGTCAAGAAGATTTCTAAATTAATAAGAAAAACTAAAAAAGACATGTATCTTGGTATTTGCAAACATTTCTTGTTCACATAATAGGGGATTCTAATCGTCTAACAGGAGTTGATAAAAATCTCTTCGGAAGAAGCTGCATTTGTTTATGCAAAAGACAAAATTTAAAAATGACAGAAGAAATGTATTGAAGGAAAATTTTTCAAATGACAGTTTTACTAATTATGGGATTAGTAAAAGCTATATTAGCTTGACTTACATCTAACCAAGGAAGAACAAAGTGTGTTATATTATGTGTTTTATGTGTTTAGATTTATAATTTTGAGTAATTGTCACATACGAACAAAACTTTGTCAAACAAACAAAGAGTAGGAGGTACAAGGGTTGCGACCAATATTCCTGAACCAAGGTACCCAACAAATCATAGTCTCTAAAGGGAAAGGCACCTGCGGAAGGTCCTTTCAAAACTACGGAAAAGACATAGGTAAAACATTTTTAGAAAAGCTGGCGCAGGAATTGGTGAGTCAACGCAATTGGGGAAAGCATCAAAGATGCTGAATCCGGATTCTCAGACATAGAAAAATGACCCATGTGTGCAGGAGTAGGCATGGGAGTCATTGTACTATCCATAATGGCCTGTACCTATAAGAAACAGTTCGAGAAGAAACCAGATTTGATTACTCCACAAACTGCAAGACTTAGTGGGCTGAGAAAAACAGGAGGAACGTGCGGAGTCAAATACTATTAATCATACCTTGGTGACTAACGCTTCAGAACAGACTTAAGATTTAGGATCATAGGCTATTTGGTTCTGAACATTGACAAGTAAACTTTGACAAGTTCAAAATATGTCGATGATGATGAAGTGACAGAACAGCAAGCTGTAATGATAATACTTGGTTCTTGCTATGTAGAGGTTATACCTTCTAAAGATTGTGCATTTTTACAAAATTCACCTTGTCGAAAGAATTTAGAAAAAGGGAATACAATGACCATTCAGACTAACATGTAAATAACATACAGTATATCAGAACAAACAAGAACAATACTATATATACACACACAACGGATACAGTAAAAAAAAAGCTTTCTTAGCAATTCCTACAGAATTAAATAGACACATAAAATAAGAAGAATATCCTTAAACGGATAAAATATGACGAAAATTTTAACGAATCTAATATTTAAACTGATACAGGCAACTAACGGTGCACAGAACTTGTGACTCTTTAAAACAGAAATAGCCTACGCAATTACTTGTGATGGAGAACTTCCAAATTAGCTGTGTTGTCGCAACATATTTTGACTAAGATTGTAGTATCTTTAATATTTTTGCGGAGCAAAGCGGAGCCCATTTCCTCTTTAAATAAGGCATATATAATGGACGAAGGAGAGTGTATAGGATTTTCGCCCCTATACATCAAAATTTTCAATTTTCGTTGTAAATTTTTTTTTTTGGACTGGGTTGCCCAGTAGTTTAATCTGGTCATTCTCCTGTATAAATGAATAATTAAGCGAGACAAGGTGTTTTTTTAAAATACCGCGATGGAGTGCTTCTGTTGTTTTTAAAGATGGTTTAGCGGGAAATCGTACTGTTTCAGAAGGTCATTTTCAACAAACGAAGAAAGTTTAGCTTATAAGTACATCACTATTTTTTCACATGTAAACATGTAATGAACCCCTTCCTAGCCTCACTCATACCTAAAGCTAGCTAGCATAAGACTGCCGGCTTAGCTGGAATAATATTAGAACTTGGATAGCATATAGCTAGCTAACTATTATTTTAAGAAGAGTTAGCTAGCTAGCTAGCATAAAAAAGAACAAACAGTGCCATATAGCTAGCATAAAACTAGCTACAAAGCTAGCATAAAATTAACTACTTAGCTGGCATAAAACTATCAATGTTGCTAGCATAAAATTAGCTATTTTTGCTGGCATAAAATCAGCGAAATAGCTAGCACAGAAAAATTCTTTGAGACAGATTTTCTAGCTATAGCTAGTTAGCTTTACATATACTACACAGTGAGTGAGATAATTCTACTCTGTAGGAATGTCCCATCACATAGCTTGTTCTAGCTACAATCGTCCACAAAATTTATTGTCTCTGGCAATTTTATACAAAAAACCAAGAAGAATAAAGTTGAGCAAAGTCAGCAAAAGAACATAGCTAGCTAGATATTTCACGAGATCAATTCACGAGAAAGTTTTTTCACATTTAATTGTTTACGTTACCGAGCCACAAAGGGCAGTTCTTAACATTGTGGGGAATGGACATCCATATTTTTGTGGACGATTGTAGCTATATATATTGTACGCGCACGTCCAGGAAATAAACTTTTTTTAACCCTGCCGGTGAGCATACACCAGTGCGGCTCAAGTTACAGAAACGGAAATTATTTCAATATATATATATATACAATGTATTTATTTGTATTTATTTGTTTTATTACGTTTTATCACGTAATTAAAAGGTTTATACTTTAGTTAGTACCAACTTGTATAATTTGTATCATTTGCCTGAAGATTGCTAAGAAGCATGAAACTTTAAGTAGCAAAATTAATGTAGTTTTTTCTTGAAAACAAAACATAAAAATAATATATATATATATATATATATATATATATATATATATATATATATATATATATATATATATATATATATATATATATATATATATATATATATATATATATATATATATATATATATTTTTAGTATTTTCTGATACATCAGGTTCTAAAGAAAATATGTCACTGGTCCAAGTAATATTGCGTCCGGAACACACTCCGGTCGGTAATGCTAATGCGGAAACCCCAGGAAATGTTTCATCAAGGCGAAGATGAAACTGTTTGATCTATTACCATGGAGCATGTGGGAAATTTGTTTTTTATACGATTCATCATACGATTCAACCGAAAGGGGCATCTAAAATTTTTCGCTTGCGAACCTAGTGGACTCAGTCCCACGCTCCGCAACACTTTCTATATTGATTTTCATAGATCTGTTCTCTAAATTACACATATTTTACGGCACAAACACAAACTTCTAATATGGCTTTAAAGCACGAATGTGCTGTGCATAACGACTTTATGTTTGTTTTTGCTTTGAATTTGACCTAGAGATTTACAACCCCATCATTAATACGTGGCTAGCTAAAAAGGTAAGGAAAACAAAAAATATAAGAAGGAAAATTACAAAGTGCAAAAACACAATGATAAACTCCACCAGTTAAGTCGTCTTAGATTCAAAGTCTAGAGGTTGTGCTCCTCTAAAGAATGTGCTTCCATGAGTACAAAGAAAAAGAGCATTTCGTGAAAATCAACATACTGCCTAAAAAAGAACAAACTTGACTTTCCTAAACTTCTACATGATACAAAGGTATCACATGCTAAGGATGCATACTTCTCAAGTGATCCTTCGATAATGATTATTTATTTTAATTCAATTTAAAATTCTTAAGGACATATTCGTTGTCTAAACCGTAGCAAAAAAACAAAGTTTCTTTTGTTAACTGCCATTACTGTTGAGTTTTGCTCAGAAATGTTTGTGGACCACAAGTTATTTCACATGAAAACAATGATTTAATATTTTAGAAACCAGCACACAAGGAAGAAGCAAGTTTGAAGTGAATGTACTATAAGTGTTATATCTTTTCGTGATTATCCAGAGGGCTTGATTCCATAGAAACGTTCTCACGTTGTGTGAAAATGTATTATTTTGGTGAATCATGTTACCGTAACATAAATAAAGACTAGCTCAAGAAAGCCTGATTAAAGCTGCTAAATAAATAAAATAAAAAATGTAATGACTGCTCCAGCATTAAAAACATGCTAATTTCAAATTTCGTGATCAATTGATAGTGCTGCTACATAGTGTGGTCACTACAATAAGAGATGGGAAACGTGTTGATTGTCATGTGCTATCGAAACATTGCAAGCCTTGCAAAATTTGGAATAGAAAAAAGGATACGAATGATTATGTAAAATGGAAAGCTACTATATCTGGAACACAAACCATGGAAAATCATCCGGTGCAATGAAAGGTGCTGGAGCGGTAGAAATATTCAGACGTTCAATTGACAATTATGGCCTTGTATATAATATCTTGGATACCTTGTCGTTCAAAGAAGCTGTAGATTCTCAGCCTTATGATCACATTGGAATTGTTCGAGCAAAATTAGAATGTGCGAGGCCCGTCCAAAAACGCCTTGGTACCCGTCTTTGAAACAAGGTCAAGGAAATAAAAGCGACAAAAGATCCTCAGAAAAGGTTACACTTACTAAAAAGGTCCTAAACTCTCTTCAAAATTTCTATTTCTTGTCATCCGACGAAACAGTGACAAACTATATCTAATGAAGAAGCAATCTGTGCCATGCTTTTTCATTCTACTGAGTTTGAGTTTCGTCAGAGAATGTGTCCAACCACAATAATTAGGTGGTGTAAATTTCAAAAAGATAAAATATAAAAGGAACAGAATGACATAAAGATATTATTTGCCAAAATGGATCCATGACATCCTCAGACCCATTTTTGTTGACTTGTTAAATAATATATGTTTGCACGGCAGCACCCAAAATTCCAATAAAGCGCTGAATAGCATGATTATGTCAAAATGTCCAAAAAACGACAGAAAACGAAACACTGATTGGAGAAATGCAAAATATTGACAATGGTATCGCGTGCATAAAGTGTGTGAAGTTTTTTTGTACACCATGATGGGGCCGTGCAACATTAGAGTTAATGTAAAGTGAAAATAAGATGGGACAAGTAGAACATCCTATTAATCCCGATCCATAACATCTTACTGCAATGAGGATGGAAGTGACTCTAAAAGAGGCAAAACCTTATGAAAATTTTATTGAGAAAAAGAATGGAAGTGAGATATAAAGACTGATAAAAAAGTACTCATAGTCAAACAACTTCATATCTTAAATGAGCACATGATATTCACCTTTAAAAGTATCTTTAAAAAATATTTTACGAAACCAACATTCCTTGCATTGCCTTGCTCTAAATTCGTTTCAGCAAAATCTGTACAAGCGAGCGTCTATTTATTGCAGCCATTTTTATTTTTGAAATAGATTTTCCCGCGTTGTGGAGATGCTGGTAGAAAAATATTCGGTGAAACATACATTATAATGTGTCATAGTAATTGGCTATAAACCATTAAAAAAGATGACGCAAAAGTGGTTAATTTTGTGAGGTGTAACTTCTGTGCTAAATTTAAAAAAGAGTTCCAAGATTAGATAAAGGGGACAGCAAAGAACGCAATTCAAGAATAGTGATTGGGGTTGCACAGATGCTGAATCACTGTAAACAGCTACTGATATTGTCTTTAAAGAGGAAGGGAAAATTTCCTTAGAAAATTTCACAACAAAACCGATCTCTTTAACAACAGACGGCAAGTGTTAACGCAGGTCGTTTATCAGGTCTTATGGCTCGAATATTTACTGACAGGGTTTGATTTACTAAGATTCACTGCATCAACCATTGAGTAGAATTGGCGCTTAAAAAGAACTTGATTCGTCTACACAACAAATTTTTACCTCTTACGAGACTCAAAATTAAATCCGAAGTAAAAAAAAATGCACCTAAAGCTTTGCAAATACAATTTTATGCTCTTTCCAAAATGAGCGAAACACGTTTTAATGGCCATTTAATAAGAGTTTTAATTATGCGGCCTGCCTGACTATGTGAAGTAGAATACTGCAAAACTTGTGTTAAAAGAAAAGGGAAATTTTGCGATTATATAAATATTACAATTCCTTGTACTTATTTGGGTTAGTTAGGAAAATGGTCCCCACATCAAAAGTTTAAATGTGAAAAGTTAATTCCCCTTAAAATTAGCCATTAATACAAACGACCATTGATTACTTAACAGAATTTGCCAAGTTAATTATAAAAGATCTTAATAGCCATATTCATAGGTTTATTCCTATACAAAATGAAAATGGTGAATCTCTACTAAAAAAACCAGTTCTTTTCTCCAGGAAATAAAAGCAAGCAATTAGAAAACAGAAATTATACCATTTTTTCTATTGATGAATGGGATATTAAAAATCTCAATGAAGAAACCATCCAAGAGGGATAAATGCACGAGATAAACAAATCTTATCGACTTGTTTTCCACCTTAGATGAAAATGTATTCCAAATAAATAAAAAGGTGTGATCCGGGAGTTGTCAGACAAGAACAGTAACGGAATGTCTTTGTTGATCATTTCCAAACACCTTTACAGGTTCCTGGCTATGATGGTAACAAGGTAAAAAGTTACGTTATCAATTTCAATCAATAATCCTACTGGCTAAATCGGCATCGTATTAAAACGGTGATATCAACATTAACATAATGGTGCAAAAAAGACAAGAACGAATATAACTTTCTCAAAACGCAAGAGTGTTAACTATTTTTTATTGTTTAATAACTTTTGTTTTTAGCTCAAAGTGAACCAATGTGGAAATACGAAGGAGTATGCTGCCTTGACCATAAACACAAAATCAAATGTGTGGTGAACCATCATACGGCGTAGCGGCTATTGAACGAGGCAAAAAGTTGATTGTGGGGGCAAATCAGGTCATGTCAGTTGGTGATCACGATTTCACGAACTTCAGTACCATCTGTTGATTTAATTGTGCGTATCATAAACCGAAATCATGATTTTTATCTAAAATAAAGATAGTATTTTTCTTTCTCTTATTTGTGTTCTATATTTATTTCGATCACTTGTAGATTGACATTCCTGATACTGTTAAAGCGTCATTTTTATCAAGGCCAGGTGCACGTAGGATTTAAAAATATGTATTGCAAGCCTCATCAGCCCTGCGTCACAGTTGCGAATTGAAACAGATTTTGTCAGAGAGACCGGGTAAGATTCGTGAAAGATATTGCCTTCAGCATTTTCCCTAATTCTTTATTTTTTTACTTTTGCATTAGGTATCTTACCACCAGTGTTACTGATGTACAGCGATGGTGGTCCGAATCATCGGTTGACATATATGTTGGTTAAATTGGATTTGATAGCGTTATTTAGAGAACTAGATTTGGATATGTTGATTGCTCTCGGAAATGCTCCCAATCACTCATGGACAAATCCTGTGGGGAGATTAATGTCATATATAATGTCATGTATAGTCAACATAGGGCTTCAAGGATTAGGTGTCATGCGATAAGTGTCTGACTTGTTGTCCGTATGGCTACTTTGTCTTTTTTTAGAACAATAGGGATGTGGCTACACAGTGTTGAATAATACTTTGAATTACTTGCAGCTTTGTCATCTCATGTTGACTAAGGCATATCATGTCATTATATTTCTTATTTGGTTCATTTCAGGAAAGGCAAATAATGTGAAAGAACTGCTAATAAAGATGAGCTTAAACGAGCATATCTTGATGTCCCTATCAAACAGTTAAAGGAACAGATGAGTTGTCTTTTGTTGAAGGAAAGAATTGACAAAACAGTTTAACCCGGCGAATCTGACGGCATTGGACCTTTATGACTAAAGGAATTCAGGTACTTTCCTTTACATTTTGACGAGTATTAGCTTCAGGCACTGTAAGGAAACACATTACAAATAAAAAAATGTGGAAACCAGGCTTGAGGATCTTGTGGGTAAGTAGGACTTAGAAAATGTTTTAAAACATGTTTGACATTAAAAATTGTATTTTCTCCTTAAGGCGCACCGTTTGTGCAATATTTCTTTAAAAACATTGGAAATTTTCTTTTAAAATTTTTCTTTTGCTATTGCACGTGTGTATTCTAAAAAGGAATTGTTACTAGCGAAAAATGAAGTTGAAAATGAAGTCGAAGCGCAAGGTAGTTTAATAAAAATATAAAATTTTAAACAAGCAGAAAAACGTGAAAAAAGGTAAAACCATTAACTAAAAGAATATCAAAAAGTTATTAAAACTAACTTTATCTTTTTTCACGTTCCATCTTCGCACATTTTCCTTCTCTGAAAACTAGAAATGCACAAATATCTTTGTTTAAAACTGGTGCGAATTTTTACCAACAGTCGGTTTCCTCTGATCTTTCTCTCAAGACAAGAAAATTTAACCATTCAGTTGGTAAAAATCGTAAAAAATACGTGAAATCAACTTTTTTTGCGTTTAAATTCTTTCTAAAGATAGGATACATTACGACAGAAAAATTTTAAAAGAAAAACTTTTGTAATATTTCACCGTGTATTCCCGTCTTTGAACTTTTATTGATGATAAATACAAAAATTTCCGGTTATAGGGGAAGAAGGCCATTACATATCTTTTAAAAAAATGTATGGCAGAAAACTAAAGATGTATGTTAATTTTCATTTTAACATAATTCTCGCCGTTAAGTGTATGAATTAACAGATTCGACACTTTAAAGTTCAATTTACCAATTCGTAATTCTTCAGCATATATTTATATTAGAATCCACCAAGCCTAATGTAAGACCAGCTGCAAAACGTCAAAAACGTAAATACTCACTATCTGTCCAATAGGCAAAAAGGAAATGCCTCTAGAAGCATAATTCTCCTCCTAGGAAATAATAAAAAAATAATAAAAACAAAACAAAAACGACACAACGCATGTGAAAAGATGAAAAGAACTTTAATTAAGGGCAGGTAGGTTTCGACCCATATTCCTGAACCTAACTACCCTGGAACCTCGAAGAGGTCGCTGGACGGTCATCAATAGAAACTAAGCATCCCAATCTTCCTAAGGTAAACTTCGACCGTCTGTCCAACTTTGCTATTTTTTGTTTTGTTTGACTCAGGTAATAATCAAGATAAATTATGGATATCTAATGATACAACAAAAGAATGACATCTAGCTACGATATAATACATCAAAGTATGTTTTCAGTTTAAACTAATCAGTCGACACAATCTATAAATGTAAGCAAGCAATACACAATAACCTTTAACAATGTGCATAAATCCTCTCACGGTTCATGTACCCATGTGAAGTGCCACAGTCTTCACACCCTCTGTTAGCAAGTGGAGCGCCACCAAACACTATCAATCATTATGTTTATGTGTACATGACACGTATAATTTACAGATTTTTAAAAGACATTATATATTTATATTAACATTTTCATATTTTATAATTTTTTATATATTTTAATATTTTGTTTAACGACAAATCGAGAGAAATGTAGATTTCAATGGCGTCAGAACTTGTAACTCTGACTGTAACCTTAAACATGTTTTATGGTATACCAACACTCAGCCTTAGCATTGTCATCACTCTCCAAACACAAGATCAGGTGTGATCCCCCCCCCCCCTGCTAAGGCCGAGTGGAGTCAAGCCTCTTTGCTGACTCATTCTAGTTTAAATACTCTTACCTCATCTCTTCTACACAGAAACCGTATGTATCCACCTGCGAACATATTGGTTGAAGGCTATGGTTGTGTAGTAGCCATTATTTAAGTTGCCGCAATGGTTTATAATAGCCCTTTATTGAAAATGGTTATGACATTTCACCTCTGTATCTAGTAGTATTATATGCGATTCTAACTGCCTGGAAATCAAACTAAAAAAAAGCTTCCCTTCAACATTCGGAAAAGCTGTGGGCCAAAATCCTTTACGTGAGATGTACAAGGTGAGTTGCTTTTAGGTATGTAAACTTCTGATGCAACTCTCCATTGCACAGGAAAAAATAACTTCTTTAGACAAGCTTCAAAAATGTTAAACAGAAACGATGCTATATGAGGACAATTTTTATATACTGTGTAAGGAATTTGGCTCAGCCCAGGAGAAGAAGCATTTCTACGAGAATGTAGGACAGCTTTTGATTCTTCCAAATTTCAATTTGGAAGAATTAAAAGCTGTTGTTTGGTGCAAAGTTTGTGCTCATAACAAAACCTGTGTTCACAATCACTGTGAAGGGAGCTTTGAAAGCTTCAGCTTTATCATTTATTAATGGTACTTCCAATGTTACAAGTGATGCCGTAAGTTGAAGTTCTTGAAAAAGCAAAATTAGTTTACTTACATTTTTTAACTTTTTACCCTTGTAATAGAGGCAGCAAAGCCCCCCGCAGATTCGTCTGCAGCTGATATTCAAATACCACGGGTCGGAACCAGTCAATTGCGGGTGGCCACGTTTTCAGACAAAAATGCGAGTTCTTTTTATATTCGTCTGATGAATACAGCATACAATATGGCGCTGCATCCCACGACGACGCTTCATAATTTTGGCATGCTTATAAATAAAAACACAGCTTATGAACGGTGTAAAATTTACCAGCGGTAGGGACTATATATTATATCTTATGCAGTGGATTTGTTAACAAAGCAGCAATTTCTGTATAAATTTTTGTCAAAAAATAATTAGTTTGATATTTTATTTCTTTAATTAATCCCATAGTAATCACGATAGGCGCACAGCAAAGAATGTAATCAAATCATTTGACAAGGCTGTTTGTAAGTAAATTAACGATTTGGTAAATAGTTCTCCGTTCATTTCTCTTCTGACCGCTGGCTCACAAGGCAGAAAAATCAGGGATAAGGTAATAACATTAGTGGGTACCAGTGACGTTTACAATATTATAGCCCTATGAAATAGCAAAACTAAACCATCGTTGTTCACTTTACACTTTTTCTGTTTTGTGTTTATATAAACCTGCATATTTATTAGCATTTTTGTTGCAAATGCAAAATATGGTGGCACTGGTGCCCAAGCTACAAAAGAGATAGCGGATTCTATCTTCAAGGAGAAGGAGTTTTAGGTTTGACGGACTCCTGACACAAAGTTATAGCTTCAACAGCAGATGGTGCTAGTGTAAACTTTGATGCAACCGGAGAGTTTTTGCGAAAGCTGCAAGATGATGGTCGTTAATGGCCGGTGAAAATGCCCTACCTGGCATACTTTTGTTAATAACTTTAGAACGGAATACTGAATAGTCCTGAAACTTTGGGTAGCTGATTTTTCATCATTTTGGAAGGCAAAGACCAAAAAAATATTTGGAAAAATTTTAAGCAGGTGGTATGCCACGCCCATTTTCAAAAGCTATACCCCATATTTTTCGAACTTCTTGATATAATTATGGATTTTGTTTATTGAAGTTCTATATTGGATGTTTTTATGTTATAAATAGTTCAAATACTTTACGCCCCTTGTTAAAAACACCCACTTACGCCTCAGGGCGTTAATATTTTTCCCCCAAGTTTACGCCCTACGATTTTTTTGACTTTTTTCATATTTTTCGTCTTTTGTGGAAGTTTTTATTTCGATTAAAAGCAACACAAAAGGTATCTTTCCAACCAAAAGTTCAGTAAATATGAGCTAAATTTCATTAAAAAGGCGTATCAACATTTTGCAGATTTTTTGTGTAATTGGCGCCTCAATAATTTGATAAATTATGACTAAATTGTTAGAATTCCATTCGAGGTATCAAAATAATACTTAATTTGAATATTTTGAAGAAAATATAGACAAAAAAATATGCCAAACAGATCTTCAAAAACGCGAATTTTCGCAGCAAAAATTATTGCTGACAGTCATCATTTTAGGCATGATTTTTAATTGTCATTACGAGTTGCTCAAAAGCGCAAATATAAAACAATCAAGTTTGAAAATTTGACAGAATTAAACAACCGATCAGTAATTAGAGCTTCAATGTTAAAAAAAACACTTTCAAGAGACTGAATTACGTATTTGACCAATAAATTTAGTAGCTTTAAAAACCGAATTTTTAAAAACATGGCTTGGTTTGATCCTAAAAATTGGAGAGATGAGTCCACATACAGCGAAAATCAGATTAAAGCTTTCGCAGGTTATTTTAAGGAAAGTTTATCGAAAACAGAGTTCTCGTTGGCCAAATTATTGATTAAATGGGAAAAAAATTTAACAATTCGTTTAAGCAAATTATACTTCTGCGCAAGTCGATGCTAGAAGCATTTGGAAAAATGTTTTGAGATGCCGAAAGGGTCAATTTCCAAGTTTGTCGCTACTGGGAGAAATTATTTCAACTCTTTTTGGGTCGAATTCTAGTGTGGAAAGATCTTTCAGTGTTTTGACAGCAATTTTAAAAGATTGGCGACATAAAATGGGTCATGAAACATTGAAAATGCTAATACGCATTTACAGCAACAATCGGTTATGGTCAGAGGTAGAACGGAAGGCCATTGTAGACGAAGCCACGGATCTACATATGGAAAGACATCGAAAAAAGAAAATTGACGAAAATGAGGAAGAAAGTGATCCTTCTGTCAGTAAGCGACAAAAGGTTGTTGGGGAGGTATAAAGTGACGAAGATAAAGATGAAAAGAGCGATACTTCTATTTCTGAAATTTTTCGCATTATATGCAGATGACAGTAAACTGAGGAATAAAATCCTTTGGTCTAATGAGTATAAAAAAATTAAGTTAAATAACGTCTTCACTAACGCTAAAAAGTTTTGGTGCACTCCGCACGTTCAACAGGTCAGTGTACGAAAGCTAAGATCTATGGGTGCAAAGAAGAGCACTATTAATAGAATAATGGTTGATGTCTATGCACCCATTATCCTGTATTAACTTTTCAGACATTACCTAAAAACCTTCAGTCCTTGTTTTTTATATCTGGTGCTACATAACTTCAACTGCCTTACAATAGTTAATAGAAAAATCGCATTTTGGTAGCATCAAACCAACCGTGTGGGTGGAGACGTGTCTACATCCGTTAATAAAGACACATCAATTGATGTAGGTGAAATAATTCTGGTGGCCGCACGTATTATTCAACCAAAAGCAAAGTTCTGGCCACGTTGCTATTACGACTTTTCCTAATATTTAGTGAGTACGTCAATCCAGGCTATTAAATGCTGCTTTCTAGCTTCTTAAAATTTAGTTGTCGAAAAAGACCTATGTAGAGGAGCCCGACTGTATAATACCTAACAATAAGAACTTTGTTGTTTACCTTGACGGTCCAAATTTATGTATCTTTTCGGTATTCAGCAGATGTTACAATCACGGCGCAAAACACGTAAATTTAACTTTAACTGAAATTTAGCTTTAAATTTAACTTTAACCTGAGGTTGACATGACAAACCTGGTCTGGCATCTTTTAGCTTGTTTTCAGATAGATCAAGCCTGTCCTTAGTTTATTCTCAGGTTGTTCCTAGGTAGTTCCAGATTGTTTTAGCTTGTTTTAGGGTGCTACCCTTTTTAGTAAGTACAGGATTTTTTTACGGGTTTATGGACTAAACATGGCAGCCACTTGAGCACGCGTTTGTGGCGAGGTTGATATCAGAAAGCTCGAATATCAAAGAGAATAGTAAAATTGCAATATTATAAAAGTCTACATCTTCATCATTTTAAACAAACGCCAGCAAATAAGGAGAAGACAATTTTGAACATTGCAGCGAAGCCAAGAAGACAGTTAAACTTCCTTTTGGCAGGATACACAATATCAGTGAAAAAAAAAAAAAAAAAAGCCCGTACAAAGTGCTCTTAGGTAAATGTTATGCACTTTTTAAAAGAAAAATTATACAAGGCTTTTTTACAACAAATGGAAGCATAAAAATTAAATATGATGGTGAAAAAGACGACAATGGTAATTCCATAAACCAAGAAAGCGCAAGAATATCGCATATTACAGATCTTGTATATCTCTTTGGGCAAGAAACAGTCGATACTCTTACACAGGAACATCGTTAAATAGTAAGGACTGTTTTACTTTAGTACTGCTTCTCAGGATTTAATTGTATTTACTATATATATGTAGATCCCTCGTCTCATAGCTACACTCTCTGTCCATGTTTGGGAGTTTTGTATGCAAAAACTCTGTTTTGACTTGGACCATATTAGCTACTAGGCTTTTACATATTCTTTTTTTCTTCTTCTTTTTTCTTCTTTATTTCTTTGTTTTTTTCACCCATTTACCTCTTTTATATCTCTACTCTCCTTCTTTTAGCTATGCCTATTCGTTTTCCTTGTGGTCTTTACAGCAGACCAGTAAAAAGAAATTCTAAAGCAATTCAATGTGAATATGTAACTTATGGGTTCACATTAAATGTAATTTTATCAGTTCAGCCACATATGAAGAGTACATTGAAAATAATGAGCTTTCCCGGTTCTGTAAAAAGTGTAAAAATTCATCTATACCGTATTCTGAATGTAATAATGAACTTCTCAATTTAACAAATCAGGTTAAAAATACAAACTTATCAGATATTGCTTACATTGACAATAATCATATTTTTAACTTGACTTAAATGAAGATCAAAACACCAGTAAGTATTTCTCATTAAGTGATAATAATAAACTTAAGCTAGATAAAGGCAATCTATCTGATTTTCATGTTAATTGTGCATCACTCGACTATTATTTTGATAATATAATATTGATGGTCTTCTGTCGAACTGTGATATAAACTTTGATTTTATTAGAATTAGCGAAACTAAAATAAAAACAAAGCGACAAACGCATGTCAATACCAATTTGCCTGGCTACACACTTTATGATTGTAGGGGTAAGGAAGGGTAAGATTATATATTTCCTCTAAACACAAATCCAAACAGAGACAAGATTTAGAAATCTATAAAAGTAAAGAATTAGAATCAGTCTTTATAGAAATAATAAGTAACACCAATAAAAACCTTATTGTTGCTTGCATATACAGGCACCCATGTATGTCTATAAACGAATTCAATGAACATTATTTAAAACCTTGCTTTTACTAGGTGACTTTAACATCAACCTGTTAAATTATGATTCACATGAGGACAAAAATGAATTTTTGATCTTGATACAAGCACATTCTCTTTTACCACATATACTTAAACCCACTAGACTAACATCGAAAACGAAAACACTTATTGACAATATATTTTCCAATCTGTTTCCTATTCCGTGTATTTCCTGAAATATCACCTGCCCCAATTTGCTGTTTTTCTTACCAAGAACAAAAAAGCTGAACAAAAAACTAATGTAATACGTTCCTTTAAAAATTATGACGAGAATAGCTTTATTTTTGAAGTATCAACTTTTGACTGGGAAAATGAGTTAGACCTGTCCTCTAAAAACCCAATCATGAATAACTAATGGACTTATTCAATCGATACACAATAAGCATAAGTTATACAAAAAAACTTATAAAAGGAAAGAGATGTGAGCAGAGACAACACTTGATGCAACAGTTCAGACAATATAAAAACCTTCTTACGTCTCTACTTAGAACTAGCAAGGATCAATATTTCAATATTTACTTTGATATCCACAGAAAAAAAATTAAAAAAGTTTGGGATGGAATTAAAACAATTATCAATTGTAAAGGTAAGAATGATAGGATACCAAAAATGATGGAAATCAATGGAATAAGCACAAGTAACACCACCTTAATTTCTAATGCTTTCAATGAATACTTTGGCAGTATCGCAAAAAATACCAAATCAAAAATCAGGAACTCTAACCGCACTGCCTCCAGTTATGTGCATAACCCGAATAACAAATCAATTTTTTTAAGCCCTGTATCTCCCAAAGAAATAATCAACTTAATTTTACAACTCAAAATAAGACAAATGGTCCCATTAGTATACCTACAAACTTGTTTAAATGCATAGCCCATATTATAGGTCCATATTTAAGTCAAATTATTAATATGTGTTTTAAAATTGGAATCTATCTTACTTGTTTAAAGACATCTAATGTAACTCCAATTTATAAGAAAGACTCAAACTTAATAATTAGTAACTACCTGCCAATTTCGCTATTATCAAATGGCAACAAAATTTTTAAAAAAGCACTACATTTCAGACTGTATGCATTCATAGAACAAACTAAATGTCTCCATAAATTTCAGATTGGCTTTAGAGAAAATCATAGCACAAAACACGCATTAATACAGATAACTGAAAAAATCGGAAACAGCATTGACAGTGGTGAGTATGCATGCGGGGTGTTTATAGATCTTCAAAAAGCCTTTGACACAGTCGAACACGGTATCCCACTGGAGTTAGAGGTATAGTTAATAATCTTCTACAATCCTATCTTTTGAACGGATCACAATATGTTACAGTAAAATCTGAACAGGTAAGTGTTATACATGGTGTGCCCCAAGGTTCTGTCTTGTGACCTCTTCTTATTTATATAAATGATCTATCTACATCAATCAAACTCTATGGTATTTCACTTTGTTGAGGATTAATAAATTGTAGCGCCACCTTTAGAAAAGTTAATAAACAAGTGAACGAGGACCTCAAACATCTCAATGAATGGCTAAAATCAAGCAAACTAAGCCTCAATGCCAAAAATATTGAAATAGAACTATTTCGTTCCAAACAAAAACTAAACATCTTAACTTTAGACTCAGTGGCCAAATATCTTGGTGTTATTCTTGACGAACATTTAACATGGGAACATCACATTAGAACGTATAGGTTTGCTAGCGAAAATCCGACACTATGTCTCTATGAAAACCTTGCATAGCATCTACTACGCTATCTTTCATTCAAACTTGGCATATGCTTGTGTAACAAGGGGGCAATCACCTTCGGACTTAAGAAACAAACTATCGATACTACAAGACAAAGCAATAAGGTCTCCCAGAGAACACGGCAATAATCTTTATTATAACTCTAAAGTTCTTTGCCTAGAAGATTGTATAAAACTAAAAAATTGCAACATAGCCTTCTCTTATTTAAAAAACGTCCTACCAGTTTCATTTGATGTCTTTCTGTCACCTGTTGCCTCGTTGCATGATTATAAATGCTTTTCCACGAACAAGGACAGTTACTTATGGCTCGTACTCAATTGCCACTCAAACAGTAAAGTGCTGGAATAAAATTCTCCCTGAACTTGATAATATAAAGGTAGATAAAATTATAGCTCCTACTACATTCAAGTGTCAACTAAAAAAACCCTTCTGGAAAAATACAATGAAATACACTAGTATTTTAATTTTGCTATTTTATTTTTTATTGTAACTTTACTTATTTACACCACAATTAAACTAATTATTTGTTAATTCGCCATGTCAAAATAAAAGGGGCGTAACTCCAATTTTTCAAAAATTGAGATTTTTTTGAAAGTATGGATTTATGTCCATTTTTTGGCAAAAAATTTGGTGAAAAGACCCCACATTTATTAGGAAATTTTATCTTTAAATTAAAAACAGCAACTTGTTTTTGTTTAGAAAATCCCTATCTCCAAGAAAGTTTTAAATTCGTAAAAAGGGAGTAACCCTTTTCAGGCAAAAAAATCTTTAACTTAACCATCTCAGTTGGTTGAAGGAATTTGTTAGCAAGGAGACCAAGCGTGATTTTTCTTACCACCCGAAAATCGGAAGAGTGAAGGTGGGAAAATCTACGCTGGGTCGCAAACGAATTTTCTGCGGTGAGAATACTAAGCGCGTTTTTTGATTGGTTACTTCTATTGGTCTTCGATCACATGGCCAATATCGGAAACCCCTATCTATTTCAATGTTTTGAAAATGGTTTCACTCACCCAAACAAATATAATTTATTCCTAAGAAAGTAAGATGTGGCCAGGCTTGCCTCGTGCCTATAAAGGATGTGCAACCTTTCACAACCTTCTCCCAAAGAACAAAGTAATCTTGTCCAAAACATTTTTTTTTTGCTCTACAAGAATTTAAGTGCCTTAAAATGGAACAATTGATTTGGATCAATCAGTCCACATATTCCTCAATCCAATAAAATTAAACTGAAATGTTCGTTTGCCTTCTAAATCAAATGCTGGACATCTTCACTAAAACTTATTTTTCTCAAAATGTAAATTTTGGAGTTACGCCTTTGTTGTTTTGACACGGCGAATTAGCATTTAATCCAACGCGAAAACACCATATTGATGTCATAGATTCCTAATGTTCATAATCTGCTGCATTCACACTCTTCCACTTCTTCTTTTCTACATCTTCTTCTTTTAGTTCTAAAATGCTTATAACAGCTATTTATAAAGTTTTAACTAATCAACTTTCGTATTAATAACAGTCTATTTAATTTATATAATCTAAAAAGAAAAAGGATATCTTTGAAGTATGTAAATACTTCTATTATAAGTATTTAACGCAGATATTATAATACAACTTAAAGATTATCAAGTGATTGTATTTATATAGACGACATACTTAACATTGTAAATTCCTTGGTCGTTTTATACGAAAAATATCTTACTTTTACATACTTACTTACTTACTACTCGGGCAACTTACGGCGCGTCTTCAATTTTTTCGGGAGTACCACGTCTATACCGAGCTAGTAATGAGTGCCGTTATACGGTCAGTGTGTGGGGGGGGGTTCAACTCGTACAAGTCCCCCCTAAAAAGGTCCGCCTGAGAACCCCCTCCAGGAAAAAAAGTTATCCACTGAATTTACTCTCCTAGTATACCTCGGAGACCCCCCTAAACAAGCAGATCCCCCGCTTCTCCATACACCCCCCTACACCCCATCTGCGCATGCGCAAGAAATGACATCATCCGACAAACATCCGCGCATGCGCAAAAACTACACCGATAAATGACGTCATCATGCGCAAGTGAAGTAAGGGAAATCCCCTGATGCAAAATTTCTGTCCATGTAAAATTTTTACCAAATAACAAATAATAACAAAAACGATAAACATGAGTAGTTGGTTCAGAAATATCCTTGCACAATTAATCGAGACACGAAGAGCAAGTGATTTCCAATTTATTGGAGCCCTAATAATAAAAAAAACATATGATTCAGTATATTTTATGGTTTAGAAGAAACATGAAATAAAACGATGAAAGAACAGCGCTATGATTGTGAATGTGTACTTGATGAATATGATAGATGCAAATGTAGTAGAAAACTTATGGTGAAAGGTAAAATATTATGTTGGCATTGTTATCACGAATATACATTATATAACGGTGGTTTTTGTAAATGTTTGACCAAAAAATAAAAAAAATGTATTGATCAAATTTTTTTCATATAAATAAAAGAGATGTTTAAATTTGGAGACCAAATGATTAAATCAAAAGAATTTTACAGTAATGTCACACCGAACAATATCGAAGTGGACCTTGAAAACCTAGTGGTGAGTGAGTCTATTCCGGCAAACAAAGGTAAAGATGAACGGTTTGTGATTGGCTATTATGACCAAGACGGCAACCTATCCCCGTTATTGATAAAAACCCCTAAAAAATCTACTCTCAGGGTGTCTCTCAATATAGTCAGAATTCAGCGTTCACCATGTCGTTCGATCTTGGTGATTATCCTGAATTTTTAGAAAAATATGAGGAAATCTTAAAAAAAGTGGAGTGGGAAAGTGGGGCTTGCTTCACCAACGTAGGTGTGAAGAAAGATCGTTATATCAACCCCAAATTGAAAGGATGGGAAGGTAAAATTAGAACCAATTTTCATAAGAAAAAGATACACGAGGAAGTGTACGGCCATCATAAAAATAGGAAGTATTTATAGGCAAGGGTGCAACTATTACATCCAAACTTATTTGGAAGAGTGTAAATATAAAGAGGTTGATAGGTCCGGTTGTAAGGGGATGGACGAGACCGGCAATTAATACCTTATGCATACAAAATTTTGTGGTTCTGGCCCAAAATGCTTTATTTTTAGATGACTTCATTTTCCAGAAATATGAGGAATAAATTTTTGCACATGCCAAAAGGTTAGTAAAGGTATTCAGAAAAAAGTATTTTCAAATGTGAAACGAAGAACTCAATGTCTGAGGTTTAGGTTTGAAGTACGAACAAATATAACATTTTTACGGATAAGAGATTTTAAATTTTTCACAGATCTTAGTTTTGCGGTTTTCAGCCAAATCCACAAAAATAAGTTGTACGCATAAGGTACAATCAGTTAAAAAGGAATCGAATTAGCACCAAATATTTGAAAGTTAATGTATTTTGTATTTTGTAATTTGACTGATACTGTACACTTTCTGTTCCTTTGTTGCTCGCTTTTGCCTTTTTCCTGTTTTCAGGTACTATAAAAAAATTCCAAGTAGAAGAAGTTAGCAAGTTGTTTCAAATTCTACTGGAAGATATAACGTGGCAGTCATTTTAAATGAAAAACAACCAGATAAGTAGCTCTTATTAATTAATTTTATATTTAAATAGGTGGGACTGCCATTTTCATTATGTAATGTAATTTTTAAGTTATTTTAATTTTGGAACCACACTCGTTTCAATTTCACTTCTGTATAAAATGTGACATGACTAGAAGATTGTACGGCCAGTGAATTTTTTTTAATTTTTCATATCAGTATTTTTCATAACTACTCTTTCACAGTGAGTTTGGACGGCCAAATGATATTTGTCATGTCATTTAATTTTTGGACTGCGCAATTCATAATGTAAATTTGTAAATCATTTAGGAAAATTCTCTATACTAACAATGGTATCCATGACGCACCCTGGCAATGGTATCAATGAAACATACATGAAGGATTTATTTGGTAAGCATATACTCTACAAGCTTTTTTCTAAAATCATAGCAATGAGGGTGGGGAGTGATAGATGCTTAGTTCTAGCCTGTTTTAGGAAATGTAATTGTCTTAACTTTATTTTTCAGCATTTACACAATTTTTCAATCATCATAATCCTCAAATAATTCCCCTTACTTATATCAGTTATTAGTATAGTATTTAACCGTTATAGGATCCTTCATGGTTGTTAGTCACAACGAAGTTTAAAGTGAGAAAAACTGTAAGAAGCTTGCGAGTATTGCAGTTAATAGACAGTTTGAACTTGTGTCTTAGGTCTACTTTTACGGCAGCATTAACGTCACCTAGAATTCAATCCAGATTTTATATTGCCTACTTACGTTAAACGTCTTTTATATATGTATGGCCGTATAAAGTAGGCTAGATAAGTTGCTACATAGATTATTTGTGAGTTCAGTCAGTAAAAATTTGCAGAATACTTCTTTTTGAAAAATGAATTTCAATACCTTATTCGTACTAATTTCGCGTATTTGTGCAAAAAAGTTAGGTTTTGCGCGAAAATTATAAAGCGCAAAAATATAATACCTTTCCCGAATTTCATAAATTATAATAATTATGACTTCATCCAAAATTTTATAAAAGTTTTATGCTCTTCTAATAAAGATATTCAGATAGAATATCAAATGATCATGACAAAAATGAAGTTTTTAGAGCAATATAATATTCTAGTTGGATTTTATTTAGATTTAAAGAAAATAATTATTTTGAAAACGAGGCTATTCTTAGAAACCTCGGCCATATGAAGGGTTTGGCCGTAACTTTCAGCTCGGAATTGAGGCACTTAACGCATAAAAATATGAAATTAGGTAATTTGTTCTACCAATTGCTACGGAACTTAGGGATAAGAATCATTTTTAGTATTGACCTCTTTATTCGAGATTGGTATAATTAGAAAATTCAGGAAAGGTCTATTATATAGCTTATATAAAAGAAACGCATCTATATTTTTTCTTGGTATTTTTTGGGGAATTGAATTTTGTGCATAAAAATAAATCCGCGCGAAATTCCTTATTATTACTACTATTGCGCGAAAATTACTATTTTCCTTTTGCTTAATCTAGCATATTGTGAGCGTATAAAGTAGACTTGTTACATTTACTTGTGTATATCAAATATTAGTATAGTTGTTACTGATGAGAACTTTGCATAGTGGAAAAATTCATTATAAGTATTGCAGTTAATATATTTAGCTTATTAGTTTGTTAAGTCTAATATATACGGTCGCTTTAATGTCGCGTGGAATTCCTATCTCGTACGATGTTTCAGTGACAGGAAGCTGATTGCCTAATTACATTATAACATCTTCTGCATACGTGATTTTCATTATTATTTTCCTAAATTACCTAGCACTATATATAATAGATCATAAATTTTAACGTTAACAGTTAAAGAAGAGAAAAAAAAAATCAATTTTGTGAAAAGTTGTATTAAATTAAAAATACAAGTATATAGAACGCTTTTTAAATTATTTGGCTATATCGTCTGAACCAGATTATCAAGGGACCGAATGTTAACATATCCGTATGAAGTACCTAAAAGCACCCTAGCAGTAAATCTTAATTACTTCCAATTAGACCCCCTTTTCTGATATTATATGTACCAAAAATACTAACCCTCCTCTCCAAAGACTGGCGGTTACCGAACATAAGAGTGCTACATAAACAAACACAAACTAAAAGTATCCGAAATCAAAATGAAAGTGAAGAAAAAATGGCCTGTTTTGTGATTTTTGCAACTGCTTCATTTGTATTTTTTAGCAAAACAACAAACAAAAAAAAAATCAACTTGGTAAGTATATTATCGTTATTGTTATCATTAGTCGTATGCACGAATAAAAACTTATCGCAAATATTCCTCCTTTTAAGTCGCTCTTTATGGTAAATTTATCGAGCACCGGATAAAACATCCCGGGTCAACAGGGTACAAGTCGTTTGGCCGGTGGGTTAGGGAGACCTTACTAATATTTTTTGTTTTTAATTTTGTATGTTAACCTTTAGTAGAATGACGTAAGATCTCGACAAGAACAAGTCCTTTTGATTTAGAATTTCGTACTCCATAAGCCAGTGACAAAAGTAATTTTTTAGTAACTAAACGGTCTAATACGTAAAATATACGCGGATATACACTACAAATGGTATTTGGGTAAAATAGTCACCATTTCCGGTTCACAAAATACAAATGAGAGATTGTGATGTGATTTTCACAATAAAGATTGTTATGAGTTGTCTACAAAGTTTCATCGTGCAATCATTTGTAGCATTGATTTTTAAGGTCCCGTAAATCCTATAATTCCTGTTTTCTCGTCAATTACATTTTATAACAAGTGCTTCAGTTAACATCCGGTTGATACAGACTTCGAAGTTGCTCTCCTCTCGTTCTACTGAAGGTTAACCCTTCTAATTATTTGTTACTTTAGTTTGATAGTATGAATTAAAGAATTCTATTCCATTTAATCGTTTTTTTCTATATTATAATACCCGTTTATGTCTGTCCGTCACGCAAAATGGTAGCTTAGCTGTGCAAGTAGCGAGACGCGCGCAGTACTGTATAAAAAAAAAGGAGTGCCCAATTGTCCTTTCGTTTTTGTTCTTATAACGGTGAGGGGTAAGAGTATCGCTAAGAAAAACTTTAGTCTCATTTACGCTATCGCTATTCATAAAATACCGCTTTTAGAAACCACAATTGTTACAAACCATAATTTTTATGTCTCGCTTGGATAGCTAGACCGGTGGGGAAAGAAGGTTAAAATTATACATCCTACCTCAGATTTTTTTTTCTAACACCTCTAATACCGTAATTCCGAGGTTTAATAAAGTGCCTCCCATGCCTTGCCGTTCCCTTCGCCGACCCTTTCTATGCTTTTTCTGGTGCCTGCCCAACTGTGCCCCTGCCTTGCTGATTCCTGTTTCCCTACCTGCCTTTGCCGTGCCTTTTCCTTGCCGTCCTTAATGCCTTCGCCTATGCTTCACATGCCTTTTCTGGTGCCTGCCTTCTGTGCCTCCCATGCCTAGTTTATCCCTGCTTTGCTGTTTCCTTCCCGTGCCCTTATCTTGCCCTGCTTAATAATACTCTTACCCTTCATATGCCTTTTCTGGTGCCTGCCTACTATGTAAGTAAGTAAGTAAGTGTTATATTTCTCCTATACAACAAGCTTTGTACATCTGTGTTAAAAATACTATGTATACATATTTAAATATACTTTTTACAGTATGTCTAGTTAAATTACTTTCTTTTTTCTAGATATTACATGCATAAATATCAGTACAAGGTACATAATTAATTGTTTTTTAGGAAGGAAGGCTATGAGAATAGCAAATTTGCTAGGAAATTCATAGTCACCGTGATTTTAAACTCGGGTAGGTCACACTACGAGAGTACGCTCCCATATCATGTTCCTTATGCCACAATTAATCTGCAAGGCTGGGATAAGAAAGAGATACATGAGAAGGACGAAACGGAATTACGGTTGCCACAACACGTTACTAATACACTACAAAGTACGATAGAGTCACAGCACGTCACAGATACTTTACAAAGTACGAATATGGAATCACATCACGTCACAGACACAATACATAGCACGAAATTAGAGTCACACACGTCACAAATACACAACAATGTAGTCACAGTAGAAGAACAATGCTTGGTGCAATCAGTCAAAGAGTTATCATTTTTATGTTAATTCAATGTATGTATTAATGTATGTATATAAGGCTTACATTTCAAACATTATATTGACATAAAAAATAGTTAATTAATTTATTCCTTGTGTAGTTTATTGAAGATGTGGTTATATTAAGGTTAAGCTTCGGCAAAATATCATTCCAATGTTTACTCGCTTGACTTTGGATGGAATAAGTACCATGCAGAATTGTATTGGCTCTTTGGACATGTAGTTTCAAGGAGGATTTTTTGGTATTATAATTATGAGCATGTTGCAGTGGTACAAAAAGATTATTGAAGGGTGCTGGAAGCAAAGACTTCCGATGTTGTAGAATGAAAGTACAGTTTTTTAATTTTATTAGGTCATTTATTCTAAGTATTTTAGATTCGTAGTAAATAGGTGACAGATGGTCATGTTTTCGTTTGAAATTTATTATCTTTATGGCTTTATTTTGCAAGGCAATAACTTTGTCTTTCATTACGGTTGGTGACTGGTCCCATATTTGTATGCTATATTCAAGATGAGAGTTAAATAGAGCATGATATATTGAAATTAAAGTCCTCCGTGAAACATAATGTCTTATCTTCGCTAACATACCTGCAGCTCTTGCCAACTTTAGCCTAAGGTTTTCCATGTGCCTTCTAAAACATAAAAATTCATCAAGTATTACGCCCAAGTAATTTACAGATTTTGAAAGTTGAATATGTTGTCCATTAAGTCTGAAATTCATTTTTTTCTTATAAGTTTTGTGTTTTGAGCGAAATAATATAATTTGTGTTTTCTGATGATTTAGACTTATTTTATTTGATCTGAGCCAAGTATTTAAGTCTTCACGGCGGGTCAAACAAGGGTCATTTTATTACCGTATTTTACGCTCCTGGAATCGGCCCTTGTGATTGTCGGTTTAGAAAGTAAACAATTGAGTGTTTTTAGAGTACTTTGGATTGATTTTTTAGAGATATTTGACACGCTATATGGCTGTTTATATGTCAAATGAGCCAGAATAATGGTCAATTTTTGCGAAAAGGTTATGGCCAACCTTCGTGGTGAGCATTGAAGGTTGCCAGCTTTATTTTTTTGGAGCATCCAAATTTACTTCTGAATATATAGCATTTTCAACCTTTATATAACCTATTTAAAATTTATCTATAATGGCCTATCTTTAAATTGTCATGAAAATTATAAGTTTAACTAACTTTCTATAATTTTGTTTTTTTCCAACAACGTTTTAACGTTACCAATTTTGCCTCCAAATGTAGCTTTGGTATTTATGTGCAGCCATTTTGTTTGTGACTTCCAACTTACATTTTACATGTAGCTAGGTATATGAACAGTATATGGAGTTAATTTAGTTCTTATTTTTGTATTTTAAAATATAGTGAGCTCTAGTTGTTATGTTTTTTCATAGATAGCTAAGCTATACATAGCTGCATTATAAGTTTTGTTTTTCTCTAGTAATGTGTTAACGTTACCAATTTTGCCTTCAAATATACCCTATTTTATATTCATGTGTAGCCATTTTGTTTGTGACTTCCCAGTTACATTTTACATGTAGCTAGCTAGGTATATAAATTAACAGCATATGGAGTTAATTTAGTACTTGCTTTTGTATTTAAAGAGAATAGGAGTAACTACATCGCAATGCAGATAAAACTAGTCTTTTAAGACGGAAAGTTTAATTAAAAAAGGAGGTTTCTCTCCAAAGAATAAGAAGCTGCTGGAGAACTTCTGCATTCTCCCCTTTACAGGGATAATCGGAAAGTTAATGGATTTCGACTGTACTGAAACAAACACCTATGAATGCGGAAACACGAGGATTGGTGAAATTCACTCATGCTTGGGATCTG
Organism: Hydractinia echinata; assembly: GCA_030067915.1. Lineage (NCBI taxonomy): Eukaryota > Metazoa > Cnidaria > Hydrozoa > Anthoathecata > Hydractiniidae > Hydractinia > Hydractinia echinata. The sequence continues at coordinate 86,520 of JASGCC010000191.1, forward strand.
GTGCGGGCCTTGAGTAAGCATCCCCTGCCTCCTGCAAGACACCAGCCACATTCATTGACACCGTCCGCCAAAACCAATAACTTTTGTTAAACTTTGGAAAAAGAAAAGTCGAAAGCTGCAAATCGTATCGTTTTTGCTCTTACCTACTGACACAGAGCCCAAGGCTAAGAGAGGTAGACTTGGAACCCAGCCCTTAGAGAGGTTGTGACAAAGAATAAAAAGCAGCAAACCTGGAAACAGAAAAGCTTTCTGACCTTAGACATGAACACTTGAGAAATCGTATCGTAATGCTTGGGCTGACCAAGAAACCGCCCCTTAGAAAGGTAGACTTGGAACCCAGCGGCGGCAACCCAGAAAACCATTACATATCGTCTCGAGCTTAAACAAGTAATTCACTTCACCACCCAGTCAACTTTTATGCTTCGAAATCCGCCACACTCCATTCTTTGGAAGGAGTTATCAATCGTCTCGAGATTGCAACTGAAGACCCAATAGCTGCATTATGAAATGAACTTTGAACCGCTAGAAACTTATCAAGTGTTGGCTAATAAACATGTCAAAACATACGAGATAATTCAATTTCATTTCAAGAGAATATTACAAGGGATGAGATAATTCAATTTCATTTCAAGAGAATATTACAAGGGATATATAAGCGCTTGACTTTTAAACAAAAATTCAAGAATCCCTGGGTTGCTGAAGTGGGGGAATATATTTCTCCAGAAGTGTTTTACGAATACTATAAAGCAATAAGAGATTTTAAAATTTCATTTGGACGAACAACAGAAGTGAAAAGAAATAAACAAGGGAAACCAACAAGATACACCATCAAATTCAACCATTTAGGTTGTATGAATTTCCACTTAAAAAAAAAAGTATCGACGGATCATCGACAGACGAATACTTAAAAAAACAAATAACCTTGGAAACAAAGCTGAAGTTGTTGTGGATGATAATAACGAGACTGTTTTAACGTATAATATTAAAAGTGGATTGTGTGTTTTTCGAGTAAAATATGCTGTCATGAACAAATATGGAACATTATGCAGTTTTTAAATGTATTATGTAGCTATTATGTTTTGTTGATTTGATGAGCTTTGCTAATGCCACCAAAAGGTAGCAAATCTTTGAACTTGAAAAACAGTTATCTTGGTATTTTTCGCAAAAACCAAAAAGTAATAAGTGATATGGAGAACAAGATAAATGAACAAACTGTAAAAGTCTGTCAGTTAAATGCTCAACTAAAAGAATTGTCTAGTGAAGTTAAGTTAAAAAGTAGAAAAGTGTCCCATAAGAAACACCGGCTTCATTCATTAGAAGAAAATCTTGTTCGCACTAATTTGAGCATAAATAGAAAGAAGTTGTCAAGTAGAGAGGTTAGAATAACTTCACGATTAGCTAGGCAAAGGAGATTACGGCCGACTAGAATAGGATTAAATTTGAAATAAAAAATCATCAGGAGGAAAGAAACCATGAAGGCATGCATTGCCATTCATGGTGGAACTGATGAGAACATTCAGCCTGCAGTTACTGGGATGTTCGACACCTTAGCAGCTAAAAAATGTGCTAAGAAATTGAGTAAAGATATTCTTTCCACAAAAGCAGCATTGACAAATTCCTTACGTGCAGATATTGTCGGTAGCTGGTCCAAGGAATTTACTTCTTCTGAGGCTAATGTGCTAAGATCACTCAATACATACTACAGTCACAATGTTCTTGGTAAAAGAAAATATATGTCGTTGAGGAAAGCGAATAACAATGTAAAGTACAAAAATCAGAAAGTGACCAATTATGTACCTTACAGTAAGTTATCGGAGATTGTAAATGAAATTGACATTGGTACCCTCCTTCCTGTATCTGATTTTCAATGCCAAAATGAAGATGAACATGTGACTGGAATGTACCGGAATCCTGCAGAATATATTGTTCGACTTGCTCATTTTTACATCTGCGTCAATGACGATAGATCAGATAAGTTAAAGCCATTCGAAAACATTCCTAAAAAGACTGAAGATTCTTTACTGTTTGCTGCAGCAATTGGTGGTGATGGTGCACCGATATGTGGTATGTCGATTCTTTATAAGTTTCCTGAATATAGGAAACGGCTTAGCTAGTAGTGACGAACAATTTTTGTTATTTGGTGCCGACATAGAGGAAAGTTCATATATCACTTCAAAATTTATATGCAAACTGGTGTCGGATATGAATTACTTAGAAGACAACATCTTCTCATTGCAACATAAACAAAATGTTGTTAAAGTTGAATTCAAATTTACAGAGTTGCCTAATGATATGAAAATGCTTGCATTTCTTGCTGGGGAATTGTCAAATTCTGCTTTTTATTTTTCATCGTTTGCTAATGTCACCCAAGCTGATTCGAAAAATTACAAAAAGAAGTTTAGTAAAAATGGTGGTGGTGATTGGGTGCCTTTTAATTACAACAAAAGAGTCAGTGATGCTCAGAAAGTAACAATGAAAAAGAAATCTTTAGAAAAAAACAAAACCTCTGCTGCCACAAAGCGTTCAAAGTTAATTTCTTATATTGCAAATGAGCTCGCAAGTCGTCAAGAATTTATGCCTCGGATGGAAAATTTTATAGATTACGCAAAAGCCGAACCGTTACATTTAAAAAATAACACTGTGAAAGAGAGATTTATGATTTTGTTCAAGATATGCATGGCACAATCGAATGTCAAAGATGCCAAATCCTTTATTGATCTACCTGAAACCTGTTTGTTTTCGAAATTTGTGAACTTTGTTAAACATGATATGAATTGCAATTTTTTAGCCAAGAAATTAAAAACTTGGTACAATGAAAATTCTGGTAAAGGCACAGAAAAGGACTTTAGTTTCAGATTCAGCGGCAAAGAAAGTTTTTTGTACATGAAGCACTTTGCAGGATTAATTTTGATGATTCTGAGTAATGTTAAAGATGAACAAGTGATTTTAAGATTGCACCAAATTCATTTCCAATCTGTTCATTTACGGCAACTTTTGTCTTATTCTGTAAGAATTGAAGATTTCAATGAAGAATTATTGGCACATATGAATAAAGTTGCCAATCTCCTTTTTAAAGCTTGCAGCGTATTTGATCAGAAAGTTAGTCCAAGTTTATGGACTCTTTATAACATCGCTCCATACAATGCGGGAGAATGCTTGGATCTATATGGTTTCGGCTTGGGTTGCAACACGATGGAAGGCCGTGAACACAAACATCAGCGTATTGCCAAATACGCTGAAAATACAACCATTCAGAACCGATGGCCTTTGATATTCAGACATGAATTCATACAACTGGTGCATTTTAGAGAAATTGGTTTTGACAAGAAATATGTTCCAACACCTGGTCCAGACAGTTGTTCATTTTGCGGAATGTCTACAACGGATGATTGTAAAATATGTGATAGTCGTTATATGAAAACTGTGATAAGTGCCATTGACAGTTTTTAAACGCCAAGTTTATCATTTTTCGTTACAGTATATATAAGTGTTTTAAAGAAAATTTAGATATAAAAGTATAGATGAATAGAGGTTGAATCATATTGGAGATATAGTCAGTTCATAATTTCCTAGACTACAGTGTTATTATACTTGTAGAGAACATTGTCACCAGATTGTCACACTTAAATACTTTTGGTTCTTGCGAAATCTGTTAAATTTTGAGAATAAGGGGAATCTAAAAAATTTCTAACATGAAAATTTTACTTAAAAAGCAAAACAATGTTACGCACTGTAATCAATTTTTTAATTTTCACAAAACTTTATTTGTTAAGATGTTTATGATATTAATATATACTAGTCGATAAGGCCCGTGGAAAAATCCACTGAGGCAGGATAAAAATTTTGATGACGTCAGCAACCCATCCATCAAAAAATAAATTAGAACCTCTCTATTGTGTAGAGCCTAAAACGCTAATCAAGAAAATGTATGTGATCATTGCTTTTGATGAGCGGTTAATGAGATATAAGGGTTTTAAAATTTTGCTGACGACAGCAATGGCCCGTCAAAACCCAAAATTTTTTTTTTAGAAATTTGTATACCTGTTGCCTTCATCGTATAGATCCTGAAACGCTGATCAAGAAAATGTATAGGACCATGTACTTTTGACAAACGGTTGCAGACATATTAGGGTTTGAAAGACTTTTGATGACGTCATTAACCCGTCCATTCCGAAACGGATTTGGAGACCAAGGTTTGGGAAAATTACCCAAATTCGTCCTAGGTTGTGCCTAGTTACCCACGCGGTGAAAAATCATTGACGTCAACACCTCGTTTCCAAGTTATTCGACCTTAAAGTTTTAGGTGCACTGTAAGGGCTTCATTAATTTAATATAGGATATTGACGTTAAAGTAGTGTTACTTACGTCGCGCCGTAACGTCAGAAAATTTAACGTATTAGACATACATTTTTCGGCAACATCAAAGGAAAATGAACACATCCACTTTGCCTGTCACAGACACACAGACACACTTAGCGTATTATTATATAGACTAGTCGATAAGGCCCGTGGAAAAATCCACTTAAGCAAAAGGCCAATAAAAAAATAGGTTGCTTTAGATGTTTTAATCTTACAGCAAATGTCAAATGTCAAATCGCATTAAATCCTCCACACAAATCTTACACAAAATAAAAAAGAACTGCTTGCAAGGTGCAAAATCTAGTTGATAAAAAGTTACAACAACGACACTCACAACATCAACACTTACAACACCCACAAAACCGACAGTAAGAACACCGACAGTTACAACACCGACAGTCACAACACGGATAATAACAATGTTAGAAATAACGCATCTCAAATATGTACATCTTATAAGTAATTATGTTGAAAACCCTCAGTATTTTATTCTGAAATGTCAAAAAGGAGGCCTTGCAAGAGTTAGCACAAATCAACAAAAATAAGTTCTTTACACATTTTAAATATTGTCTTTCCCTTAAAAGCTTACACAAAAATATGAAAAAGCCATAGTTTGGAAAACATCAAATTTAAATCTAGAAAAATCAGTCACTTCGGTTGCATACCATCCTCTCCCGCAAAAATTTACACAAAATGTAAAAATCAACCAGTTAAGAACACAAAAATTTTCTTTTATAGTATGATGATCCATACTGCCCTTTACCAACAATTTTAAACCTAAATGTCACAAAATCAATAAGCAAAGAATCAACTTGAATCAACAAACATTGTATACGGTTCATAAACAAAAGTTTACACAAAATGTAAAACAGATCGGTTTTGAGAAACACATCTAAATCAACAAAAATAAGTTCATTCAGCATGTCGTATATTGCCATTAATCTTCCATAAAAAGGTTATGAAACACATCAAAATTTAAAAAAATCAGTCATTTCAGTGCACACAGTCCTCGCGTTTAGATTACAAAATATAAAAAACAAAAACAGTTTCAGTCAGAACATTAAGTAATTTTTTTATCATCAGCAAACATTTATCCCTACAAAATTTTGTAAAATTCTCAAGAAAAACAAAAACGTGAAACCATGGAATTTTCTTTCAGTAAAAATTACATCACATACAGTTAGTTCTCCCAAACAATAGTTTATAATACGAAATATAAAGACAAAGTTGTTTATATAGTCTGAAGATGTACTTAAACAGTGTACGAAAAGCTTAACAAATAAATACTTTTTAACTTTCAAACTCAATTTAATTTTTTCTTATTAGTAAACTATGGCTGTTATTTTTACCGATAAAGACATCAGCTTTACAACAGCTTACAGTGAAGTCTGATTCTACAAAGATTTGTTCTTTCAGTATATATATTGCATGTGGTCTATTTCCACAAAAGTTTACACAAAATTTCAAAAAACAGCATTTTGCAACACGAACAATATGAACTGACAACCATACCATCCTCTCATAAATTTTTTTAACCCAAAGTCATAAACCCACGTGTATATAAATTTCCAATCAAATGTCAAAAACCCCTGTAAAAAAAACCGGCATTTTACATGTAGGCTGACAAAAGTTTAACAGGATGAGGAAACAAAACAATAAAAAATAACTTAACACACACTTTAAATTCTGTAAAATTCGTTCCACTTGTCATATTGTGGTCCCCTTGTAAAGTTTACAGGAAATGTGAAAAAATTATTCTCTATGGGCATAAAAATGTGTCACAGTATCCTAAAAGTTCAAGAAAGATTTTGTAGCTAGCTTGTTACATCATAATTCGTGTTCAAAAAAGAAGAGAAGTTTGACTACTAAGGTAGCTATAAATACCTAAAAAAAGAGGAATAACAACAAAACTCATAGATTAGAGCTAGCTATGGGATGGAGCCTTGAAGCTAACATTAGCTAGCTAGCTAACAAAACAGTACCTAAGACACCCAGTTAAATATACTTAAGCTGGGGAGACTTAGCTAAGTCTATAGCTAGCTATTTATGCTTAGTAAAACATATATAAAGGAAAACAATAGCAATGTAAAAATTATGACATTTGCAGTTAGTTCAACAAACCAAAACTTTCTATTTTGCTGGCACATTTGTTTGGTAGCCAGCTAACAGCTTTATGCAGCATTTTGAATTTTAGGACAAATACATTAGTTACGCACCAGGGGACACATTAATTATGCAAAAAAAAGTAACCAAATGCTTGCTTTTTTATAAAAAACGCGGTAAAACATAAAACTTAAAGAATTTGAAGCTTTTAAGTGACTTTTTCCTGGCAAATGCGAGTCTGCCTGACACGTAACTCTAGCGACATAAAAACATAACGTCTAAAAATATCAAAGTTCTTACTATCTGTGAATCCAAATCGACTTTAAACCCAAGCTTTTATTTTCTACTTCTAACTTTTCTTTACTACTTCTAGCTGCACTCTTCACTTTCGAAGCAACTACTCGTGGCTTCTAACTTTACTTTTGTACTTCTACTTCTCCACTTTGACTTTTCTTGCTTTTAATATCTGCACTTTTTTGTGACTAAGGGATCGTCGAAAATAAGACATTTTTTAACCGCTTCTTCAGTTCGCCTTTTGTGTCGAGAACTTTGTCGAGAAATTTTTATGTTTGTTTGTTTTTACGCTAACGGAACTTTTTATTTGAATACCGTCCCGTTCAAAAGTACGTATTTGAGCGAATCATACTGCTTATTTTCTATCACGTGGTTTCTAACGGTTGCGAGACAAATGTAAACAAAACAAAAAAACTAGAAAAACTTGCGCATTCGGGTGGTAAAAAATATCGTGTTTGCAAAAGTGACAGACAGACACACGGAACTGGCTTATTATTATAAGAGATGTTGTTAAGAAATATCTTTTAACGTTTTACTGAAATAGTGAAATGTTCTTTTTCGAAACGTGTCACTTTTTTGAGAAATAACCTGGGTTTTTGCTGAGGTTTTTATTTTATTTTGTTATATATGCTTTAATTTTGTGGAGCACATCGTGTGCAAAATTCAATTCTCCAGATTTTTTTGCTTAGGTGAATTTGAATTCTCACAATTTAATGAATTGGTGCTACAGCATTACACGGTGTGATATATTAAAGAAAAGTAACAACATTGCTTCGATTCTTTAAAGTATAAAATTTTTACTTTTTATTTTTGCAGAAGTTATCTTTGTGATCGGTTAGCGTTTTCCCTACTTTTTCCAAACTTATCTCTGCAATAAGCTCTGAGAAGTGCAATTTTACTCCTGCTAAATTTGTAATGTTCTCAGCTAAATTTCTTTTTGGTAACCACAACACTATCTCTGATAGATTGGATAATTTCTTGTGCTGCGAAGATAGCTATATATTATACTCTAGATATAAGTTTTATTTCTTATGTATATGTTGTTCTGTTTGTTTTTGCATTTGTATATATGACTTGTTCAGGTTAAAATTATGTTAAAACTGAAAAGAATTTTCTTATGTTTTGTTGTTTCTAGCTAGCTATGTAGCTAGCTATAGCTATACTGCTCTTAATCATCCTTTGCATGCCCTACTCTTTTGTTATAATTGAATATAATTTGATGACTAATTCTAAAGACAGCCACAAAATAATACTTTATATCAAGTTTGTGCTCCAAATAAGTTAAAATAAATCCACATTCGCTTCGCTGTTCTTCTCCAAAAAAGGGTTCCTTCGGCAGCCATATTATTTTCCTCTCCTCCACACTTTAAATGTAGTTTTCCTATCGCGGAAGTAAGCGAATTGCCGGAGTGTTCATTTGGGTTAAAAAGCTATGTAATACCACATGAAAAAAATTGACGGGCCGTTCCATGCGTAAGTTTGATGTTTTTATACGGCACACAGCCCGCCGTGCTTTAAGATCTTTATTTACTTGCTTATTAATTTTCTTATTTTCTTAATTTGTTATTGTTTAAAAAACTGGTATCGTCAGCGAAGTGGAACACGTTGGAGTGTTTAATGGCAGTGTGTAGATCATTTATATATATTAGGAACAAAAGTGGGCTAAGTACAGAACCCTGAGGTACCCCAAGTTGGGAAATCACATCAGTGGATTTTCTACCTTGTATAATTACATGATTTAGCCTTTTTGTGAGATAAGAATTTATCAGTTCATTAGAAATCCCTCGAATGCCACAATGGTTAAGTTTGTACAGAAGTATTTTGTGCTCGACCATGTCAAATGCCTTTTAAAGGTCAACAAAGACACCACAAGAGAACTGGTTTTTATCAAGTGCATCTCTAATTTTTTCAGTTAAATTTACTAATGCTTGGTTCGTGTTGTGTTTTTTTCTGAATCCAAATTGCTGCGGATAGAAAAATTTATTTGTTTCTAGAAAGTCATAAAGCCTGGTATGGATAGTCTGCTCAAATATTTTATTGATATTTGATAACAACGAAATCGGACGATAATTTATTACAAGAAGTTTGGAGTCTTTTTTATGAATTGGTACAATGATAGCTGACTTAAGACATTGTGGGTATACTCCTGACGTGTAGCAAAGGTTAATTATTTTAGATAACGTTTGACTAATAATTGGAGAAATTTGCTTTAGTATGCCAATGTGTATACTCTCGGGACCATTGCTTTTGCTCTCAGACAGATTTGAGATAATTTTAGACACTTCTGATGCAGTGGTTGGTGAAAAGAATATTGATGTTGCACTAGGATTATTCAAATAATTTTTATAAGACATAGTGGTGTTAACAATCTTGGATTTAGTTTTACTGGCTATGGAACCAAAGTGGTTGTTAAAGAGGTTCGCAAGGTCTAACGGTTCGGACACTATTTCCCCATCTTTTAGTAGTGAATTAGGTGCATTATCATGACTAGATTTAATATTAATTAAGGACTTGATACCTGCCCAGGATTTTTTTAAGTTGTTTTTGTGCTCAGTAAAAGATTTTTTGAAATAAATCTCTTTACTATTACGGAGTAGTTTATTTAAAGTGTTCCTATAACTTTTAAACTTTTCATGTAATTTCTTTTTTCTGGTCAGGTTTTTTTCCTTTACATATTTAACATAGAGTTTGTTTTTGTTATTTATTGAAACTAGTAATCCATGGGTAACCAAATTTTTACGTCTTATCTGTTTTGGTTTTTCTTTAACTAAGGGAGCATGTTTGTCAATTAGTTGATTTATGTGCTTTATTAGTAGCGATGTACATAGTTCCGGATCAGAGCTGTTGAGACAAATGAGATTGTCCCAATTTTTTGAAGCAATTTCCAGTTGAAAAGTTTGCCTATCAAAATTTTTAAAATTTCTTGTGTATTTAACTTTGCATGGAGTATGGGACATTGTATCTAGGTTAAAAAGACTAAACTGGGCAAGATGGTCTGATATCGACAGCATTAGATTTCCAGAAGTTAGAGGCGCTTGTATTAGATTCGTAAAAATATTATCAATAAGTGTTTTCGAATGTGATGTAAGTCTTGTTGGTCTTAATATTGTTGGAATTACCCCATAAGATGTGACCAGATCAATAAAGTCACAAGTAGCATTGTCAACATCAAAATTCATTAGGTTAATATTAAAGTCGCCTGTGAGAATTAAGTTTTTACCTTCAGATGAGATTTTATCTAGGGTTTCTGAGAGCAGACTATCAAATTCTTTGATCAACATAGGGTGTTTATAGATGCAACCCACAATAAGATTTTTCTTTTTTAATATTGGAACTTCTACAAAAATGGATTCTAACTCTTTTGGTTTATACAGCTGTAGGTCTTGCCTAGGCTTAAAGCTATATTTATCAGATATATATAATCTGGTGCCACCTTTTTTTGATTCAGTATTACAGTCAACACTTTGGTATCCCTGTAGTTGAGTAGGAGTGGTTGAGTTATGGTTAAAACCAGTCTCACTTATACCTAAGAAGTAGAATTTTACATTGCAATTTAATAGCACAGTGTGCAATTCATCAAAATGTAGTCCCAGTGATGCTATATTGATATGAAAAATCGACAGTCTACTCTCAAATTGTTCTATTTTATTAATCTCGCTTAGAGTATAATATAGACATTCATTTTGAACAATATCAGATTCGTCTGCTAAGGAAATTTTTCTAGATCTTTGTAATATTTAATTTCATTTACATTATCAGAAATGATGTTAATATTTATGTTCTTACCTTGATTTGTTAATTCTAATAGTTCATTATTAAGACTCATGTAGGGAATGCTTTCTTCGATACATCTCTTGCAACTCCAGGGTACCATCATCCTGTTGAAGTTCTCTATATTCTGTTATTTTTATATTATTGCATTTTGCATGAACCCAACAATTACACACATCGCAGAATAAAGCAATTTGCTTATTACTGACTGATTTAAAGCATAATCCACATTGACATAAATTTGACATAACAAACAAGTATATAACACAAAACAAATAACAAGTAACAACAAGTAGTATCAGAAAAAGAAAGTGTAAAGAGTCTTAGCAGATAGTTTAGTTGCAAGGAGACGCTTTTGAGAGGCACCACTCAGTTAGACGACTTACACAGGTATTGTTTTTCCAATAAGATAAACATTAGGTAAAAGGTCCATGTGCATAGCTGTTGATTGTTTCTTACTGCCGAATTATACAACTTTAACAAAACAAGGCGAAGTATCATAAAAAAAAAACAACAACAAAAAAAAACAACAAGAACCAAAGAAATTTAACATGTTCAAAACAGACTCATAAGACAGTACGGCACACTTCCCGAACGGGTGACATTCTCCAAAACGGGAGACAGTCTCCCGATCGGGGAATTTAATGGCAAGGAAACCCCGAACGGGAGATTATCCCCCGATAGAGTGACTGACTTTTAATGAGGGTACATTCTCTCGAATGATGGACATATATGGTCATGCTACCCATATTATGCTTTTATGTGACTATTCACATTTTAGTATCGCAAGTGAATACAGTATTGATAGAAATCGAAAACGGAGACAAATTTTGTCCTTTCATTTTCATTTCACAAAGGTGTCTGCGTAGTGAAGACAGGTAAATTTTAATCTAAAATGAAAGTACTAAATATAGTCGATTCCAGTATCAGAGGATACCATATTTTCAAAGTGCGACCACATTTTCTTGTCGAAATGGTAATTGTAAAAGATGTAAAGAACAAGTATGACCCTCATGCAATGCTCGTAAAAATCCCGAAATTGGAGGAAATACTCCCAGCTTACCATGACGACATCACACGAGAGGCAAAAGGTAGTAGTGAGCCGGAACAACGAGTTAGAACTATAGCTGGGAATATCGTTGGACGAGTTCCAGCTAATATTTGTAAGCTGTTCCGAGAACTTTTGCAAGCAGGAGATGTAAAGAAGATTTTAGCAATTGCAGAAAAGAAACCTTGCTCGAGTCATAAACCTGACCCACAAGAAAAGTATCAGAGAAACCGAAGTGGAAATGATCGTCGGGGAGGAAGTGCAATTATCCCATGCACCTACAAAATGATTTGTTACGATGCCAGCTACGAAAAGGTGAAGTCATTTATGGAGAGTTCCCTGAGCGAGTTGGGTTATCAAGGAACGGAGAGAGTAGAAATAGGAAAAGAGAAGTTAGAAGCGGAAACCTGCTCTTGGTAAATAACAATGCCTGCGTAATCTACATTTCATTATTGTATTTACATAATGTTTGTAACATTTTAAACTTTTTTGTATGGTAATATATACAGTATATCGCTTTGTGTTTATGTCGAATTTGTTCTTCATCCCTAACGACTGAGCCTATCTACTTTCATTTCGTGAGATTGATTACAGCAGCAACGCATGTTTTACCCATAATATGGACCATCAGATCATAGCAAACTCAACTCTCTCTATCATGTGTGGTCAAGGTGTTTCATTATATTCTACTATTTATCTTTAGCAAATAACTAAAAAATATTTTAAGTATTGATGGCTAGTATACGTAGAAGTGTCAGACTGAACCCAGATCAAGATGCAAGAGCTGACTCGGGTCGATTCAAACGTAAATGTGGCGCAACAATTCATGATTTGGCAATAAGAAACGGAGGAGAAAATACAACGAACTTGATAAACTTACAAACAAAGAAAAAAATTAAAATTTCTGATTATAATCATCTTATGGAACGTGAAATTATAACAAGTAATACAAGTTACATTTGTCAAAACTGCTTTGAAACAAATCAGACGAAACCCGTTATGACTACTGAAAGTGCGTGTAGTGATGAAAATGAAGAGCTTTACTCCAAGGAAAATAGCATATTAAGCTATTGTGAAATGGGGAAGAAACTATTTTCAATTATTGAATGGGATATTAAAGAACTTTTAAAAAACAGCACTAACATTAAAGAGTTAAATGAGTATAAACCATCAAAGTGGTTGTCAGAAAGGTCACCAGAGTTACTTTGTTTTCTATCTGAGTTATGTAAAATAGAGATCAACACAGCAAGTGAAACAAAACTTATCGTTTTAGCCAAAATCATAGAACTTATATACTACTGTAAAAATACAAGACTTGTTTTACCTAACCATTTTATTGAAAACTTATTAAGCTACAGCTATACAAATTATATAACTTACACTAACCTACTTGGGAATCGGGCGCCCGGAGGTTCGTATACGTATATTTCAACATGGTTAAACAACTTGGCTAGTAAACCCCTAGCGTTTCCATCTGGCTTAGCGAAAGCGATATTTGATAACAATCAGAAGGTGGGAAAAACGTACGTAATTACTGGAGACAATATAGTCCCAACTAGCGTGATGACTAGCCATCTTTGGCTTACGTTAGATCCATTAAATCAACAGAAAGAAAATTGTGAATTGAAACCAGAATTTTGGATGTGGATGGAACAAGACGACAATACTACTGAAGAATTAATTAAGCTTTTAACAATACCAGGATCAGCCTTTAGAGAAACGAGAGACAAATTTATCAAAAAATGCATAAATGTTGTTAAAAAACAGCATAACAATGATTCGTCTGACTTTGTTGATGATATACTATCAGCAGAAGCGGAAGTAAATGCAGAAAAGTTTTGCAACCAGTGCAGTTGTGAGGCGGATATTACATTTCGAGTTTGTCGGAATTGTGGAGGGAAAGTTATAAAGAAGAAAATGGACAATACTTTGTTTGAAACTGTATTTGATATTAACCCATATGAAAGCTTTTCTGAATGTAAAACCTCACTACCAGATATTTCTTGTACAGTAGGTGAACCAGACTTCCGAGAATCCGAGCAGTTATCGTGTTATCATCCAAGTAATACAAAATATTGGTGTTAGAGCTGGGATAAAACAATACAGTAGTGGAAACAGAGAATGGCTATTTATCGAGTGTGACGGAGTTCCTTACAAAACGGTACGGAACATCATTTCTAATGTATAGAGATGTCAGCGATGCTCTAATTGTTACTATGGAAATGAAACTTTTAAAGAGCACACCTGCTATATTCTTCACAATACCATGGGTGTAAGAGAATTTTGCTGGCTTGTCCCTGTTGTAGGTTTTCTCCACCTAGAAATGAATGCGGCACGTGCTTTCATTAAACTTAACTGGGATGTTTTTGGAAGTATATTTGGAGAAAAACTGGGTTTCAGATCTCCTAAAGCGCAAGAATACCTGCGTAAAGGCTCAGATCACCACAAGACATGGAATTTCTTAGAAATTGTTTACATCAGCTTAGGTAATTATATTATTATGAAACACACACACACGAAATAAAAGAATAAAATATCCACCACAACTTTGTTATTAGTATTTGCTCTTTATTATTTACTAGCATTGGAATTACTTACCCCATTTATAAAGCATTGCAATGAAATCACAGTCCATCCTTCCGTAAATGGCTATTGGCAATTGTGCTGTGACGTTGTTGATCCCAACTACATCTACATTCAGCATGCAGTTTTCACACACTTACACTCACATATGATGCTGCGGACAGGTAATCAAGTTTAACCCTTGATTTTTTTGATTTTTTTTTAAAGTGAATGGTTAGTCCTGAAACACAGTGTAAGGTTTAAAAAGTAAATGTATTGTTACTTTACACATCTTCATTTAGGAGTTAGAAAGTGCAATGCTTCACTTATCACAAATGCCACAGCTAAACTTTCCCAGTTGTTTTTTTGGCCGAAATCACCCGATATACAGAAGCATCATATACAATAATGCACTAGATCAAATTTATATGCCACAAGAATTAAAGTTGATCAAAGAGAATAATGTATCAGGGTCGAGAACAGGAAAATTGAATAAATGTCAGGGTGGGGATGCTATGTTGGAAGAAGTCAACAAGGACTCAAAATCGTGGCTTAAATCAGCAGGAGTTCCAACAGATGAACAGTGGCTAAGGGTTTTCAGAAATCTGGACAGTCTAAATCAGGTAAAAAATCTTTTTTTAAACAAAATAAACAAATATACAACATATGAAATGGTCTTTTATACAAACATTTCTATTCCTTGTGTTTTTCACACAAGAACTTGTGCTCTGCTATTGGTTTTTTGGGGATCATTAGTAGTCCAACACAAGATGCGTGTGACCAAAATGAACACCCTTTTTTGTCGCAGCCTATCCAAGACGTTTTTCCTAAACTCTGTGTCTACTTTGGACTCCCATATCACACCACATATTTTGCACTTGCCTGTGATTTTTTTGGCACTGTTTTCTTTTGATGGCGTATGTTTTCTTTTACCAGGCAGATTTTTGATAAATGGTGCAGATGGCAAATCTTCTTTATACTGCCTCTTTTTCCTAACAATCTTTTTGGGGGTATGCACAGTAGTTGTTTCCTGACTACGTAAATTGTGAGAGTCTTCTGGCATTGTTGTTTCTCCAAATTGGGTGGCACAAGTCCGCCTGCGCTTTGAGTTGCTATGATACTGATGACTTATACCTGTTTCTGAAACAATTGTAAGATGTACTGTTGCTCCACATATCTTGTGCAGAGATTCATCCTAAATAATAAGATTATCATTTTTGCTATAGCTAAAGAAAACTGCTTCACAGACTTCTACTAAAATTATGAGCCACGAAGATTGCAAACACCGACCTAATACGACGCAAATAAACAAAATCTGTTGATGATGAAGTGACAAAACAGCTGGCTGTTGTGATATAGCTTGTCTAATGACGGCTGGTTAATTATTAGAGGTTGTAACCCTCTGAAGATTCTGCATAATAGCAAAACCCTCCCTTTTAACAAGGATTCTGTCAGAAAAAATACATTGACCATTAAACAGGACGCGTAAAACAGTGGTAAAGCACAAAATACTAATAAACATAAAAAGACAACAAACAAAACAATTAGGCAATTCAAACTGAATTAATAGGCACACGTAAAATAAATAAAACTTATTATGACGAAACTATCCTTAAACGGATAAATCTTAAAATAATTCCTAACGGAACAAATGTAAACTAAAGCAGGCAACGATCTGTGCGCCAGGACTTGTGAACCTGGCTGTAGCTTTACACGTGTTAAGGGCGCCCAACACTCAGCCTTACACAGATCATTGCTGCGGTGGGTCAACCTAATGACAGTGCCAGCCTGTCATGACTGGGGTGATGTGCGTGGGCGTCAAACCACGAAGACAAGATAAGAATATCAAACCCCCTTGCAAAGCTTCTAAAATGACTCAGGGCAGCAGGATCGTCAATTCTGAAGGCAAAGTGAGCAAACTCTGCCTCCCTACTGGACTGGGGTAACAAGTGGGACCGTCAAACCCAAAGACAAGACAAAAAGTCTAGCCCCCTTGCTATGCTTCTTACAGGATCTCAAGAGAGAGAAGGGAGTGAGCAAACTCCTATTTCACGGTAAACTAAACGGCCAAGGTTAGCTGGGGTAAATTAGAACCGCTAGGGAAATTTATTCCCTCCCCCAATTTGTTTTTATGGCATGGAAAAAGTTAAGTCCTGGTAAAAAATAGTATGTAACAGGATGAATTGTTCAAGTGAGACGAATTGACTTCTGAAACGCAGCGGTCGTTGCACTTAAGCCAAGTGTTTCGTTGATCTTTAATAAATGCCCAGTAATGTCCTGCTTTTAAGGTACCTGAATGGTTAATTGTGGCGACTAATCTGTACTTGTTGCTAAAGGAAATTTCATCAGTAGGGTGAGAAAGCACGATTAGCTCGTGGTGTTTCGTAGGCACACAGTTCACCGATCTTGTATCCTTGAAAGAGGAACCATTAACTGAGGCATACCTAAGTAACTGAACAACAAGGATATCGCCACAACTGGAAATTTGTGTTTCAGTTGTGCTCTCCTGGTGTGATGAACACTGGGGGCAAAACCACCTGTCGTCGCCTACAAGCTGTTGCGACACATACATCAGGCAAACTGGATACTTGTTAGAAGCAAAAAATGAAAAAAGCCATGCTGGCATTAATGGGTGCAACATGTCTGAAGATTTGATCAACTTTGGTTTAACTGCAAATGAAAACATACAAGGGTTCATACAAGCTTGTCAAAGAAATGAGGAGTTTAAATGCAAAATTGTACATGTCACTGAAAAAAGGCTATGGAGGCTAACTCAGTTGAAAACTGTAGTAAAGCAGAGGTAAAGGTGAAGATATATCAGCTGTTTGAAATGTTAGACCCAGAAGCATCTTCTCTACAAGAAGAAGTATTTCAGAAAAGTGTGAAACAAAAATCAAAAATGAAATATGTTGCATATTTCTATCAGTTGCAGGAATTTCTGGAAGAGCAACCGCTTGCTGACAATGGAAGTGATGATGAAGAATGAACACGTATAATATATATACTTACTTTTTTAAGTATAGACTCTTTCCTCTTTGAAAAAGATTTTTGTCTTGCTCTTTTATTGAAGATTAATTCTACTTTAACTGGTCCACTGTGGTGGCGACCTTTTCGGGACATATTCTTGAGCTAAAAAATAGCAATGATAATAATTGATAGACATGTATTTTACTTTATATAAACTTTGATATTGTGATATGCAATCAATAAAGCAGAGTACAAATATATGAATTTCAATGTTATATAATAAATCATAGAAGATTACGTACAACATCCAGTGGGTCTGATCACATCAAGGTCTATAATCTCCTCTTCTTCCCAATGTTCTTCTTCTACTTCGAAAGTATCAATGTAAATGCTATTCTCCTCTGCTGTGTTATTCTCCTCTGCTGTGTTGTGTGCTGCTGTTTGGATGCTGTTTGGTTCTTCTAACCGAAGCCCCCACCTTTCCAAATCTGCATCTGTTGTTGTTTCCATTTTCAAGCACCGAACACCACAAGGACTACACTTAACTAAAAAGAAAAGTAAGAGTAAGCCATCAATATAAACTTTGCCTCTCAGCGTCAAATTGCAACGGTGAATCTTTAGTTCGCTCGGTGATTCGGTTCAAATAAAAAACAAAAATATTGCCGCCCTTTTAAATTTCCACCTCCCCATTTGCTTATAAGAGATTAAGAGTAACAAAGCACGTAGTGCGAAGACAAACTTGTCTTTAGACGATGTTGGTGATTTGACAATAATATTTCAAAATGACCTGAATAGTCATTCCCCTTATTTCATGGTGTATCCGATACACATGTTACGAATTTTTCCTCCTTGGACTACACAAATAAAGTTATATGACAAAAAAGCGAAAAAAAAAAAAAAAAAAAAAAAGGCGATTAAACTAGGCAATTCAAAACGAATTAAATAAACATACATGGAATAAGTAAAACTTATCATAAAATTGACTATCCTGAAACGGATAAATTATTTAAAAATCCTAAACGAATGAAAGGGTAAATCATGCAGCCAACGATCTGTGTGCCAGTACTTGTGACCCTAGCAGTAGCCTTACACGTGTTACGGGGCCCAAACACTCAGCGTTACACAGATCATTGCTGTGTTTTCCAAAGGACCGACCTGGAAGGTGACTGGGGTAATATGGTTGGGTTTCAAACCACCAAGACAACACAAGTTAGTGTTTGCACCCTTGCAATGCTTCTTATAACAGACTTAGGTCAGCAGGCTGGTGTCATGTATGTCTCCCGATCTAGAGACAACATGTCCCCCGATCGGGAGATGTCTCCCGTTTTGGAGAATGTCCCCCGTTCGGGAAGTGTGCCGTACTGTAAGAAGGTAATAGCTTTAATTTTAACTAAAACTCTTTGAACATGCCTGTGATAGATAGATGTGCATATTTTACATGGATAGCCTCGCAAATATTGAGGGATATACCCTGTCTATTATTTCCAGGAAGAGCCATGGCTTAGATGGAGAGTCCTAGAGTATTTAATGCTCATTTAGAGCTACGCAGACCCAATTAGGGCCTGCGCTCTACTAGACAACTCCCGGCAACATCCAACGGCCCACACAGTGTGCCATCTCCCCAATTTCCCTCACATGGCTTGGGTTAACCCGGGGCTATGGTAACATTCACTCGCCCATGTTGAATCGCCGTCAAGAGGAATCGAACCCCGGTCTCCCACACAGAGTACGATAGCTATAACCACTAATCTACGGCGCCATAGGCGCAACACCGGCGCCTGTGCCTCACATGCGTTGCCTAACCCTGCCTTGCTGATTCCTATTCCTGTTTCCTTGCCTGCCTTTGCCTTGCTGTTTCCTTGCTGTGCTTAATAGACCATTTTGAATGTTTACATTTTCCGCGGTAAGCCCTTTCGGCTTTAACAATTGTGTGGCAGGCAAAAAGATGGGGGCGCTAGGTGAAGTGAGGTCCTTTTTAGTCTGTTTCTTCGCACAAAGGTATCATTATGACTTTATATGAATATATGTCAGTCAGAAGTTACCCATCTACACTCGATAATAGTTTAAAGCCTCAAAAATATTTCCGTAGAAAGAAATGGGCTAAAAAATACCTTTCTTCAGCAAGCTTCCGCATCTTTCTGCCTGCCACGCAGTTGTTAGAGCCAGAAGGGCTTACCGCGGAAAATGTAAACATTCAAAAAGGTCTATGCCTTTGCATTGGCAACCTCTCCGCAACACTTTCTATATTGATTTCTATATAACCACCTTAATGGCTTCCGTAGTTTTGCTACACGATTTTACCTAATTTACTGTCAAGACGCTGGTGGATTTTTTTTACGATAGGAAAAGGTAAGGATGTAAAAACTGAAATTTCTCATATATCCCATATCAACCAATATGGAACATCTTTACTGGAACGTTTAATATTACCAATAACGCATTTCCATTACCAAAATAAGTTCTGGTGACATTACACAGTAGGAAATTTTTTTTACGACGCCCGGCTGACACTCCATCACTCTATTTCTAACATAAGTTTGTATTCCGCTTCATCACCAAGCCCTCTACCTTTAAAAAGTCTATCCTCTGTACTAAAGTCTGCTAAGATCAGTGGTCATCTTCTCCTGCGAGATTCGACTGATCCTCTAGTTTCAGATTCTCCTCCAGACTTAAAGGCTGGACACTGGAAGGTAGATCAGACAGTAAAATCAGCAGAGAGTCAACTCGAGTTCAAGAAAATACTTGGTTTCCACCAGTTTGGTAGAGCAGGCTTGGGACTGGTAAACCATAAGAGTGTCCCACCAATTGGTACCCATTCCTACCGCAAACTTGTATCAGATGTTGTGCAAGACAATGAGGAAGACATCTATTATGCCCGAGCCATTCAGCTTCATGTCCAAGCTAACTGGACTAAGTGGTGCTCGTTTATTAAATACGATCTTTCTTGGAAGAATCTACTGTCTCTGCCGCAAAGTTTATCTTCGTTTTGCATCGGCGCAACCTATGACACGCTTCCTTCTCCTACAAATCTTGTCAATTGGGAAATTCAAAAGGCCAAAAGTTGTACTCTATGTAAAACACCCTCCTGTAACGTGTCCCACATTTTAGGCGCTTGTAAATTAGCCCTTTCACAAGGTAGATTCACGTACCGCCACGATACTGTTCTACGTGTGTTAGTGACAGCCATTCAGAAATTCTTATCCGATTGAAGGTTCCCACTTCCAAACAGTGCCACGCTTACAGAAAGTTGATAACAAACACAGCCAGAGATATAGACGAGGAAGCTAACATGAGTAGAGCCATGCAGTTGCAAGTACAAGGGCAGTGGACCAGATGGGAGAATTACATCCGAAATGACCTGTCCTGGAAATCCATTCTGGCCATGCCACCAAACTTGCTTTCTTTCTTCCTAGCTTCTACTTATGATGTTTTACCGTCACCCAGCAACTTAAATCGTTGGAACATTTGCACTGAATCCAGTTGTTCCTTGTGTGGAAAGCTTTTATGCACCACAGCACATGTCTTAGGTTCTTGCAAGGTTGCCCTTACTCAAGGCCGATTTACTTTCCGACATGATTCTGTTCTTTGTGAGCTTCTTCTAAGCCTCAAAGAATTTTTGTCAGAACTTAAACCATCTCCGAAAAGTAAATTGTTTAAGATACCATTTGTTAAAGCAGGTACATACACCTCTGGGAAAAGATCAAAAACCAACAGGTCTATTCCATCACGCCAGTGACTGGGTGATACTGTCTGACTTAAACAATAGCTTTGTGTTCCCTGGTCATATAGCTGTTACATCACTAAGACCAGACATTGTCATGTATTCCAACTGTTCCAAAATTGCCATTCTCATTGAACTTACCTGTCCTTGTGAGGAGAATATGGAGTCCTGGCACTGTACCAAACTTTCTAAATACTCCTCTTTAGTCGAAGTGATACGTAGTAACGGTTGGTCTCCACATCTTTACGCTGTTGAAGTAGGTGCTAGAGGTTACTGTTCTAGGTCCGTTACATGTTGTTTAAAGACTCTCGGTTTTTCCAACAAATCTGCATTTATAACTGCACGCAAACTTGGTGACATATGCATGAAAACATCATTTTGCATCTGGTTTGCTAGAGATTCTCTGCAATGGTCCCAAGAATGCAGTCCAACAACATCCGCAACCTCAAACGATCGTATGTTCCAAGTGTCTTCTTTGGCATCAAACTCTTTTGTCGATAACGGTCCGTATTCAGCCACATCATTACCAAAACCCGCAGTTGACCTAAAGACCAAATCCAAGCAGAAAGCTAACAACGCCCACGCCGGTTTGATAAACAAAGGTAACACATGCTATGCAAACTCCATCCTTCAAGTGTTAACTGTCCTTCCAAGACTTTGGTCTCAACTGCCATCAGAGTCCTCTTTTTTATCGCCACTAGTGAAGTCAATAGTCCTAAATATGTCCTTTTTACATCGCTCCCGTTCACCTATCGATCCTCCCAATTTCCTACGGGCTTTGCAGAACAGAATGCATACTCTAAATAAAAATGAATTTCATTACAACATTCAGCAAGACGTCCCTGAGACGCTCCACGTAGTCATTGACGAACTAATTGGATCTTCTTCCTTGGTTAGCAATCTTCTCTCTGTTAGTCTAACAACAACAACATCTTGCAACACTTGTTTGTGTTCCTCTTCTAAAGAACAAAAGGAGACAATTCTTACTTTACCAACATGCAAGTCAATAGGGGACTCTTTCAAGGCAATTTCGCAGTCGCAACAGCTTGTAGGCGACGACAGGTGGTTTTGCCCCCAGTGTTCATCACACCAGGAGAGCACAACTGAAACACAAATTTCCAGTTGTGGCGATATCCTTGTTGTTCAGTTACTTAGGTATGCCTCAGTTAATGGTTCCTCTTTCAAGGATACAAGATCGGTGAACTGTGTGCCTACGAAACACCACGAGCTAATCGTGCTTTCTCACCCTACTGATGAAATTTCCTTTAGCAACAAGTACAGATTAGTCGCCACAATTAACCATTCAGGTACCTTAAAAGCAGGACATTACTGGGCATTTATTAAAGATCAACGAAACACTTGGCTTAAGTGCAACGACCGCTGCGTTTCAGAAGTCAATTCGTCTCACTTGAACAATTCATCCTGTTACATACTATTTTTTACCAGGACTTAACTTTTTCCATGCCATAAAAACAAATTGGGGGAGGGAATAAATTTCCCTAGCGGTTCTAATTTACCCCAGCTAACCTTGGCCGTTTAGTTTACCGTGAAATAGGAGTTGGCTCACTCCCTTCTCTCTCTTGAGATCCTGTAAGAAGCATAGCAAGGGGGCTAGACTTTTTGTCTTGTCTTTGGGTTTGACGGTCCCACTTGTCCAGTAGGGAGGCAGAGTTTGCTCACTTTGCCTTCAGAATTGACGATCCTGCTGCCCTGAGTCATTTTAGAAGCTTTGCAAGGGGGTTTGATATTCTTATCTTGTCTTCGTGGTTTGACGCCCACGCACATCACCCCAGTCATGACAGGCTGGCACTGTCATTAGGTTGACCCACCGCAGCAATGATCTGTGTAAGGCTGAGTGTTGGGCGCCCTTAACACGTGTAAAGCTACAGCCAGGTTCACAAGTCCTGGCGCACAGATCGTTGCCTGCTTTAGTTTACATTTGTTCCGTTAGGAATTATTTTAAGATTTATCCGTTTAAGGATAGTTTCGTCATAATAAGTTTTATTTATTTTACGTGTGCCTATTAATTCAGTTTGAATTGCCTAATTGTTTTGTTTGTTGTCTTTTTATGTTTATTAGTATTTTGTGCTTTACCACTGTTTTACGCGTCCTGTTTAATGGTCAATGTATTTTTTCTGACAGAATCCTTGTTAAAAGGGAGGGTTTTGCTATTATGCAGAATCTTCAGAGGGTTACAACCTCTAATAATTAACCAGCCGTCATTAGACAAGCTATATCACAACAGCCAGCTGTTTTGTCACTTCATCATCAATTATGAGCCAGCAAAACCATCTAGATGTCACAAAATATCCTTTGTTCCAGCTGGTAAACGTCCCACCAAAAAACGTTCAAAAATTCAAGGAATCCTTCACCTGACCTCTGATTGGAGAGTATTGTCAGACTTCAACCTTAATAGTACCACCTTATCTCGCAGTAACTCAACATACTTTTAACTTCTACCATGACCAAAACTGTAATTATCCTTGAATTAACTTGCCCATGCGAAGAGAACATGGAGACTTGGCATGGAGTTAAGGTTGATAAATACTCGTCACTTTGTTCCGTCATGAGATCAAACAATTGGTCTGTGCCTTTCTTTGCTGTTGAAGTAGGAATTAGGGGGTTTTGTTCGGAAACAGTTAGAATCTGCCTCCGTCGCCTCGGCATTTCTAACATGTCTGTGCGTTCCACTCTGAAATCTCTTACTGAGTCATCTATGCGATTGTCGTTTTACATCTGGCTATCTCGAGATTCTTTGTCTTGGATTCATCATGGTAGGGATCCACAGCATACCACTCGATTGACACCAACTGTTTCAAAGAAATCATCCAAGTCACAAAGTAAAGCAACTTCGACCAATAGCTTTAAGGACACGAATCCCCAGGGCGTAACAAAGAGCTCCACTACCTTGCCTGCACAAGAATCACTAAGCAGCAACAGCGGCTTGCTAAATTTGGGCAACACATGTTACATCAATTCCATCTTGCAATGTTTTTATGTGTTACCCGCAGTCGCCACAGCCATCTCTGCAAATGATTCTAATATGGCGATAGGTAGAAGTTTTGTAAGTATTCTTCCCAAATTACCCTCCTCCAAGGTTCCAGTGAACCCTTCTCCATTTTTAAATGCATTTAAAGGCCATGTTTCTAATGCAAGGGACGCTGCTTTTAATCCGTTCACTCAGCAAGATGCCCTAGAGATTCTTGAGTATCTCATACCAGAGTTGTCTTTAGCCTTTCCTTTCTTTGGTAGATTATTCAACACTCGTGTGAAAATCTGTACTACTTGCAACGCTTGCAATAATATTAGCACCTCTGAGCAAGTAAGTCCATTTCTTCAAGTGCCCTTGACATCGACTTTACAATCGTCAGTAGATAACTTTTTGGAGAGCGAAGAATTGTCAGGCGTTAACTCGTACTTCTGTCACTACTGAGTTACCAAACTGCAACAGTTGAAAGAGAGGTCGCAGAGTGCAGTTCACTTTTGATTCTGCAATTAAAGCGCTTTGCCTATAACAAAGGTCTTGTGTCTAAGGTTGTTCTCCTGTCACATCTTACCCGGGCACCCTTTCTATACCTGTCACTGTAGAAAGTGAAGTCTCTTGTCGCAAGCACTACAACTTAAGGGCTGTAATTAACCACTCTGGAAATTTGGACAATGGCCATTACTCTACTGTTGCTTATAACCAGGTGCATGGTAAGTGGTTTCATTGCAACAAATAAAAATTTCGCCAGCAAGGGGGTTTGACTGTACCAGGTCTTATCTTTGGAGAGTGACGACTCCTCTTATTACCCCAGTCGAAACAAAACCAAAACCAAAATAAAAATTATGTCAGCAAGGGGGTTTGACTGCACTGGTCTTATCTTTGGAGAGTGACGACTCCACTTCTTACCCCAATCACACAAGATTGTACAGAGTAGGACATATGAAAAGTTATGGATGAAAGAAATGTCTAGTTCCTGCTGAAGACTGTTCGCAGACCTCTTTTGAGGTGACTCAGCTAGACATTTTGGGTACCTTGGTTCAGGAATATGAGTCGAAACCCTTGTACCCTTTATAGAAGTCTTGTCCTACTCTCTTTGTTTGTTTGTTCAATTTGTGTGCCAATTATCTCCTTGGAAAAAGGAAGAATTTTTTCCTTTTATATGAGCATATTCTTTAGACGAGCAAAACCTCTAGACTTTAAATTTTAAGACTTAACTTGTCGAGTTTATCATTGTGCGTGCGCTTTGTAACTTTCATTCTTCTTCTTACGACGTCGTAGACTAACTTAGGGCGTCCTGGAGAGTGTTACGACGTCCTAAAAGGCCCTACGACGTCCTGAAGACTGTTACAACGTTCTAAGAAGTCCTACGACGTCCTAAAAATTCCTGCGTCGTCCTAGGAAGTCCTACAACGTCTTACAACTGTCTATTTAGTAGTTAGTAGTTTTGTGACTTTTGGGTGGCTCCTGCGTCATTATAAGCATTTTGCTCTGCAGTTGTCTCCTGTTCATTAGCCGGGGAAAAAATCTGAGCTTAGCCATTTAATTAATCCTTGTATCTTTTTTAACCTGCTATTGACAAATACATATTTACTTACTTATTTTATATATTTATTTATTTCATTTCATTTGACAAATATTTATGTACAGGATGGATGTTTTAGAAAATAAATGTGAATAAAAATTGATATGTTAGGGTGCACACGAGTTGAGGAAAAGAAAGTTGAAAACACTGAAAACAACATATAGGAGAATGCGAAACTATTCAGTAGGGTATAGCGGCCTCTTCAAGGTAAAGTTGCAAATTAGAATTATTATCATCAAACATGTAAAAAATTAATCCTGGAAAAAATAAGTTTTTAATAATCTATCAAACTATAAACCATTTCACAGATATCCAGAGATAAATTATTAAATAATCTGGCTCCCATAAACCAGAAAGAGCCACTTGCACATTTCAAGTTAATTCATGGTATTGCTATTGTATGTCCGTTGTTCCTCATCAATTATTCATGACTTTTAATTTAGAAATCACTTTTAAAATCATTACAAACATTCTTAACCAAACACCTCTTAACAAAATCACATGCATATTTTTTTTAATTTAAATTGATGATGACACATGAACTTTCGAATAACATCCTTCATTGACCACTGCAAGAGCTCTACGATCAAATAATTCTAACTTGTTTTGTTTTGTGTTTGTATAGTTCAACGTTACAAGATCACAGTAAGTAAGTGTTGCTTGATAAATCATTTTTGCAGCGTTTTGTGTCAGTTTCGGTCTCAGTTCAGCTAGGAGTCTCAAACGACTGCTTGCTTTTTTGTAAGATTTCTCAAAGTTAGAATTCATGTTCAAAGATGGATCTAATTGAAGACCTAAGTATTTGTAGTAGTCGTAACAGATACGTTCTTTAACTGATCGTATGGAATCTTTAGATCGTTTTTCTTAATTCTTCAACGCTAGTGCCGTGCCAAACAACACGGCTTCAGTTCTCTGCATGTCTGCTAATATACGAGCCTCTATATAATACAAAGATATTTTCCTTCAACGTAAATAACCGTGTCATCTGCATACTTTATACACTCTGTGTACAAGTCTGAAAGTTGTTGAAAAACACAATAAATGACAATGGATCCCATATGGAACCCTGTGGCACCCCATTCAAAACAAACATTTCGACAGATAAACTATTTCCAAATGAAACCCTTTGACATCTACTAAATAAATAGTCCTCAAACTAACTCAGCTCGGTTCCACGTACCCCGTAACTCTCTAACTTGTTTACTATCATTCCGTGACTGAGTGTGTCAAATGCTTTACTGAAGTCAAATATACTTCACCAAATAATTTGCCACTATCGACCTTTTTTATTTTATTTGTAAACAAAGTAGCAGCCATTTCTGTCGATCTGGAGAATCGAAATCCGAACTGACTATATTTCAGTAATTGTGCTCCTCCAGATATTCAGACAGTTGTTTATACACAATTTTTTAAATTATATTTGGAGAGTTATACGATGTCCGGAAACCTTCTGCGCATCGCTGTTAGCATGACATATTAAACCACAGAAAAGGCTGATGGACACAAGAGCTGATAATTTAGGTAGGTTATTGGAGTTTCCTAAATACTATCATGATACTGGTATGAACGCTACAATGAACAACATTTATTATGTTCATTAGATGGACTCAAACCAACTCGATCACCATATACAAGACTATTTCATGCTTGGATATTAATACACAGATATACAATACTTCTCCAAGATTGTAAGATTTCTTGTAATATTTGTAATATTTTTAAAATTCTCCAAGATGTTCGGAAAATTATTTCTAGACCTGGTTATCAAAATTGCAAATTGACCACATTTTTTCAACAAATATTTTACACATACAACATGTTCTTTCAGATCTATACCACAGGTCCTACTGATTTTCTCTAGTTGAATAGATATTAAGATAGCGTGTGTTTTTTTTAATTTGTAAAGCATAGCCGGCAAGTATTTTCAATATCAGTGTTTTCAATGTCAGTGTTTTGATGTTATATTGAGAAGCCTTTAAATGTGCTTAACATTTTCTTTTTGAAGCCTCAAAATGTTCTTAACTCATTCTTTTATTATCTCTTATTTTGTCATTTTTTTAAGTTTAAAGTTTTAACCTCCGAAGCCATATGTTTTTATATAGTTTGTTCTTGTATAAAAGTAATGTATGAGTTTTGTAAAGTAAAATGCTCACCTTTTTTATCTTCTCGTAAATCGTAAATATAGCTACCATATATTATGTTCCTCAAAAAGATAGAAAGATACTTTGAAAAAAGTGCCACTTCACTTTCTATGAGCGTTTTTTTTACACCTTTTTAAGCAGGTATCATGACATATTTTATGATTTTAAACATGATGTCCAGCTCTCACTGTTTTTAACAATACTACACCTATTACTTTGGTCAATACTAAAAAAAAGAGTTTAAACCCTTGTTCAAGCTGAATGTAAGCGATTAGCTACCAGTTATATAACGAACTACAACTTTCCTGTCGTTTTATTAACCACACTTGTATGGCTAGCACTAGCTAAAATCTTCAGTTCTAACTTCTCGATAAAAATGTGTAAATATTTCAGCCATGCATAAATTCAATCATTGCCATCATTTAAACATAAATATTTAGAGGCAAACCAAAAGAAATCCCGTCATCAGAACTGCTTATCCTGACTCCTGGCTCCCTTTCTTTCCACGCTGCTGCGATATTTTTACTTCCAAGGAGAAAACCGATTAAAGCAAATCGCCTCGGTAACGCATAAATTAGTGACTCTTTCACTGCCACAATGTTTAACTTTCTTTTGGATGAGTGCAACCTGCGACACGCTTGCCTTCCCAAAAAATCTTGTGAGATGGGAAATTGAGAAGGACAAAATTTGCCCCCTGTGCAAGAAACCATCTTACAATGTCTCTCACATATTGGGTGCCTGTAGGACCTCCCTTATGCAAGGTAGATACACATACCGACATGACTCTGTGGTAATTGTTTTGGTTTAGGCATTAAAATAGTTTTTGTCATCATATGAATTACTTAATGTTTCGAAGTGCAACAAAATTAGTTTCAGTCCGGCAGGTCAATCATCATCTAAGTGTAGGAATGCAAAGTGTCGAAGCCTTCTTTACCTTGCTTTCCATTGGAAAATACTGTCGAATTTAGATTCAGTTTTCGTTGTTCCATCAGACATTACAATAAGGCAACTACGTCCAGACATGTTATTAATATCTGGTTCTTTCATAACCGTAATTATGTTAAAACTGACCTGTCCATGTAAAGAGAACACTAAATTTTGGCACGAACAAAAGCTTAACAAATGTTCTTCACTTTGTTATTCTATGAAAAAGAGTGGATGGATCTTGTCCATTGAGGTGAGTGCTACGGGTTTCTTTTCAGAATCAGTAAGAACGTGTAGTTTTGGCATCAAGACATCCACCACTTGCGATACAATTAATATTATTAGTTCTTCAGAAGTTATAGCACCATGCATACAACTCACTCTGCACCCTACGTTACAATCTTCCTATTGCCTCACACTAATGCCTACTTTTGTCATGTTGCAACGCTCATCAAACGGCTCTAGTTGAAAAGGAGGTGATGTTGTGCTGTTCTCATCTCATTTTACAGCTAAAAAGTTTTGCCAGTAGCAACGGACTTGTGTGTAAAGTTGCCTCCTATATAACTGCTTAGCCTGGTACCATTTCAATACCTTTTACGTAGACCTGAGGAGTAAAATGTCTTTAACATTTTTAATTATGAGCTATCATCAACTTCTGCATTGGCACAACCTATGACACACTTCCTTCTCCTACAAATCTTGTTAAATAGAGAATTCATAAGAACAAAAAAACCTTCTTGTAACGTGTCTCACATTTTAGCCCTTTCACAAGGTGAAAGGGCTAAAATGTGTATCTAACACATACCGCCACGATACTGTTTTACGTGTGTTCGTGACAGCCATTGAGAAGTTCTTATCTAATTATGAGCCTGCAAAACCATCTTGATGTCACTAAATATCCTTTGTTCCGGCTGGTAAACGTCTTCCCGCCAAAAAACCTTCAAAAACACTTGGCTTTGATTGGAGAGTGCTGTCAGAATTAGATTCAACATAATAGTTCCACCTTATCTCGCAATAACTCAACTTCGTCCGGACATACTTTTAATTTCTAGTACAACCAAAACTGTAATTCTCCTAGAATTAACTTGCCTATGTGAAGAGATTATGGAGACTTGGCATGGAGTTAAAGTTAATAAATACTCAACCCTTTGTTCCGTCATAAAATCTAACAATTGGTCTGTCCATTTCTTTGCTGTTGAAGTAGGAGCCAGGGGCTTTTGTTCCGAAACAGTTAGGGTTTGCCTCCGTCGCCTTGACTTTTCTAACATGTCTGTGCGTTCCATTCTGAAATCTCTTACTGAATCTTCTATAAGATCAACTTTTTACATCTGATTCATCCTGGTAGAGATCCACAATGACATAGCTCGATCGACACCAGCCGTTTCAAAGAAACCACCTAGACCACAAAATAAAGCAAGTACGACGACTACCTTTAAGAACACTTCGACGCCACAGTACTTAACAAATAACTGCACTAGCATGCCTGCACAAAAATTATTAGTCAACAACAGCGGCTTGCTAAATTTGGGCAACACTTCTTACATCATTTCCATTTTACAATGTTATTAAGTGTTACCCGCGGTCGTGACAGTCATCTCTGCAAGTGATTCTAATATGGCGATAGGTAGAACTTCTGCAAGTATTCTTCGCAAATTATCCTCCTCCAAGGTTCCAGTAAATTCATCTCCATTCCTTAATGCATTAAAAGCCTGTATTTCTACTGCAAGAGTTAGCGCTTTCAATCCGTTCAACCAGCATGATGCGCTAGAGATTCTTGAATATCTCATACCCGAGTTGTTTTTAGCATTTCCTTTCTTTGGCACATTATTCAACACTCGTGTGAAAATCTGTACTACTTGCAACACTTGCAATAATACTAGCACCTCTGAACAAATAACTCCATTCCTTCAACTGCCCCTAAAATCGACTTTACAATCGTCAGTAGATAATTTTTTGGAGAGCGAAGAATTGTCAGGTGTTAACTCGTACTTCTGTCAGTAATGCAATAGTCACCAAACTGCAACAGTGAAAAAAGAAGTGGCAGAGTGCAGTCCACTTTTGATTTTGCAGTTAAAGCATTTTGCCTATTCCAAAGGTCTTGTGTCTAAGGTTTGTTCTCCTGTTACATCTTACACGGGCACCCTTTCTATACCTGTCACTGTAGAGAATGAAGTCTCTTGTCGCAAGCACTACAACTTAAGGGCTGTAATCAACCACTCTGGAAATTTGGACAACGGGCATTATACTACCATCGCTTATAATCAAGTGCATAGTAAGTGGTTCCATTGCAACGACAGAGCAGTGGTCCCTTACAAAAAAAGCTTGCTAAATGGTGTACAACCTTACATCCTTTTTCTTCAAGAGCTGAGGTAAAGTGCAGCCTTTAACACCATAATTTACGGTTTATGTCACCAAGGGGGTTTGACTATTTTAATTGCTTTTTATATTAGTCTTGACTTTGGAGAGTGACGACTCCGCTTATTACCCCAGCCAAAATAAAAAAATAATAATAATTATGCCAGCAGAGGGGTTTGACTGCACTGGTTTTATCTTTGGAGAGTGACGACTCCACTTTTTACCCCAGTCACACAAGATTGTACTGAGTAGGACAGATGAAACGTTTTACGGATGGAAGAAATGTCTAGTTCATGCTGAAGACTGTTCGCAGACCTCTTTTGAGTTGACCCAGCTAGACATTTTGGGTACCTTGGTTCAGGAATATGGGTCAAAACCCTTGTACATTTTACAGAAGTCCTGTCCTGCTCCTTGTTTGTTTTCCAAAGTTTTGTTCGTATGTGGCAATTAACTCCTTGGAAAAAAGAAAGAATTGTGTCTTTTTGGGAGCACATTCTTTAGAGGAGCAAAATCTCTAGACTTTAAATCTAAGACTTAACTGGTCGAGTTTTTCATTGTGCTTGCACTTTGTAATTTTCCTTCTTCTTAGGAAGATTGGGATGTCTACTTTCTGCTGATGACCCTCTCGGAATAAACCCCACATGAGACGTTCACATCACAAAGATGATTACTTGAGTAACTTACAAACTAGAACATCAATTTCTTGATGGAAAATGAATGATGTTCGTTGGCCCAAATTTGATAATACCGTTTTTATAATTCTTCTCGACATACTGCGTTTCTGTACGACTTTGTCAGAGAAAGTTCAAATTCTCGAGGACACTATTTACAAAAGAAGCACTACATTTCGGCCATCCTACCAATAAAGGTGGCAAGAACCTATCATAACAACATCGATGAACGATGCACTCCAATAATTGATTGAAGAAAAGAACTCCCTGGTCTTGCAAATTGAGTTATGAGTTAGGCAGATGGTATAGAAGCTCTCTGCATTTTACTTCGTGGATTATGTTCCCTGATCGCTTCGCTTACCTTATTTCAAGATTTGGTACGTCTGTGCCACAGTTATGTATGATTTTCCAACAAACCTTTTTTTAATAGCTAAGTGGAGTCATCTTTTGGATTCTTTAGACCAACGTTGGTTAAGCCCTCAAAAGCTACGAATATTTGCAAATGCTGTGCAGGATAAAGGCGCTCCACTAGACTGTGTTTCGGGCCTTATTGGTGGCACCCTAAAGGCTGTTGTCGACGAAATCATAATGAGAGGATGTTTTATAATGGTCACAAACGATACCATGGATTAAAGTGTTAATCGGTCACTACACCGATGGAATGATTGCACACTTATTCGGTCCTATAAAAGCGAAATGACATGACAGTGTCATTCTTGCACTCTCTGGCCTTCTACCACAATTGCAACAGTTTTCGTGGGAGCAAAATGGTAATATACTATGTGTTTATGGGGATCCTTCACACCCAGTCAAGAGACATCTTCAGGGTCCTTTTGGTGCAGCAAATTTGACACATGCTGAAAAAGCTTACAACACCAGCATGAGCATAGTTAGAGCTTTAGTCAAGTGGATTTTCGGCGATATACAAACCTATTTCGCGATAGAGATTAAAATGTGCAGTTGTTTCCACAAATTTAGAATTACCATATATTATCCTGCCCATACGCTGCACAAAAGAACTCATAATCTCCAAACATAAATATGCGTATTTGATGATTCCTAAATTTAATAACCTTAAGTGTACAAATTTTCGCGAGGAGAAATTTTCGCGAATTTTGCCCAAATTCGCGAAATTAAATCCTCGCGAAATATTACCAAACGGGGAATTTGCGAAAATAAATCCTCGCGAAATTTTTGAAAAGCCTTGATTCGCGAAAATAAATCCTCGCCAAATTTTCCTTAAAAATCCTTTTTTTTTTTGTTTTTTCACCATTTTTTTCAAAAGTATATCGAAATAGTTATAAAAAGTATCCTAATAAAAATATATAAAAAGTCACTTAACAGCGAAATCAGTATCTGGAAGGTTTTTGTTTTTCTCGACTTTTCTTTGTGTAGTCTCGTTTTTCCTTTGCCTTTTTTGGATGAAGTTCCGTATATCTTTACATCCTTTTGATGGTTTTTCCACTTGCTTCGGAGTTTTCCTCTTTTTTGGCCGTACAGGTTCCATAGGCAGTTGGGCATGTTGTTTTTCAAGAAAAGATCCCATTATAATCTCTTCTTTCGGCTGACACTATAGTTCGTCAACCATATTTTGATAACGCTGCAAAACCATATGACCTTTGATACTTGCGGGCATGGAAACAATGATGATACAAGGAATCTCGAGACCCCCTTGAAAAAGTGGTGATCTCCTGTAGTGCGCTGCAGTCAGGGTTGCTTGCATTGTTGCGCCACGGTCCAGAAGAAATTTTGAAGGGCGAGAAATTTCCCTAGGCAAATGACCAACTGTAACCCTGTCTTCCTTTCGGCATATTTTGATTGCAAACGGCTCGAACATATTGTTTTGTTCAAAAAAGCAATCCAGCTCCTCATTTTCACTAGGATTCCAAATATCGCGGTAAACATGAAATCCACGTACTGCTGATGAAAATACTAAAATTTTGTTCGTGTTGTTAGCCATCGCGTGTGTTCAACTTTTATTGATACATCCGATTCGATCTTGGAACATTTACACTCGCACATTCGATTGTCATGTTTGACGTTCTAATTGCAAAAAGAATTTCTGACTTTCTGTTTATGTTTCTGATTTCGTTGAGAGAGAACCTTTTTTTTATTAAGCGGTCACTGGGTGTAGAAGGAACTGGGCGAAGTTATCACAATGTCTATTATTCGAAGTCTCGCTAAAATTAAGCAGTCTAGGAATAATGCTCCGAAAAACACCACGTGTGACGTACACTTAAGATGACGAGTCTACTATTCTTCCAACGAATACGCAACCTGATACGCAGCCGTCACATTCAGAAACAGGGCTTGCTCAACTTGATTACGAATCGTCTAGGGAAGCAGCCAAGAGGAAAATACACTGTATACTCTGATAGCAAGCGATTCGCCATCGGAAAGTATGCCTAAGAAAGCACCACCGCTAGCACTTTACGAAGGTACAAAAATGAGTTTCCTGACCTCAGCGAAGGCACAGTACGTACCATGCGGAAAACGTACGAAGATGAGCTTAGGAATGCAGCCAAGCAGAAACGTGATCCGAGTGCAATATTGAAAGCCGGACGTCGTGGTAGACCATTGTTACTAGGCCCTATTGATGTTATGGTGCAGAACTTCAACAGTAGCTGCTATCATGAATGACGTTTTTCCTCTATAACGTATATGCGTTTGGAAATAAGATTAAGTAAAACCGTATCTTTTTTTCCATTTTTTAGGCTGTCCGAGGGAGTGGCGGTGTTATTAGCAGAGAAATAGCAGAATCAGTCGCCAAAGCGTTAAGCGTCATCCCGAGATATAAGTGGATCCAACTGGGCACAGAGTTTGTTTCGAAGGATGGGCTTAGTCAAAAGATTCGGTACAATGGGGAAAGTTCCCATTCCTGAAGCTCTTCGTAAAGAACTTGAAACCTCCTACCTTCATGATATTGTAAGAAAAATCTAGAATAACAACATTCCACCATCAATGATTCTTAATCTTGACCAGACACCTTCAAAATATGTCCCAGTATCCAACAGAACCTTAGCAACGAAAGGTGCGAAAACTGTACCGATAAAAGGTTCAAATGATAAGAGAATGATCACGTTGACATTTACAATAACACTTGACGTTAAATTTTTACCCCCTCAGATTATTTATGGCGGAAAAACGCAGCAAAGTCTACCTAGAGTAAAATTTCCACCAACATTTTCATTGAGTGCGAATCCAAAGCACTATAATAACGAAGACGAATCCATTAAATTGCTAAATGAAATCATTATTCCATATCTCAAGAAAGAAAGGAACTCACTCGGATTGGAGAAAATCATCCTGCTTTGCTAATAATGGATGTATTTAAAGGTCAGATGGCAAATCCGGTTTTAAAGGTCTTGGCCGATAACCACATTTTGCTACAGAGTGTTCCAGCAAACTTTACTTACCTCTTTCAACCACTTGAATTCCAAGGAGTTTCTAATGGTTATGTAAAGAGAATTACGAAGAAAAAATTCGCTATTGGTACACAGATCAAATCACTCTAGCAAGCAATGGACAACGGTGAAGAGCTAGAAACCATAGAAGTACAGTTCAAACTTTTGATTATCAAACCATTGCACGCAAAGTGGTTAATTGAGATGTATAACGAAATGACGTCAGCCGATGGGAAGCAGATCTGCCTGACAGGTTGGAAGGTAGCAGGTATAAAGGAAGCAGTCGAAAAAGGCCTTTCTGGTTTACCTAGCCTCGATCCATTTCACGATATTGACCCGATGTTGCTTGAAAATTCTGAGGTGTCGACTGTCAACCAGTCTGGTCTGTCTTTAGCTTCGAAATATATTTCAGAGTGCGAGAGAGAAGAAGAAAGCGATGAAGAAGAATGGGTATATGAAAACGAAGAGAATGAAAGTAGAAATATATTTGATGTTTTTGACGACAAAGAAGATTTGTAAAAATATTATATTTCTCAAAATAATTAAAGTGATAAACAAGTAGAAAGATTTATAACCTCTTCGGTTATAACCTGGGGACGAGGATGAGTTTCATTCCAGGCGCATTTGACATCATACCATATTTTGCCTGTTACGCGAAAATAAATCCTCGCGAAATTTTCGAAAACCATTGATTCGCGAAAATAAATCTTCGCGAAAATTTGTACACTTAAGGTAAATTAATTAAATGTAAGTCATTTGTGACATATATTTTAATCATCAAGTAAGGAAAATATCTTAAATCCATTGACTGGTTCTAATGCAACTTTTAAGTTCACTTTGTAGTCTTTTGCCTCAAAGTAAAAAAAAAACAATGGTATTTCGTTTGTTGTTCGGCCTTTGAATAAGCCACCCCCTTGATCACCGCCTATCTTTTCGTGAACCTCATTTGCTAATCCAATATGCTAATTCAAACTGCATCTTAGGAAAATTTACAAAATATTTAATCAATTGTAATTGTTTTGTTGTGCCCAATGAGTAGTATCAACAATGTCACTGTGTTTATATGAACATTTTCTTACTCGTTCAATTTATCCAACTGATTTCTTCTTATTTCGTAATTTCCTTTAAATTCTTTAGATTTCATTTTGAATGGTGTCTCTTCAACAATGTAAACATCTCGTTGTTTGCTAAAGGAGGCTGGCTTTAAATGTTTTCAACCACCTGTTTGAAGAAGATGCAAATCAAGGTAGATAATTTTATTTATAGTAATCCCCATAATGCTCCTACAGTTTGTATAGACAAACGTTTTTTTCAAAGAACTTTTTATACTATTATTTAAACACTGCTTTGGCCCGACCGGATTGTTAACCAATTGTTTAAATTTGATATTGTTCATAACGAGTTGCCTTTGTTTTTAACTTCTCCAAAGGTATACCCATGTCTGCTTTCATTGCCACCATACTTTCTTCATCTATTACTACTGGTGGTATATTTCCCAATTTTAAAACCCGTAATCTGTCATCCTCTTCAAACGATTAACCAGCGCTGATGTTTGTCGAGTTAATGACTCTATATTTCATCCAGCAATTGTGTTCATATTTTTACCAATGATGTCCCCTCTCATTTTTACTGTGCGGGTAGATGCAGTTTCAATGTCAACATATGCTTTTCTTGCTAATGTTATGCACACAAGCTATAAAAAAGTAGTTGTTTGCAAGACAAATCTTTAAAATTTCAGCAAAAATTTTGGAAAATCTGTAGGACAACATCACAAAAGAAAATGCACCCAACTAAAAAAACTTTTCAACTTCTGTATAAAAATGGAATAGTGTAGCCTGTCATGATTTGGGATTAAGTTTTTTTTCTAATACAGTACTTATAATAATAATAAAAAAGAATCTAGGATTTTGTTCTATACATATAATGCTTTATTTAGACCAATCACTTACCCTTGGGCCACCAGATTTGAACTCAGCAACACCCTAACTGCTACTGGCTAACTTATGGTTAATGACATGAAGTGCTGCATCTACCACTTCTCTTGGGATTTTTGAGGCATGATTGATCATGAATATATCATTGACCTTCATTTCTTGAGCGCTGGTTGCTTTAGTTAATTCGTTGCAATACGATGGAATTTTTTCAATATCAACAAGCGAAAACGTTTTGCCACATTTATCTACACATTCAATTCTTAGACATTGGCGCATTGCTGTAACATTTGTGCGAAGACTTAAAGCTGAAAATGGACTGTTTTATGTAAGGCATACTGTTTCACTTTTACTTCTGCCCTTAATTTTTGGTAGAATACAGTTCAAACAAAATGAATGATAACATTGTTAAAGAATAACTGGAGAACACATTATTTGCATACAAATGTTGCATTACACAAATCCTGAAGTGTGGATTATGAATTTCGCTAATATTATGTATGTTTAATTTTTCATGAGGAAAAACGTCCTTTGGCATCATCGATTTTATCGCTGCGTGATGATTTGTCTGTTCCAAATTAATTCATTGCCCTTTCTTCTGCCTCTTCTTATTCCTTTTTTGCTCCTTTTATTTGGCCTACCAACCTTTTCAAGAGTGTGGTTCCCAAGTTGACACTTTTGCCAAAGTTGAATTCCTTGTTTGAGTGTTGGTCATTTTGGCATAACAATTTAGGCCAATTTCTATTGGGTGTACATCTGCTTTATCCTTTTTAATGTGCACGTAAAAAGCAGATTTCATTATTTCGGAAAAATTTTCAACATAATACTGGTCTTTGTTTAATTTAATTTCCGCCATTATGAATATGCTAGCTAGCTACCACAAACTTTTTTTTCTTTATATTTTTTAAAACCAATTTTTAGGTTAATTTGATTTCTTCCAGGTTTGCCTAATGTTCCCAACGTCACGTCGGCATTTGATTCCTCAAAGTTTAATTTCAAGGACTTTCAACTCTTCCTGGTTTGCCTAATGCTCCCAACGTCACGTCAGCATTTGATTCCTCAAAGTTTAATTTCAAGGACTTTCAAACCATCCTTCATACTCGTCGGAATGCATCGTCACCAGGATTGAACCAAATACCTTACACTGTTTAAAAAAATTGTCCTCAAATTGCGTCCCTTCTTTTCAACCTTTTCCAATCTTGATTCAAGAATTCCTTCATTCCTGTTCAGTGGAGGGTCGCTTCAGAAGTTTATATACCTAAAAACAAGCCTCCATCTCCATTATCCACTTTCGGTCCATAGCTCTCCTCAATGTGGAAGGAAAACTTTTTTTCAGTCTTGTGTCAAAGCGCCTAGAAAATCACATTTTAAGAAAAACAACTTTGTCAACAAATCCATTCAAAAGGGATGTATGGAAAAAGTCCCTGGTTGCTAGGAGCATATGTCTCTTGTCTTAAACTCATTTTCATGGCCCTTCGTCGCTATGGTGTTTCAGAGTCTTGGAAAAGGCTTATTGACACCTACAATGGCAGCCTTTGGAGCAAGTCACGGCGGGCAAAATCGGGGGTTAAAACGAGCAATTCGCATGCGGACGACTCGATGGCGTTAATTCATGACTTAATACATAAAGTTTCTACATGAACGCGCTCTCCTTCTCTATTAAGGGTATTAATTCCGAAAAGGCGTAAAAAATCGCTACGGAGGAGGAAATGTAATATGGCTGCTAATGCACTTTCGAGAAAGGAGCCGAAGACACCAAATTTGATCGTTTTGGGATAAATTTACTTTAGAGATCTTATTTATGTTTAAAGTTTTATCAATATCTACTGTAGTATATGTATCTAGTATATTTGCTTCAGTTAGAGTTCTTGGCGATTCATTTTCTGATCACTGGTAGAGGTGTAGCTAGTAAATGTATAAATAATGTAACAACTTTTTTCTGCTGCCTCTCCTCTGTCTGCTGAAGATACAGCAACACAAGGAATTCCTTTGCTGTGTTAAAAGGTTATATGCATCAAATACACAACTTTCTTGTATTTAGTGGAAAAATGTATTTTCATACATAAAAAGATATGGAGAAAAAAATGCATATCAAAATAAAAAAGATATGAAAATAACTGTAGCTATATAATATAGATATACTAGAAATGATACCTGTCTCCTTACCTACAGTCGCTCACATTTGCTTTACCTGGCTCTTTGGCCATTACGGTAGAGTGTGATTTACTAGATTATATCATATACTGGCTACGTAGTTGTGCTCTTTTTTCGTTAATCGCCAAATTAAATTCTCGCCAAATATGGAAAAACCTGCCGACCGCCAAATTAAATTCTCGCCAAATATGCCAATTTCTTCAATCGCCAAATCAACTTCCCGCCAAATTTTATTTCCTTAAGGTGCTTGCATTGGTTCGCAAAATTTAATCCAGCAAAATATCTAAGAATCAGTTGTCCGTAGAATTCAACACAATACAAATTGAGAATGAACATACGTATGTGTCACAATTTTGCAATAAAACATAAAAATACAGCCACAATGATGCAAATAAATTGTAGAATCTTCTCACTAAAACCGCAATCCGCAAATATTAATCCTATGACGCAAAAGCTAATCCGGGTAAAATAGGTACTGTTTCTCGTAAAAATTAAAGAATAAAATAAACAAAAATATGTATATATATAATAGAACTAACGAGAATACTTTTTTCTGGAAACTGTAAAACCTAAAAAAATTAAATAAACAACTCTTTCTTTATATACAAGAAAATACCATATTATATGGCCAATTCGCGAAAATTAATTCCCGTCAAAATGCAAGAGTTTTCCCTTGCGAAAATTAATTTATCGTGAAAATTTCTGATCCTTATTTATCAGATCGATACCACAAAAATCTTTTTCGTGAATCACTGTTTTGCAGCAATTTGCAAGATAAACTTCTGAAGATATATATGGATAAAGTTTCCTTCATAAAAGTTTCTACGATTATGTAAAATAAAATAAAACAGAAAGTGACATACTAAAAATAAAATTTGCACCAAAATAACTGACTTAAAATAGTGGCTATCACTGTTTCCATTTATC
This sequence comes from Hydractinia echinata, assembly GCA_030067915.1. Taxonomy (NCBI): domain Eukaryota; kingdom Metazoa; phylum Cnidaria; class Hydrozoa; order Anthoathecata; family Hydractiniidae; genus Hydractinia; species Hydractinia echinata. The sequence goes on from JASGCC010000191.1 coordinate 126,420, forward strand.
AAAGAAATGTATCATAGAACAAATGAAGATAAGCAAGATAAAATTTTGGCCACCTAAAAAAAAACAGAATTTGGTTCAAAACTTCACATTATCAATTTTGGCACGAAAAAATCCAAATCCTACTTCAAGTTTCAACGAGAAAATCGAACACAAACATTACCTCTCATTTAAATAAATCTCAAATAAATCATAACACGATCCCCATATGTGATCAGGAAGCAACGTGCAAAATTCAGAACAGTGCTTTGCCTTCAATTTTTTTCATTAAACTACTATCACATATTACACAATTACACAATTACTAAATGTAGCTAATGACAACCCACATTTGGTGCAGCACCCATCTCCAATATCTGGCACATACTTCACTATTCTTTTATTGTATCGCGCTCTGTCGAAACCATTCTCTCTCAAATGAATTAACTGTACATACTCATGTCTGAAAATAAGAGGCCATCGATTCTGGAATGTTGTATTTTCCGCATATTTTGATATTGCCTGATGCTTTTGTTCTCGTCCTTCCATCGTATTACATCCTAAGCCAAATCCGTATAATTTAAGACACTTCTCAGCATGATATGGTGCTACGTTACATAATGTCCACAAACTAGGACTGATTCTCTGTTCGTAGAAGCAACATGCACGGAACAATGCGTTTGCTTCTTTCTTCATATGCAACACCATATTTTCATCAAAATCTTCAATCCGAACTGAATATGATAACACTTGACGAAGTCGTAGGGATTCAAAAAAAATTTGATGAAGACGATACCTGATTTGCTCATTAGATGTATAACTCAAAATAATTTTTATTAATGATGGAAGATGCTTCATATACAAAAAGCTCTCTTTACCACGAAACCGAAACGTAAAGTCTTTCTCAACTTTGCCGCAACTTTCATTAAACCATGTTTTGATTTTTTTCGCCAGAAAATTACAGCTCATAGAATAGTGAATAAAATCTACAAACTTTTAAAAAAGACATTCAACTGGAATTTCACGATAGGTTTTCACACTTTGAAGTTTTGATTGTGAAATGCACAATTTCAACAACTGCTTGAATCTCTCTTTGACCGTGTTATTTTTTAGATGCAATGGTTCTGCTTTAGCATGATTGATATACTGGTCAAGATAGTTAAAAATACATTTGAAAGGTGAGCCAACTCCTTAAATTTAGTTTTACCTCCAAATATCAGCTTTTTTCGTCTTCTCTTCGGCCCCACAACAACATATCTGCTTCTCCAATATTGGCTCAGGTCGTTATATAAACTCGTATGTGCCTAGTTTCAATATCTGCCCAAGTTTATACTTCTAGAGGTGCCGAAGGTGCCCAGATGTTTATTTAAAAAGGTGATAACAAAAATAAATCACAGAAAATTTACCGTCAGAATTTCCCGTGAAATTGCGCAATTTTTGATCAACGGGAATTGTCACGTGACTTGAAGTGCCTACTTAACATGAGTTTTTTCTCAAAAACATTTAACTCTCCTTCGCATATATTTTATTCGTTATCATTCGCTACTGCCAAAACAGTCTCACAAAAAAAACACAATGGTGGTTGTTTTATTTTATTCAGCTTTACAAATCGAATGAGAACGTGCGCTCAAAAATCAAAACTTGAGACGGGGGTCATTTTTTAAGATTTTCTTTTTAGGAAAACAATGTATAACTGAAGCCGAAACTTTTGGGATGGTTTGTCTGTGTAAACCAGTACTAACCACTGCACTGTCTGCTCTAAATAATTTAAGGGGCGATGCAATGCACACGGATAATTGGTACGTTTTTTTATTGCATCTTATTTTAAGGGTTAAGGGCAAGAAAGGACTTGGGAACAAACTTGTGTTATATCACAATTTCTTTTTAGTTCACTACGTTTTGCCGGTTATAAACAGTACACGTGGTGGATACATAACAGATTGGGAAAAGGTGTGCGAAAAATTATACCGTCGTGTGCTTTATGGGCAATTCGTAATAAATATCCATCTGAAAATGGTGTTTATATTCCATTCACGGAAAGCAAATCCGACGACAAACGACTGTATGAAAACACGGATTCCGATTCTGAATAAAAGAACCAACTTCAACCTTAGAGCTAAAGAGGAGATGGAATAATAATAATAATAAAAAAATTATTACAATGTAAACCTTGTTTTCATATTTTCAATGGCTTTTTTTTTATCTGGTTTCTCTCTTGGCGCTATATAATTTGGAACATCGTTGACTTTGGGAGCTGCGTACCCTTCTTTAGTTGTAACCAAATACTTAACTTCACTTACAATATCCTCTACGTACGACCTTTCCTTTTCCGTGTAAACTTTTTTGACAACCCAGGAGTCCGTAATCCTCGAGTATTGTTGCTTATAGCGATGCTCTCCAGACGATGTTTGTGCGTGGGAGGAGCCAGCTCCAGCATTAAAGTCAAGAACGGCGAGTTGTGACCTAGCAATCATTCCTGCAAAGCTAAAGTGTAACCTCTTTGGGCAATATTTGTTGTAGAGTGAGTGGTAAACTTCCAAATTTCCTGTGTGTTTGAACTCGACGAAGTACTTCAAATCACACAACAAAGACTTAGCCCGAACTACAGATTCAAGGGCTTTGTAAGCAGGCGTTCCTTCCATCAACCATTTTTCTGATCGCTGTTCTAATTTAGAGAGTTTAGAGTGTTCACATTTGTGATATATTTTGTTGCTTTCCCATTTGTGTTTGTTCTTTACATGACACAACAAACTCAGCCATTTCTCTCGTAACTCTACCACGTTACCATTACAAGAGGCGCAACACCACCAGAAATGATTTATGACAGCTTTTACCCAAGGGAGTAAATCTTTATCAGTTGTTTTCTTGGCACATTTGACCAACTTTCTTTTAATGTTTTTCCCCATATGCCATACGTCAAAATGGTGCTTAATATCCTTCCTTTCTTCTCGCATGTACTTCCGGATTTGAACGTGCCTGTCAGTTGCAATGCCTTCAATTGACAGTTGATTTTCTAACAAACGATTAAGAACAACAATCAATCCTTGTTTTTCGATACGCGACGAATTCCCAACTTGGCCGACATGAACTGCATGAAAGTCAACTATTTCATTTGATTTTGAATTAAGTAACGTGTAAGTTCCGTACTTTGCACTGTAACCTGGTGAATCACACCTCCCATCGCCTGCTAAGTCTACTGCCTCATTGCTTTCTAGGTAAGACTGAAATCGCAATTCTCGATGAGCGGAATATATTTTGTGAATCGCTTGGAATATGTACTTTTTTTGTATTTCGTATAAGGTGGTTTTGGACAAAAAATGTATTTTTGCGAGTTGCATCATTTCTTTAACGCGTTGGTATGTACCGGAAATTAAAATGGCTGAGGAAAGCAATAAATTTCCCCACGGTCGCTTACTCACCAGTGGTTGCGATGACCATTGGTGAGCATGATGATCACTGCACAACAAATGTACGATTAGTTGAGTCCTTTTAACTGCAATTTTATTCACTTCAGCTGGCTTAAAACAGGTGAAACAAAATCGTAGCAGAGGTAGAAGACAAGACCAAAAACGATAAAACACGTGCCGTTTAGGTCGGGAGTTTCCGCATCGGAGTCGTTATCATTCTCACTATCTGGCAGATTTTCCAAATTGAACGATTCGTCTTGACTTTTCTCATTATTACTAATTGCTTCTTCCTCGTATTCTGAAAATTCTTCTATGACAGACATTGATACTTCTACGTCGGGCGAGAAAGAAAAATCGGTATTACAACATTTTTCCTTCTTTTTTTTTTGGTTTTGGAATCTTCACTTTTATTGGAGCAGCTTGGATTCCAACCTTCTCATGACTCACATGCAGTGATGATTGACATTGAACGCCGCGTGTCTTAGTGCACTTGACAGCATTGACAGCTTTATCAACGCCATTTGTTTCAGTCTGGGTTCCCATTTCTTGTTTTTCTTCAGGTTGTGTAGTATCACTTGCTCCTGTTTCCAGCATAGAATCAATTAGCTAGAAGATAACCAAACAAAACTTAATTTTAAACCAACTCTCTGTATTGCAAAAACATATAGACACTTATTTTACCTGTCGTTTCTGACGGTCTTCGATTCTTTTTTCTGTTCTTTTACGTTTCTCAGGCTGTTTTGTAAAATTAAACAAGGTCGGAACAGCACCATCTTTTAATTTCTTCCGCGGTGGAGAACCCATTAGTTCAGCCTAGAAATTTAAAAATAATAGATTTTCATTACCCCCGTCTTACGAAAGCACATGTCCTTGAAGGATTTTTCGATGTTAAAAAAACATTCAGCACTGGGGGAAAGAAAATGCGAATATGCGAAGAAAATATAATGATTTTGTTTTGGAAATGGCTGTAATAAATGAAACTGTGTTGAATTTTTCTAAATACGAGAAAGACAAATGTTTGGCTGTTTGGTGAAGCATAGGTAACAAAAAGACTTACTTGTAAATCTCTTTCGAAGCACTCTGGTTCAAAATGTTGAGAACAAATATAAAACCCAGAGTCTTTCGGCAAGGTACCACTTCTTTTTATATTGTGTAGCCATTTATTCCGAAGCTCTTTATCTTTTTTCGCACTAGGAATCTGATAAAATACTACCCGGATTGTTCTTTCATTGTTATCTTCGTCTTTTGTCGTAAGCTTTTCGTTATCTACCTCCTTATTTTCCTCGCTTCCCTTACCCTTTTCTGTCTTTTTATTATTGCTACTTCGATTTGTACAGCCGATAGCAACACAGTTTGGCATATTGAAATAATAAAATGCATAAACACAACGCTTCTTCGTGTGGTTACACCTAATTCCCAACAACACCGAACTTCGCTTTTTGAACTATAAAACGTCATAATTTAAACTTGACCCAGCCTTCGTAAAAACGTAAAGGGGTCAGTATACGGAGGTGTTTTTACGCGTGGTTAACACAGATGATTTAAAAAAAATAAGGGTTTCATTTAAAAAGAATTATCGTATTCTTTTTTTTTCTTTTATGACTATTGATTATGAAAATATAATTTTTGACCGAACTTCCCCTTAAATGTTAATATACTTTCCTTTGACGTTCATATCATTTTAACGTTAAAGTTTGGTAAATTACAGAACAATTTTATAGGTGATGTTTTATAGACTTTATGAAAGAAAATTGTGAAGAATATAATCCACTTTGTAAAAGTCACACACAGACAGACACTTTCCGTGTTATTATAGAGACTAGTTGTAGATGCCCGTGGAAAAATCCACTCAGGCAGAAGAACAATGAAAAATATAGAAGATTTTAGGAATTTTGATGACGTCAGAAGCGTCCCGTTCATCTATATAAAACATTTTTTAGAAATTTTTTTAGTTGTTGATTCTAATGTGTAGACCTTGAAACGCTGATCAAAATAATGTATAGGATCATGCATTTTTGATAGTTGGAAAGGCCCGTGGAAAAATCCACTTGAACTCTATAGTTATGAACCATACCACAAATGACAAAAATGCAGTGAAAATAAGGATAACTTACGAAAAAGAAAACTTGGGATTTTTTTTTCCATAAACCTAAAAAATGATAATAAATTATGATGATAATACTTTCCTATTTTTGTTTCCTGTAAAAAGATAATTCAATGGATACATATAGACCGTATAATATTGAAATAATGGTAAGTAAGTTACCTGCACTTGATGCTCCTTGAGTCTTTTCAATACCAAAAATCTGTGATGCAATTTTAACATGGCATGCCCTGACTTTTAGTTCAGGAATTATCTCCTTAAAAAGAAAATAATCCACTTAACGAAGCGCGCCATGGAAGGCAAGTCACGGGGCTTTGCTCTTCAACCTAAAAAAGAAGTAAAAGGCTTGTTATTTGAGTCTAATAGCAAAATATTGTGAAAATAAAAGTACGTAGTGTGTTTCTTATAAAAACACTTGTACTAAAGAGAGTTAATAAGGTAAGTTTTGGGCAATATGACCATTTAAGTCTTTGACAATACCATGAAGTACTGAAATGCTCCTTTAAACTTGACGAAAAATGACGAAATCAGAGGAAAATTACGATCAATTTAAGAACATTTTGAAAGGCCTCCTTTAAGATTAAAAATAAATTATCATTAGAATAAACCAGTCAACAGACAAACAAACAAACGAACCTCTGAGGTATCGAGTACCAACAAAACTGAATAATAGCACATGGATGAAATTGATAAAGTAGAATATACAGTGATCAATAATTATCGTACAGGGTGATATAATGGTGCAGGGGACTGAAATAAAAACAAAACAATTGAATAAAAATATTTTTACAAAGTCAGTGTTTGTAAAAATTGCTTAGATATAAATAATAATGCAAATAAAATAACTAATAGCCGTTGTGGTATTATTAGATACCTCAGAGTAAAAAAAATAAACATATACACGAACATAAAATCCAGTTTAATAATATATAACATTTATTTGTTGTGTGTAATTGTACAGTTGTTGTACTGGGTGTGAACAGTGTATGTGTGTTGATGTTTGTGCTTTCGTCTTCGGTGTTTACCGTCTTTCCAAGAAAGATTTGGTAAATCCTGACCCCCATGTGCTCTCCACCACTTAAAAGATTTATTGGCCAGGGGCAGGATGTTGTTTTCTAAAATTCACGTAAGCTGAATACGTCAAAACTAAAAAAAGATGAAACAAAATGGGATATATCATAAAAATAATAAAAATAGCCACTATTTATTATGCACATATCCGTACCTTCTGATTTTGTTACTTGTTTTTCTGTGTTATCTAAAAGTAATAATATTTCTGTTATAATAATCTGGAAGGAAATTTTTTTAAAAAAAAATTAAAGGCGGCGGTCACAAAATAGGACAACAAAATATACTGTGTACACTTTCAACTTCGCCTTCTAAAAAAAGAAAAATTTAAGTACAATAAGAAATATTAATCGCATTATTTTCCTCATGCTGTAGCCTGGAGTATAAGAAAATATGAAAATGTAGAAAATAAAAATACCCTGCATTTTTTCAACTCGTCCACCACCCTTCAAAAAGAAAAATTTAGGACAATAAGAGCCATTAATCACAATATGTTCCTCATGCTGTAAGATGGAGTATAAGAAAATATTAAGATGTAAAAAAGTAAGAATACCCTGTATTTTTTTAACTTGTCCACCTTTAAAGAAAATGAAAAACTATTAATAATAACAACTACTAATCACAATAAAACTTCCTTTGTGTTTGTGTGACCATGGGTGTGTAAGAAGTATGTGAAATGTTTGTGCTGGCTGTTATTATACTCTAAATAATAATGATGTGTTTAAAAATAAGGGCGATAACAAAGTTAAGTTTGGATAGATCAGGCTATGCCAAATACCTGATGTTTCCTTCTCTGGAGTTCTTGATAATTTAGCTTCGTTCACTACTTCCATTATATTATTAAAACTAAAAGAGAATGTTAAGAATAAAATGTATATTTTACGACAGTAATGGTTCAGTGGCAACTGTTGTGACAATACCATTTGTGGCCGAACAGGAAGAATAATGTAAAAATAAGATCAATGTGAATTCATTAAAAATGTGCCTTGGCTTTCATTTCATGATTAGCATATGTAACGCAGCTATTTTTTTACATAAAGTATTTGTGTGAGTTATAGTATTGGTTGAATTAGTAATAATAATTTCTAAATTCGATTTTTCTGGCAAAAACCTTTTATTCACATAACGAAGAAGAGCATCCCTTAAAAACTTCAATCGGTTTTTTCGTTAATGAATTTCAGTTGAATTAAGCCCAGACGGATAGTTTGAATTTCAGTTGAATTTAACCCAGACGGATAGTTAAAGCTTGACTTAACCCTATTCACGAATTTCAGTTGAATTTAGCCCAGATGGATAGTTAGCTTGACTTAACCATATTAACGAATTTCAGTTGAATTAAACCCAAACGGGGGGCTCTGAGAAGTTAGGCAGGGGAGCGAGCTCCCCCCCCCCCCCCCCCCCCCTCCAAAAACGATGAAGGAAACATGGTATTGTATTGAAACTTGGTTCCATGTTGACTAAGTCATTGGAACATCATTGGAATGAAAAAAATGATTGACGTCATTCCGTCAGACAGAGTGTCAGACGTTGAAAAAAATAGGTAAGACGCTAGAAAATTGTAGAATAGTTATTATTTTCTTTGTAAAATGGCATAAACATCGTGTTAATACTGTCTTGCAAATATTGATTACTTTTAAAATATCAGAACCTTTAGCAGGTGTATTATGACGTCATAATCATGAGGCCTTTAAACATACACGCACATGTATTTGAGAACATCCCAATAAATGCACAAATGACTTTTTTAATATTTATTTACTTAATGAATGTGCAACCAAAATATTATTGTACTGTAATGATTGATAAAAAATTAGCTATGATGACGTCATAATGACGTCATAATGTCGGTAGTTGGGAAAAAACGAATAAGGACAATATTATTTGTTATTTTGAAAGAGTCATCATATAAATAAAGTTCAAATATGTAAAAAAATATATATAAAAATGTTACTGTTTTTAGTATCTCTAATTGACAAAATCTGCGCAAATATTGTTTGTATGTTTCTTAGGGCCAATGGCTTCGCTGTACTTGTCGCACCTGTTCAATACCTTTGGTAACTTATCAAGCAAATACGACAGCGTTTCCGTATTCCTCCTTGCTGTCTAAAACTTGAGCTCTGTCTGCTGGTTCACCGGTGAACAGCTCGATTTTCTGTCTTAACGATTTGGAAAGACCAGCCACACTTCTTCTCTTCACATGGGGCATCACCAACTGTCTAGCAAGTTCAACTCCAAATATCCAGGATGTTGTCGGTGTTTGATTGATGTTGTAAATTGTATTTGCGTTTACTCTAGCTGTATCAAATAAGTAAGAAACCCTACGATTGGCCACCTTCTGCATTTTGGTTTTGTTGTATACGAACCCATCTTTTGGTCGATAATATTGGTCCCTCCTTTGGTAAAATCATACAACTTGTATAGCGCTGGGGGTTTTTTCTCGTCGGCAATTGTTATTCCAAGTAATGGTTTCATTGTTGTCAAGATCATCACATTCTTTTTGCCTTTGGCTGTCTTCACAATGTAGCTGTTCAATGACCTTGGCCCTTCTTTACCCGTAATTTCTTTGAAAGCTTGTGGAATGCCCACTCTGTTAGCCATAAGAGTGCCTATAATTGTGATATTTCGTTGATATAACCAATCGCAGAGCTCAAAACTGGTATACAGTCTGTCCATTGAGATATTTCGGGAAGGGAGTGGAATTTCTGCAACCTTTCGACCAAATACTTTACGTAGTTTGTGCCAGTAACATAATGATCTGTAGGGTCTGCCGTACGTTTTCCACAATATACATATGTCTGGTATGTGTATGCTTTCCTTGCAGAATTTATCGACTTGAACAAGATGCCATATTTGGCTGGTTTCATCGGATTATACGATTGATAACTCCTTCCAAGGAATGGAGCGTGGTAGATTTCGAAGCATAAAAGTTGACTGGGTGGTGAAGTGAATTACTTGTTTAAGTTCGAGACGATATGTAATGGTTTTCCGGGTTGCTGCCGCTGGGTTCCAAGTCTACCTTTCTAAGGGGTGGTTTCTTGGTCAGCCCAAGCATTACGATACGATTACTCAAGTGTTCATGTCTAAGGTCAGAAAGCTTTTCTGTTTCCAGGTTTGCTGCTTTTCATTCTTTGTCACAACCTTTCTAAGGGCTGCGTTCCAAGTCTACCTCTCTTAGCCCTGGGTTCTGTGTCAATAGGTAAAAGCAACAACGATACGATTTGTACTTGTCAACTCTTCTTTTTTCAACGTTTAACAAAAGTTATTGGTTTTGGCGGATGGTGTCAATGAATGCGGCTGGTGTCTTGCAGGAGGCAGGGATGCTTACTCAAGGGCCCGCACCAGATCGCAAGCATGAGTGAATTTCACCAATCCTCATGTTTCCACATTCATAGTTGTTTGTTTCAGTACAACCGAAATCCATTAGCTTTTCGATCATCCCTGTAAAGGGGAGAATACAGAAGTTCTCCAGTGGCTTCTTATTCTTGGAGAAAAACCTCCTTTTTTCATTAAAATTTCTGCCTTAAAAGGCTAGTTATATCTGCATTGCGATGTAGTTACTCCTATTCTCCCGTTTGAAGGTAACTTGTGTCCTCATAGGATAAAGTATTTCGTTAACGCTCAAGAAATCATCTGGAAGCATACATTTTTCAAAGTTATCGTTGCAGCTTTCAAAAATACCCTTTATGAAATTAATTTTCATTTTATTGGGGAGATAAACATTCAGGAAAACATTCAGGAAAATTGATTCAGGAAAACCGTTAGAAAACTAACAAATTGCTTCATTTTCCGTATGTATTTCATTGAAAACTTTGTCACATTCTTATACTTGAATATCTAAATGAAATTGTTACAAAGGACACAGATTTAACTGTATCTTTAGAATCTCTAGATATTTTTCTTCTCCTTAGAATGAAATTGTGCACGGTATTTGAAAGCTTTCTCCGTCTCCTAGATTGACTCTTTTCCCAGTGACAGTAATATTAGCAATGTTCATGGGATTCGCTCACGAAAAGTAAAATATTGTTTTAGCATATCGACCAGTCTTACCTTTTTTTAAATGGCCAACAACTTTTTCATCTTTAGTTACAGCGACAGCATATTTATCGATTTCATATTCAGGTTCAGGTCGTGTTTGTAAACTTCCCCCCAGCACTGGTGTCCGTTCACCCATGTAAGCATGGTATCCTTTAATCATTGATTCACACTTTAAACTCTCTAATGATCACCAATGAAATTTCATAATTCAAAGAAACATTTTCCCCACAGACTTCGATACTTGTTGGCATATCTTTAATATGCACTGGCTGCCTGCACTACCTTTGCGCTCATTCACACAACTCTTTTGTGACTTTTTTTTTTAGTAAAAAGTGCAGACTTGCAAGTGCTAATCAAAACATTCTATTTTTCATGCATTGCAACGACTTCCTTTGCTATATGCAAGGATATTGAAAAAGCATTGTCAAATCAAATACAAACACAACAAAAACATGTGAAAACATACCTGATAACCCCTCAATCCATAGGCTGTGTACAAAAGAAGTTGTGTTGGGTGGTAAAAATTGCAAATTGATTGCCTTTAATCCTGTAACTTCCGGGTGAGCAGGACAATTGTCGACAACGAGAATCATCTTTCTGCCTTGCGAATCGAATTGACGGTCGAGCTCTCGTGCCCACTCTTCAAAAAGTACTCCATCCATCCATGATTTATTTTGAGATCGGTATCGACAGGGAAGGTTGTGCACGTTCTTGAAGCATCTCGGCTTTGCAGACTTTTCTATCACGAACATCGGGAGTTTTTCACCAATAGCGTTGGACGCAGCCATACCAGTTAGGCGAACTTTGCTATGTTTTCCACCTGCGCAACGTTTACCACGAAAATGTAAAGACTTGGAGGGAAGTGCTTGGTAAAACAGACCAAATTCATCCGCGTTGAAGATGTCCTTCAAATCGTACCTGGCAAGAATAGTTGGGAGGGTTGTTTCTTCCCAAGGCGCTTTGGTAACTTTCTCTGATTCGCCAGATACCTCCTTGAAAGTGATTCCATATCTATAAAAAGATTGAAATTCTTCATTGTTCTGGCTATTTTTCATGACGAGATACATTCGAGAGAGTGATTGAATACAGTAAAGGTACATAGAATATAATTTACCTCTCTTTCCAGCGTCTGAACCACGCATTTGATGCCGCGAAGTCTTCATATAGAAAAGCTTTCTCAAATACGTGTGCTTTTTTCTGACAAGATTGGACCATTGATTGGGATGTTGTTTCCGCGCATTGATTTAAACCACTTAAACAGAACGTCATTTAATTTGTCGTATTTATCTGTTTTAAACCTCCGTTGGCGTTTCAAAGAGGGATTATCAAAAACTTCGATTATTTTCTGCTTATTTTTCTTCCAGGTTGCCAGTGTGCTAGTGGGAATATTGTATTCCTTTGCTACATCTTTGTTCAAGCGCCACTTTTCCAGATCCTTTAAAGCATTGTACTTTATTTTCAAAGTCACCTCATTTTGTTTCCTCTTGGATGCCATTGTTGGGAATGATGTAAAATATCAACAGACAAACAAGAACACTCAAAAAGCTTTTTCAAAACATTTTATTTCAATAAAACGTTCGATTATTGAAAAAGTTCGAATTTCATTGAAACGTTCGATTGTTAAAAAGTTTGAGTTTTAGAAATTTGCACGGACGAAAATTTTCAAAATTCGAATTACATAATCAAAATTTGCTCACGGGACCAAGAAAACTGTTCGCTTTACATGATTTTTCGAATTACATGAGTTCGATTTATAGGAGTTATCTTATAAGGATTTTAGAGTAAATTCGGACGGGACCGAAGAATAGACCTTTTTACTGATAATGCTACCATTTTTAAATTTATGACTTCGCAATGCAGTATGGGAAAATCAGGGTATCTTATGTAGTTTCGGCGAAGGTTACTTACTGTAAACATTGGTAAGAAACTGTCTAACAATGGTGTATTCACAAGAAGAATTAAACAAGTGGACTGGTGCAATGCTCCTGCGGTGAACCTGACAATCTGGAAATGAAGTGTCCGTTTACTCATCGGGACAAAACTATTGAAGAGTATGTGAAACAGAAAGATGCATGTTTAGAATTAAAATCTGTTGTATACAGTTTAAAGCTTTCACATCAATATTACATTCAAGTACAGCATCAAATGTTTGTTACTGGTTCTCCATACACAGATTTTGTTGTTTATCTACCCAAAGAGTCATGCACAGTGCGAGTTCTTAAAGATTCAGAATTCATTAATGTTATTCCACTTTTAGAGGTTTTTCTCAATATGTATATCTTGCCAGAAATGTTTGAAAAAAGAATACATGATATTGTTACATGCAAGGATATTTTAAAAGAAATAGTAAATGCTGTTGCAAGAACTTCGCCAAGTAATGAAGTATCAGAGGAATTGAACCAATTTTTTTTTTTAAGCCACACATTTGTAAAAAACATTGTTTTGGTATATATATATGGGCTGGTCATTAGGACGAAAACTATTGCCAACGTTATTGGCTAAGAGGAGAATAATAAAATTTGAAAAATAATTTGGAATGTTGTGAAAACAACAAAGTATTGTCCACGATATTCTCTAACGACAACTATCACACACCTATATAAAATGGTTCTGTATTTCATAATACTAAATTTTCAAAAGAAATAACCTAAAATCGCGATATTAAAATGACTGCAAAAGTTTCATGCAATAAGTAATAATAATTTAATAATTAATAATATGTATATGCTTGTAGAAAAAATGGTCAAAGTTAACATTATTTATAAATTTGTGGCTTCAAAAAAAGCCTTTTTGTTGATAATATGTCAAGAAGCCTTATGTCACTGCAATCAATTGGGGCCAGAACTACTTTACTAATGGGGGTTGCATATTAACAATAGCTGCAGCAATTGTCCAAATGTGATCACACATATCGATCATTAATATTGGTAATATGTTTTCCAATAATCGGAATTCTTTCAACCGTCCATTAACCCTCTCAATGTGTATTATTGCGCGTGCTACTCTCTCACCATGATAAACTTCTGATCTTGTAAATTTTCTTTTTGTGCGAACAAAAGGAGGTAGAACATATGTTACTTTTGTGGGGCAAAAACAGATGTTGAACATTGAAACCTTTATCAAACAGAACCATAAAACCAGATGAAATTTTGCAGCAACATTTGTATCTTCAGTAATAAAACGATCTGTGCTAGATCCAGGATAGGCAGGAGATATGTAAGAGATTGACCCACATTTTGTACAAAATATCAGTTTTTTTAGCGTGTTTCGGCTTTTGTAGGTGCTGTATGTTTGGTATTGTGCTGCAACATTTTTTGAATGTTCAACATATTGTTCAGTGCAGTCACCAATACCTTCACATTTGTTGAAAGTACCAAAAAAATGATGGTGCTTATATGCCAGTGTTTCATCAGGTGTTGGCCAATATATTAGTTGTTCAAGTTCCAAACGAAGAAAAATGATGAACGTTGTAATAATGTTGGAGGCATGTCCAGTCGATTTTCCAAATCTAAAAGCTAAGTCAGCAAAAGGCGCATCAAGTCTTATCCTCATCAACGTCATTAATACTTCATCCTCTAAGCTTAGAGAACGGCTTGGACCAGGTTTTCTTTGACAAAACAATTTGGCTGGACTATACTGATACTGTTTAGGTTTTAAACAATTGTCACCTTTGTAATATTGGAGCTTTACATGTTTCGGCCGAACATGCTCAACAATATATCGAAAAACCTTTGATGATGGACATCCGGTGTACAATTTTATAATCTTTTTATTACTCTGGATGCAATCCCATGACATTCTTGTATTAATTGTATTTAATGACAATTTGATGGAAGTTGTGGATGCTGTGGACAACGTAGGCGATAAAATATTGCCATTACTAGTTGGTGATAACATGGAATATCTAATTCTAAAGCAGACATTGATGTTGAGCAAGTAGGTGGTAACAGAGTTGTCCCACTAGCTGGTTATAATAATGAAAGATCTGTTGATGAACTGGTTGGTGACATTAACAAAGAGGAATTTTTAGGAGAAGTTACATCAAGTGTGACACCAAAGTCAATTTCATCTACATTGTCTGGTTCTGTTTTGACACCATCTGAAGCAGTTGAAGATGGACCAAATCTTTTCTCTTTTTTGAGTTTTCATCGGTACCATAACCTTTTAAATACAATTACAAATACAATCGGTTTTCCATATTCAAAATGATTTGAACAGATCACATGATGTTTTTTTAACACAAAATACTTTCTATTACAAGCGGACCCCCACTTAGTATACAACTTAGGGTTTCTACAAGTGTGAAAACGTAGCTCTAAACTCCCTAAATGCAGTGATGTGCGGCTTAATGACATATTTTTCTGGATATTTACGAGCATTTTTACATGCTCCCACAGCACAACGATCATTAATTCCCATAACGATAATTATTCTTCAATAAAAACGACAGAACAACAGTACACATTAAAAGCGACTACATTCGTTCAAGGTTTGTTTTGATTTGAGATACCCTGATTTTCCCATACTGCATTGCGAAGTCATAAATTTAAAAATGGTAGCACTATCAGTAAAAAGGTCTATTCGTTCGATTTGCCTTATCGGGGAAAAAAAATTGGGGGAAAATTTCGTCAGGGAAAAAGTTAGTCGAGGAAAAAAATTAAGTCACTTTTGAAAAATAAGTCACTGTTCCCCGACTAATATTTTAAATAAGTCACTTTTCCCCGACTAATTTTTTATATTCCTGTAGATAACCTCACAAGGAAATTTGAATTTTTTTTTTATTTATTTATCTATGTATGTTTTTCATACAAAAACAACTACGAGAATAAGTACAAAAATCTAGTCCAAAACAATTATGTCGTTTTTTGCACTAATTGTGAAGGCAGCATCTGTGTCACTGTCATCCTCTTCCTGATTTTCTTCAACTAATCCAGTGTAGTTCCAATCGTAAAGGATGTTTATGAAGTCATTCATCATATCTAAGGTTTTCGTCGCACGTAAATGTTAGCAGTAGTGGGATTTCTAAGCCCCCAGATGGTACAGGCGATGGTCTGTACGTTAAAGTCTTTACATGACCATTAACTTTTCCGCCTTCACTCTTAATAAAGTAGTAACCATGACGTGATATTTCGCGGGGAATATGTCCAACCGTTACAAGATTGTCAAAGAATCGGGTTTTAATTTTGATAGCACATGCATAAGGATTGATTTCGAGTGACGATTTATTTGTTTCCGTCTCCACTTTGTCCAGGACGTATTTTTGAAAACGTGGTAGCCCCTTGAAGCGACAGTTGCTGTAAGCGAAACCATGATGATTCTCCTGTTTTCTCTCTCTGATACGCCTAAGTGTCTTGCTTTTACAAATCTTTGAAATGTAGTTTCATTTCGAATGTTGTTACCTTCGAATGTTGTTGTAAGTTCCATTTCGAATGTTGTGACGTTCGAATGTTTTTATGTAGATTTCTTATCAAATGTTTTTGTGTCAAATTTATTTCAAGTATTTTAATTCATCGTCAAGCGAGTTTTGATTAGTGTGTGGAGTTCGTGGAAAGATTTCAAGATCGATGAAGAAAGTAAAGGCTATTCGTAACTTTTTGAAGAGTCGGAAAGACACTGGTGCCCCAGCTCTAGTTGCAAGTGCATCTGCCGATGTCGTTTCCCAAGCAGAGTTAATGTTCGTTGAAAATGAAATAAAAAAATCAACACAAGTCAGAAAGAATTACAACAAAGGTGTCCCAGAAGCAATCAAAAGAGAAGCTGGGAATAACGCACTTATCCATGGAACCAAGGCAACAATTGAGCGGTTCAATAAAATGTATCCAAAGTACACCTTTGTTAGAACATCCATCAACAACTGGAAAATCAAAATGAAGAAGGATAAGGAAAGCAAAACAATTTTCAAAAAGAAAGGACGACTAAACTTAGTTTCAGATGATATGGTGAAAAAGACCATTATGATAGGAACACGTGCTGCTGGAACGGCCATAACTCGCCGTATCATAATGGCTATCGAAAATGAGGTGGTGAGGTCCAACAGTCCAACAGTGTTAAAGGAAAATGGAGGACATTCGGAGCTAACAGAAGATTGGGCCCGAGGAGTTATAAAATCAATGAACTGGACTAAAAGGAAAGGTACGACAGGGAAAATTGAGCCGACTAAACAATTTTTTTTAGAGGAAAAGCAATCTTTTCAAAAGAAGATTTCTAACGTCATTTTCGAACATGATATTCCTAAAGAACTGATTATCAATTTGGATCAACCACAGCTGTCTTATGTAAGTCCTGGTAAATACACTTTTGACGTAAAAGGTGTAAAAACAGTCCCTATTAAGGGGTCCGGTGAATTTCTTCCAATTCAGGTAATCTACGAGGGCAAAACTAAAAGATGTTTACCTAAATATTCTTTTCCAACCAATGTTGACGTAACATTTTCTGAAAATCACTGGTCTAACACTGAAAAATCAATTAGCTTTTTTAACAAGATTGTGTTGACTCATTTCAAAAATGTTCGTCGAGCCAAAGGTTATCCAGATGAGCAGATGAGTCTTGTTATAATGGACACTTTTAAGGGACAAGATAATGATGAAATCGCTAAACTTTGCCGTGACAATTATTGTGCCCTTATAATTGTTCCTCATAATCTAACAAACAAATTCCAGCCACTTGATTTTACGGTCAACAAGCCAGCTAAGTGTTTTATCAAAGACAAGTATAACATGTGGTATGCTGAAAAGGTTACAAACCAGCTTAGCGAAGGCAAAGCTCCAGCAGACGTAGAATTTGCCCTAAATTTTTCACCAGTCAAAACATTACATGCCAAGTGGATCTTTGAGATGTACCAGTACTTGCAAGGGAGTAGTGATTTGGTTTTTAATGGCTTTAAAGCAGCAAGGTATCACTGAAGCCGTAGAAGAAGCTAACAAAGTTTATCATTGAATTGACAACCCATTCCTTGCTTCTCGAAATGAAGAGAACTGAGACACCATTCGTTGTTTGACTTAAACGAACTACTAATGTTATAGTTGTATGATTGTTTCATGTTTGTTTAAACACAAAATGTTGTTTCTTTTTGTTTCCATTATGTTTTTTTTTTTCCCCGATCTTTTTTTGTAATCTTCCTTGTAATTTATTAAGATAACAATAAGAAAAAAAGTTTAGGATAAAAGAAAAAAGTCGGGGTAAATTCTTAGTCGGGTATAACAATAGCGGGTAAAAGTACTATTCAGGGAAAAAATAATTTGGGGGAAATTTTGGTCGGGAAAAATTAAGTCACTTGCAACAAATTCACTTTCCTCCGACTTTTATTTTCCCGATAAGGTATATGATTATTCGAATTATAGGAGTTCGAATTAAATGAGTTCAACTGTATCTCGAAAATTGGTTTGCTAGAGTTTTATTATCGCATTTACTTGAAAATCCTATAGACAGTTTTGATTTAGAAGGAAATACCGCTTTAACAGCACCCCAAAAATTTTTTAAGTTCTACTTGTTTTCTTGAATCAGGTTACGATGATATTTCTGTTTTACTTCTCTCACTTTTCCATCACATTTATTGCGTGCACGTCGATATTCCTCCCAGTCATCTTCACTTTTAGTTTTTTCGGGCCTTTCCTCAAAAGTCGGTTCTTATTGTCAATATATCGCTTAATGTCTTTTTTCAACCGGAGCATGTTCCTCTCACTGTTTTTATTTTAAAATGTGCATTTACATCAAAAGCGTTTCTAACACATTCATTAAATTTCTCAGGGTAATAATCTTTTAATCTCTACACTAGCCGAATTCCGAAGGAAGAATACACTGAATTTCTCATTCAATCCATGTGCGAAACAACCGGGCTCTTTGTCTCTTTTTTATAACTGGACGGCAAAAAAAAGAGAAAAAAGCCCTAGGATCGAGGTTGCTCACAATTTGCATTATTCTATATGTATACCCGCTGAAACAAAGTGTTTAAAAATATAAGCACATGCAACAAAAAAATAAAATAAAAATAACAAAATAAAAATGCCAAATGTCCAACACAATCGAAGGTGTCTATCAACCGTAATGTAAAAAGCTAAATCTGCTAAAACTATATACTTGCTTTGCCATGCCAGAAGTACACCAGGGAAAATGGTATATCAGACATCAAAAATCCAACATATTTCGAAGTCATACAAAAAAGTTATTACAACAATTCCACAATGTATAGTTTGTAATGCATCATACCAAATCAGCTATTCAGTCAAAAGCAACAGTTAACAAAACATAAAAGAGAAATATAAAAACTTTGGTATATTGAATATCTACCGTAATATTTCAATCCAAAATATTAAAAGAACAGTTTGTCTTACAGACCCAAACTCATAATCAAGAAAATCAATTATTTTGATTTTATGTATAAAAAAACCAGCCCGAACGTGCCGTGCATGATAACAATGCAACTTTTTCGAATTTAAGAATCGAATACATTTCAAAAGATTGTAACGTAACAGATGTAAACATTGATTTAGTTTTCTTACATTTGGTTATGTTTAGAATAACGACAACAACACTGAATAACCACACTCTGTAGTGTTGAAAACACTAACAACGGAAAAATTACTTTTTATAGTTTACGTAAACTCTTCTCTAGGATATACACGCTGTTTTTATAAGAATAGAGTGTTTTCGTTTCGGCCTTAATGTTCTTAACTTCGCTTCATCCCAAAGTGAACGAATTGGAAGCGTATACAATTGTTTGATACACTTTCAATCAATTCTCTTTGTGATGTCGTATCGTCGTACGTTTTTATTTTTAAAAAAAATATTTCTAACTAACAACACTAACTTCGTTTGACAACAACAGTTTGTTTTTTACATTTTAGATTCGAATTACTTTCATATTCGAATGCGATAGATTTTCTATAAAAGTAAGCAACCTCAGTCCCATATTAAAAAAATAGAAAATATAGAAGAACAGATAAACTTTAAGCTAACCTCATGATGAGTAAACAATGGAATGCTTTCTTTAAAATAACTCATTCAGGTTTAATTTTGAGGAAATGTGTACAAAAGATATGAAAAAGAGACAACCTTCTTCGCTTCAGTTTTCTTTTTCCAGTTGATATACAACTCGTTTCCGTGAGATACGGCACGCGCATGGTAAACCGGGGGTAAAATAAATTCTTTAACACATTACGGCCGCTAACGGCGCTGTAGCATAAATGACAAATGGACTCCCTGTTTTCTCGTTTGACGGTTTCTTATTTTTTTAGTAAATTTCATAAGAAAGTAACCTGTGATTTGCGTGTCGTGGACTCACATAGTCACTCACGCAAGGGAATTAATATATAAGACTAGATGAATTCTCGTGGAAGAAACTACTGAATCTCTCATTAAACCGATGTAAGGGATACCAAACAAAAACATACAACACAGTAATTTGAATTTTTAAAACTCACATTTCAACCTCGACCCAACAGGATGGCAAAAAAAAAGCCCTGGGATCGAGCTTGGTCACAATCTGCATTATTTTATGTTTATATCTGCTGAAACGAAACGTCTAAAAATATAAGTACATGCAACAACAAAAAAATTATAAAATAAAATGGAAAATGTCCAAAAAAAAAGGTGTCTAACAACCGTTACGTAAAAAGCGAAATACGCTAAAACTATATACTTGCTTTGTCATTCCAGAAATACACTGGGGGAAAAAAAGGAGACCAAATATTAAAAAAAATCCAACATTTTTCGTTAAGTCATGCAAAATCAGCTATTCAGTCTATTTCATACAGCAACCCTTCTAAAGTTATTAGAAATCAACAGTTATCAAGTCATAAAATAGAAAAATAAAAACTTGAATCATTTCGGTATATTGTATATCTACCGCAATATTTCAATCCAAAATATTAAAGGAACAGTTTGCCTAACAGACTTAAACTCATAATGAAGAAAATCAATTATGTTGGTTTTATGTATCAAAAAAACAGCTCAAACGTGCTGTGCGTGATAACAATGCAGCGTTTTCGAATTTAAGAATCGAATATATTTCAAAAGATTGTAACGTAACAGGTGTAAACATCGATTTAAGTTTGTATACATTTTTTTTGTTTAGAATAATGACAACAACAGTGAATCACCCACTTCTTAGCGTTAAAATCAGTAACAACGGAAAAATTACTTTTTATAGTTTATAAAATTCTTCTCTAGGATATACACCGTGTATTTTATAAGAATAGTGTTTTTTGTTTCAGCCTCAATGTTCTTAACTTTCTGGACAAATACTATTCTCATTGTTCCTAACATATTCTTAGCATGGCTATGGCCTCAAATTATACAATGACTTAATAAAATAAAGATTGCTATAAGTTGCTAATAGCTATTGGCAAATTCTTTTTATATTTAAAACAAACAATCGAGGTTGGACATATTCTTAGGATATTCTTAACTTCTGACCCATTGCTCAGAGTATATTCTTACAAAAAAGAATATGTTCAGGCTCAAGACACAACATATTTAACTTCATATTTAAGGGAAAGTTTAGCTCTGAAAGTTAAAACGGCTTAAAAATCGTTACACACCTAAATTCATTTCTCTATCAGATAATCTAAACCACATACCTGCCTTTCTTTCGCTTTCTCAGTAGGCCGCTAGCTATGTTGCCTTCATGCCTTATAGATCTTGAAACGCTGATCAAGAAAATGTATATGATTATGTACTTTTGACAAACGGTTGCAGAGATATTAAGGTTTGAAGGTTTTTTGATGACGTCATCAACCCATCCATTCCGAAACGGATTTGGGGACTCAGGTTTGGGAAACTTACCTAAATTGGTCCTAGGTGGTCCCTAGTTACCCACGCGGTGAAAAATCTTTGACGTCACCACCTCGTTTCCAAGTTATTTGGCCTCAAAGTTTTAGGTGCACTGTAATGGCTTCATTAATTTATAATAGGATAGTGGCGTTACAATAGTAATATTGACGTCGCGCCGTAACGTCAGAAAATTTAACATATTAGACATAAGTTTTTCGGCGACATCAAAGGAAAATAACGATATCCACTTTGACTGTTACAGACACACACAGTCTCTGTATTATTATAGAGACTAGTCGATAAAGCCCGTGGAAAAATCCACTGAGGCAGGATCAAAATGAAAAAGAAGCGTCATTTGAATTTTGATGACGTCAGCAACCCATCCACAAAAAAAATAAATTAAGAACCATGTTTTCACGTTGCCTCTATTGTGTAGAACTTAAACTGCTGATCAAGAAAATGTAAATGATCAGGTGCTTTTGATGAACGGTTAATGAGATATAAGGGTTTAATAATTTTGCTGACGTCAGAATGACCCGTTAAAACCCAAAATTTTTGCGAAGCGAAATTGTGGAGCACGTTTGCTAC
The DNA here is from genome assembly GCA_030067915.1 of Hydractinia echinata. NCBI lineage: Eukaryota > Metazoa > Cnidaria > Hydrozoa > Anthoathecata > Hydractiniidae > Hydractinia > Hydractinia echinata. The sequence continues at coordinate 148,368 of JASGCC010000191.1, forward strand.
ACGCGAGGTATACCAAGAGAATTATTGAGATTCTCAAAATTTCGATAGAAAAAAAATCATATAAAATCAGCGTAAAGAAATAGGACTGATATTTTTGCACATAAAGCTAGGGTATTTTCTTTCTAATAAAACAAATAAGTTTGGACCGAGGGGTTAAAGTATAAGTCTAGTAAAAAATGCAATAAGTACGGCTCGGGGGCCCACCCCCGGATTTTGACCCCCCTATGTCTTTTGGTCCAGATTATACGTCCGCCGAACTTGAACACGCAGAGAGGAATATGCTGTGAACGGTAGTCGGCATATTAGACACGTATATTTTACAGACCTAAAATATGCCTCATTTCTTTGTATTATAGCTAATTATTGTATAAATAAATAATTAATTATTTTCCAATTTTGCTTCTAATACTATTATAGTTGTATTTTAATGAAAAATAATAGTATTAAAACTGTTTTCTTCTTTTGGAATAATTTATTGCTAGTCCTGTTTCTAATCGACTTTACTTGTGTATTTTAAGCTTTTTTGTTGCTGTGCTTTTTCCTGGAGATTTGAGTTGGATTGGAAAGCTCCTGTGTAAGCTACCCTTTTCTAAAGAAAGATTGAAGTAATTTGTACAATTATAACGCGCCGAGCTGTGTTTTATGTTATTGTTTCTAAGAAGATGTAAGAATACAACATTATCAATTTTAATTGGTTTTATCCAAATCAAGGTAAGGATAATCACACAAAAGGTAGATAGATAGATAGATAGATAGATAGATAGATAGATAGATAGATAGATAGATAGATAGATAGATAGATAGATAGATAGATAGATAGATAGATAGATAGATAGATAGATAGATAGATAGATAGATAGATAGATAGATAGATAGATAGATAGATAGATAGATAGATAGATAGATAGATAGATAGATAGATAGATAGATAGATAGATAGATAGATAGATAGATAGATAGATAGATAGATAGATAGATAGATAGATAGATAGATAGATAGATAGATAGATAGATAGATAGATAGATAGATAGATAGATAGATAGATAGATAGATAGATAGATAGATAGATAGATAGATAGATAGATAGATAGATAGATAGATAGATAGATAGATAGATAGATAGATAGATAGATAGATAGATAGATAGATAGATAGATAGATAGATAGATAGATAGATAGATAGATAGATAGATAGATAGATAGATTAGATAGATAAATAGATAGATAGATAGAATTAGATAGATATAGATAGATGATATAGATAGATAGATAGATAGATAGATAGATAGATAGATAGATAGATAAGATAGATAGATAGATAGATAGATAGATAGAATACGATAGATAGATAAATAAGATTAGATCAGATAGATAGATAGTAGATAGATAGATAGATAGATAGATAGATGAAATAGATAGATAGATAGATAGATAGATAGATAGATAGGGATAGGATTAGATGTGCATATTTAACATTGGCTAGACTCACTAATATCGAGGGATATACCCCTGTCTATTATTTCCGAGGAGGGGCCATGGCATAGATGGAGAGTCCTAGAGTATTTAATGCCATTTTGAGCTACGCAGACGCCATTAGTAGGGCCCGCGCTCCTCTACCTCTGTTTTGTATAAAAGAATTGAAAGTAATTTGTAGAATGCATATGGAGAATCTGTATTACTACCTGACTGATAGCCAGATATAGGAAAACCTGTAGCTAGGGCGCAGACAAAACAAATAGCTCTGGGTGTTAGAGTGAGCCGACCAACCGTTTTTCATCACAATTTTTTTATTTATTATATAAGTAAACCTGTTACAGTATTAAAAAATATCCAATTTTGCTATCAAACCAAAAGCAATGTAATTGTCAATAGGAATTAGTTGTCCGTACGCCTTCCCTGAGAACAAGGTTTAAAACGACATTAAAACTGTCATTTAAACAGAACTCCAAGGATGCCAAGCCGCACACGTCCTCTAAAATGCGTGGGCATTTTCGAAACTGCTTATAATTTTAGAACGAGGGTGCCGGTAAGCCACATACGCCGTAAAAAGTGCGGGCGAGTTCGGCGTTTTGAAAAAAAATTAAAGTATTCACCCGAAAAAACCCACATAGACCCGAAAAAAAACAAAAACAGACACTAATGATTCAAAAAACTGTAAAAATTAAAATAAACTTACTATGTGGTAGCGAAGTTCTTAAAAGAACTGTTTTTGATGGTTTTTGATTAAATTTACTTGATAAATAACTTTTATATAAACTTTATTAACTCCTTTCTCTTAAAGCGCCTTCTTCCAACTATCGTCCGCATGTTATGTTACAAGGAATTACATTTTGGGGAATGCTCCAGGGGAGTTCGGGAAAGTGCGGGCGGTTTCGGAAGACAACCGCTAATTTAATTCGAAAAGTCGCCCGAACTGGCCCTTATATATGCAGGCGTTTGCGGCTTATCGGCACCCTCTTATTTTAGAATATTCTCAGGAATAATGGACCAAGAGAAATTACATCACAGTTTCTTGTCTACCGCCCACGTGTGTTTGAGAACAACCCACATAAAAAAGTTCATTATTTTTAAAATTATTTGTGTAAAAATTACCATTTTATTTACGATAAACCATTTGTCAGTCATTTTATTCATCCAACAAATAATCCAATCCAAGGTGTTATTCTATAGTGATGAATTTAATAATAGACATGATTCAGCATAGTTTTCAAATGGTGTGATTGCAAAATATGATTGCCAAAGTTCAGCACTTTTAATATTTTTGTATTTGTGTACTTAGCTTCTAAAACACAGGCAAGAGACATTATAATTTCCTCTGGGTGATTACATTAATGTAGGTTGAAAAAAAAAACGAATGATGAGAAGCATGTGTTTTTGAATGTGTCTAGGACAATAAACTTATTTAATTTCCCTGGCCTTGCATCAATCAAATCCTGGAAAAAAAACACGTTTAGAATGATTTTGTCAGATTTGGAAACTGTTGCTATGGTTGAAACTTTGCATCTAAAATTAGTAAAGTTGCCAAATTGTTTAGTTTTTTCTTTTATACTTTACCGAACTTGCCTTAATTATTTATGAGATGAAAAACAGCGCTTTCAATTCCATTGGCTTGGCCATCCCTTAAAGGCACTGGAAACTTCACTATATGAAAATGTTTTCTTTTCCTTTTAGATTGTGTACACTGGGAGTGAGTGATGTAATCTTCCAATGCGTGTGGTGAAAAGAAAGCGAAACCGTTATATATTGTTTTTTCTGCCCAAAATTGAAACTATTTAATAAATCTATTCGCAAAAAAAACTGTTTTTGCGCAACGAATTGTTCTGCAGAGCGTTCATTTCCCTACCTCGTCCCCAGGTTTCTTCTACGCTATGATATTCAATTTTGATGTATTTCGGAAGATGTTAGCGCCAGAGAAACAAGAAGCGCTAGGGACAAAGTATTGGATAGTTTAATTTTGCTTGCAACTTGCGAAATGCTTCGCAACCTTTTTTTTAATTTCTAGTTTTTTAGAAGTTTGTATACCTGCTGCCTTCATTGTATATATCTTGAAATGCTGATCAAGAAAATGTATAGGATCGTGTACTTTTGACAAACGGTTGCAGAGATATTAGGGTTTAAAGTTTTTTTGGTGACATCATCAACCCGTCTATTCCGAAACGGATTCGGGGACCCAGGTTTGGGAAACTTACCCAAATTGGTCCCAGGTGGTCCCTAGTTACCTACGCTGAAAAATCATTGACTTCATGACCTCGTTTCCAAGTTATTTGGCCTCAAAATTTTAAGTCCACTGTAATGGCTTCATTAATTTAATATACTTTCCTTTGACGTTAATATTATTTTAACGTTAAAAGTTTGGTAAATTACAGAACAATTTTATGGGCGATGTTTTACAGACTCTATCAAAGAAAATAGTGAAGAATATAATCCACTTTGCAAAAGTCACAGACAGACAGAACTGGCGTATTATTATAGAGACTAGTCGAAAAGGCCCGTGGAGAAATCCACTCAGGCAGAAGGAGAATGGAAAAAATAGGTTCTTTTAGATTTTTGCTGACGTCAGCAGTGTATATACAAAAAATATTTGGCGAAATTTAGTTTATTTGCTTCCTGTAATGTGCAAAGATTGAAGCGCTGATGAGAAAACTGTATATTATCATGTGCTATTGACGAACGGTTAAGAAGATATAAAGGTTTAAAAATTTTGCTGACGTCAGCAATGGCCCGTCAAAACCTTAAATTTTTTTTTCTAGAAATTTGTATACCTGTTGCCTTCATCGTATAGATCTTGAAACGGTGGGCAAAGGGAATCTTTCCCTAGCGGTTTCTATTTACCCCAGCTGAACCTTGTTTGGTCAGCTTTACCGTAATCTTGGAGTTTGCTCACTCCTTTCTCGTTCTTGGGAACCTATAAGAGGCATAGCAAGGGGGTTTGACAATTTGTCTTGTCTTTGGGGCTGACGATCCCACTTGTTACCCCAGTTCAGTAGGGAGGCATAGTTTGCTCGCTTTGTCTACAGGATTGACGATCCTGCTGCCCTGAGTCATTGTTTAAGTAGCCTTATGGAGTTGTAATCTACTCTGCCTGTCCTTTTGATCTACCATTTTGGGACACCACCCCTGTTAGGAAAGGCTGGTACTCTCCTGTGGCTGGCCAACCGTAACAACTATCTGTGTAAGGCTGAGTGTTGGGTACCCGTAACACATGTGGAAAGCTACGGCCAGGTTCACAAGTCCTGGCGCACAGATAGTTGATTACTTCAATTTACATTCTTTAAGAATCATTTCAAATTTTATCCGTTTTAGGATACCTTAGTTTCAATAAGTTTTATTTATTTTTTTATTTTATGTGTACCTATTTGATTCGGTTTGAATTTCTTTTTTGTTGCTGTGTCTATCCTTTTTATAAATGTTTGTATTGTGCTCCTAATGTTGTCCTGCTATGGTTAATGGTTTATTTAATAAAAATCCTTGTAATAAGGGAGATTTTGCTTAGATGCAAAACCTTTAGAGGGTTGGACCTCTACATTTTACTACCGTTTGTCTTTAGACAAGTATTATCGTTACCGCCAACTGTTTTGTCACCTCATCATCAATCATGTATAGGATCATGTACTTTTGACAAACGGTTGCAGAGATATTAGGGTTTGAAGGTTTTTTGATGACGTCATCAACCCGTCCATTCCGAAACGGATTCGGGGACCCAGGTTTGGGAAACTTACCCAAATTGGTCCCAGGTGGTCCCTAGTTACCCACGCGGTAAAAAAATCATTGACGTCACCACCTCGTTTCCAAGTTATTTGGCCTCAAAGTTTTAGGTGCCCTATAATGTCTTCATTAATTTAATATAAAATATTGACGTTAAAGTAGTGTTATTGACGTCGCGCCGTAACGTCAGAAATTTTAACATTTGAGACATAACTTTTTCGGCTACATCAAAGGAAAATAAGCATATCCACTTTGCCTGTCACAGACAGACAGACAGACACACTTAGCGTATTATTATAGAGACTAGTCGATAAGGCCCGTGGAAGAATCCACTTAGGCAGAAGATTAGGTTGTTTTGCAGATTTTGCTAACGTCAGCAGTGCTTTCAAAAAAAATTGGCGAAATGTAGTTTATCTGTTGCCTGTAATGCGTGCAGATTGAAACGCTGATAAAAGTAAGTGTTCGCAAACACATAAGGAGGTATATATAAGTGTTTTAAAATCCTCTAAAGTACAAATAAAAAATTTCTTTAGAAATTTGCACTGTAATATCCACTTAGGCAGGAGTACATTGGAAAAGAGAATCGTAACTTGTATTTTGATGACGTCTGCCAGGACCCGTCAATACACAATATGTTTTTCCTGAAATTTGTTTACACGTTGCTTCCAATGTGTAGAGCTTGAAACGCTGATCAAAATAATGTATAGAATCACGTACAACTCCAACAATAATAATAAATTCAGAAATGACACATCTCAAATATTTACATCTTATAAAGTGATTACGTTTGATTACGTTGAAAACCTTTAATATTTTAATCAAAAGTGTCAAAAACATCAAATTTATATCTGGAAAATCATTTATTCGGTTACATACTATCCTGTTCCCCACAAATATACACAAAATGTAAAAATTATGTAACCGGTTAAGAACACAAATTTTTTTTCTTAGTATGATGATTTGGAGTAACCTTTACCAACCATTTTAAACGTAAATGTCAAAAAAGAATAAGATCATTTTGAATGAACAAAGATATTATTTTTGGAATAATATATAGGTCCTTCCTCACAAAAGTTTACACAAAATGTAAAACAGATTTTGAGGAGGAGGTTTTTGAGGAGCATATCCAAATCAACGAAAATCAGTTCATTTAGCATGTCCTATATTGCCATTGCCCATAAATCTTCCACATAAAGGTTATGAAACACATCAAATTATAGAAAAATCAGGCATTTCATACAATATAAAAAACAAAAAAGTTTTAGTCAGAACAATTAGTAATTTTTTCAGTATCACCAAACACAGTTATTACTACAATTTTAAAATTCTTAACAAAAAGGTGAATTTGTTCTTTCAGTATATATATTGCATGTGGTCTTTTTCCCACAAAAGTTTACACAAAATTTAAAAAAACAGCAGTTTGCAACATAAACAAAAACACGAAAAACCATACCATCCTCTCATAAATTAAAATAAAGTCATCAACCCACGTAAATTGCCAATCAAATGTCTACAACCCCCTGTAAAAATAACCTGGTATTTTACATATAGGCTGACAAAAGTTTAACAGGATGTCAGAAACAAAACAATAAAAAATAACTTAACACACACGCTTTAAATTCTGAAAAAAAATTATTCCACTTGTCATATTGCTTGTTAAGTTTACAGGAAATGTGAAAATAATTATACTCTTAAAAAAATACATCCTACTATCCTGCAAAAGTTCAAGTCTTTGAAAGATTTTGTAGGTAGCTAGCTAGTTTGTTACGTCATAATTCGTGCTCATAAAAGAAGAAAAGTTTGGAAACTAAGGTAGCTAGCTATAGATAATTAAAAAAGAGGAATAACAACATAAGTCATAGGTTAGAGCTAGCCATGGGGGATGGGAAGAGTAGGATCTGGAGGCTAACATTAGCCAGCTAACAGTGGCTAAGACACCCCCAGTTAAATATACTTAAACTGGGAACATTTAGCTAAAACTAAAGCTAGCTATTTATGCTTAGTAAAACACATATAAAGAGAAACAATAGTAATGGAAAAATAATAACATTACAGCGAGTTCAACAAACCAAAGTTTTCCGTTTGTTAGTCAGCTAACAGCTTTATGTAGCATTTTGAATTTTAGGACAAATACATTAGTTACGCGCCAGGGCATACATTAATTATGCAACAAAATGTCAACAAATATGGCTACTTTAAGAATTTGAGGCTTTTAGGTGGCTTTTGCTGAAAGAAGGGAGCCTGCTTGCTCCAGCGACATAAGAACCAAACGTCTAAAAATATCAAAGTTCTTAATATTTGTGATTTCAAATCGACTTCAAAATCTAGCCTTTATTTTCTACTTCTAACCGTACTTTACTTCTAGCTCCACTTCTCACTTCCGACTTAACATTTCTACTTCTTCACTTGAACTTTTTTCTTTTTAAATATGCTTTTTAAAACACTCTTTTCACTTTTTTCAAGATAAAGGGATCATTCTTTTGTTTATTTCTTTTGGTGGCGAGAGGACACCATTTTTCGAAAGTTAGCCGTTAAATTTATTTCAGCAAATCAAATTGAGTCGTTTTCATCACGTGATGTAAACAAAGTAAACCCGCTAGCAAAATGGACATAATTTTTTCTGCCACTTCAGAGAAAATTTCGGCGACATCAAAGGAAAATGACGATATCCACTATGACCGTCACATACACTCCGTATTATTATCCGTATTAGATAATAATGTATTTGATTCGTATTTGATGTGATTACTTTTTCTTACACACCAAATAAGTTCGTGGTCGCCAAAGGAAGTGGATGAACAATAACTTTTGATATAGCTGCTGGATTGTTAGTTTCAATTATATCTATAATCGACTCTGTTGTTTTTGTGATACGAGTGGGTGTTGTAATAACTTAAATCCATTTGTTTCTACTTTGGATTTTATAACTTTACAGTCGTTTATTCTCAACTAGTTTGCGTTGAATTCCCCAATCAAAATTACTTCCTTTCGTTCTTTTTGTACATTAATTAAACTCTCGTTAAAGTCGGTGTTGACATTTTTCAAAAGATATTTCGATGAATCAGGTGGTCTGTAATACCACCCGATAAGTAAAGATTTTGTATGTTTTTGAGAAATCTCGAACCAGATACATTCCGTAGATTTGTTTTCAAAGTCTGTTCTCCTTTTTCAATTTAAACCACTTTTGATTAAAAACAGCGACTCCTCCTCCTGAGCCTTTTTATCACGACTTCTCAAAACAAAATCATAGCCAGTGATACTATATAGATTCGCGTTTGATGTGTTTTGATCTATATGAGTCTCACTCAAAAAGTACTACAATGATGGTAAATTGGACAATAAACCACGTATATTCAGATGAAACAACTTCAAACATCTGTTCTCGAAAAATTTATCTAAGTTAGATGAATTAAGAAAACGTAAAGCTTCAGTACCAGGAGCACAAATCAACAACAGCAACAGCATGACCACTCGCCACGGCGCCGTCTTGTTTAATCTTTCGGGGCTCACATAGGAGAGTGTTGTTTGGTCGAGGTTAACAATAAGTTCTTTGGGAATGTCATGATCACAAATAACACCAGAAATCTTTTGGAAGGTCAGCTTCTCTTCTAAAAACAATTGTTCGTATGGCTCAATTTTTTCCCGTGTTTCCTTTCCTTTTCGTCCAGTTTATTGATTTGATTATACCTCGTGCCTAGTCCTCTGTTAACTCTAACGACCCTTCATTGTCCATTACCAATGCTGGATGATTTGATCTTACTACACCATTGCCAGTAGCGATCACGTTTCGCCGACTTATCGCAGTTCGAGCGGCTTTGGTACCAATCATAATCGCTTTTATCTTTTTCATCGCATCTTTGAAACCAAATTTGGAAGAATGTTCTTTTTTATAGGAATGTAGAGGAAGTCATTATTTTGGACTATTTAATGTATGTTTTTAGTAAGTAAGTAAGAAGTTTTAACGTCCTTGGGGATTCCATCCTAACATTTGGCTCCCCCCTCCCCCTCCGACTGTAACTAAAAGTTTCCCCCGGCTAAACTTTCCCCCAACTAAAATTTTCCCTGATATTACATTTGTTTATTATTTGGCAAGTTTGTTTGTGTCGCAAAGCGAATAACTTTCATTGTTGGTTTGTGCAATTGTTTTAAAGTTCTCGAAATGTAGGAAGCGCTTTTCGATTCGCGTGTCAACAGGAAATCTCTATGGCATTTTCTTTTTTATGTGTACGTGCTTAAAACTTTTGGAATTTTAATAACTGCGTTCAGATTGTGGTCTTTCTTTTTTGGCAATGAACCAAGATATAAATTTAGGTGAGAATGACGTTGCCTCGTTAAATGCAGACTTTCGATTTCCTTTTGTTTGTCCATTGATCAAGAGATAAATGATGTTACGTGAAAAAATGTTACCTCCCTAGTTGCTGATTTTGTGCGCTGCTTGAGCTCGGTTTCAAATAAATAAATTTTTGTCGTGCGATAAGTTTTTTTGTACATTCGTACCAATTTTTGTTTCTTGCGGCAAAAGCAAACCGTCCAAATTAGGCCTTAAGAATAAGCGATTCATTTATTCAAACATTTTATAGATTTGTATTTAATGCAAATTAATATCTTAAATAACGTTTGACAGCTCAAATAACGTTTGACGCAGAAAAAAAATTTACAAAGTTTGTACGCAGAAATCAAACAACCAGCATTAGTATTACTTTAATTTTTCCTTCTCCATAATACAAAGATGCTTCTTCAGTTAATTTACGTTTGTCACGCAAATAGTTTGTTAATTGTATTTTGACGTATATACTGGATACTAATGCCCGGTTTCGTAAGATATAAGAATTACTGGACAAGCATCATTATAATGATTGTGCATCAGTTACAGGTAGGGGCTACGATTTCGATGAGAAGAAAAATGTTGTACGATAAAGCGAGACTAATGTTGTAGAGTTTAAAGATATTCCACCAGTATTTTTATTTCTGCAACACTTTGCACTACTGCTTAAATTTGTATTTTTATATGACAACCAAGTCTCAAATCGATTAAGCATCTTTGTTCTTACAAAAAATTGAAACACATACAAAGACATGGCTGTTTGACTTTATCTTCAAAATAGAAAGAAACTCGACGCCAGGTTACACACCAACCAAAGATTACGAATTAGTAACCTCGAATAGCTATTTTTTGCTTATATCCTATATCTAAAAATAACTTTATATTGAATTTGCAAAAACTTGCAAACAAGCTGGAAATAAGGCAAAATGCGAAATAAAAGATTGGGAATTTCCGTCCTTGCCTAAAAAATGCATTTTTTTCTTCTGCAATCTTTTCTCTCGCATTCATTTCTTATCTAAGATAGATACATAATTTCAAACACTTGTTTTTAATGATCTGTACATGCTTCTATATATCATGCTCATTTTTTTTGGTTGGTGCTTGTTGTTGTTGTTGTTGTTGTTGCCGTTTTGTCTTTGTTGCTTTGCAATTATTCAAAATACAGTGCCAAAAAAATATATTTATGTATTTATGAATACTCAATTATATTCATGAACGCACTGTTTTATCTACGTAATTTCAGTTAGAGAAGCAACAGATAAAGTAAAAAAAAGATGGTGATTGCATACGTCACTCTTAGTAAAGCCAAGGAAAATGAAAAAATCGACTCTAATTTCGATTTAATTTTGGACGATGATTTGGCGCAAAACAAATGGCCTAAACAACTGGATAGACACAAGAATGAAGAAAAACAATCACTGATGGCACAGACTGTGAATCAAAAACTATTTAACAAACTCAAAGATTTAAAAACAGAAAATGCAGGTTGGACGATCGCAAGAGCTATTAACAGTGGCGTTTGCTACCCAATGATGCTTATGGGGTGTCACGCCGGTGATTTGGAGTCGTACTCATTATTTAAAGAATTATTTCACCCTGTCATTGAAAAACACCATAAGGGTTACAAACTGGATGGATCTATGAAACACGTCACCGACATGGATACTTCAAAGATCACCATAGATTTTTCCGAGTCAGCAAAAGATAAGATTATATCTACGCGCATTAGGTGTGCACGCAATATTGCTACGTTTCCTCTGAATCCCAGTGCCTCAAAGGAAAAGCGGATGGTCATTGCAGATCTAATGGAAAAAGTGTTTCATAATATATCTTTAAGTGATGATCCGAATTTGCAAGATTTGCGCGGTACTTTTTATCGCCATACAAACATGACGCCAGAAGAAACACAACAACTTGTTAGCGATCACTTTTTGTTTAAAGGAAAAGATAAAATACATGCCGCGGCGGGATGTAATCAGTACTGGCCCGAAGGTCGGGGTATTTTCTGTACAAAGGACAAAACGTTTCTTTTGTGGGTCAACGAAGAAGATCACTTACGTATTATCAGTATGGAGAAGGGCAGCGACGTAAGGAGAGTATTCGACCGCCTTGCACGTGGATCAAAAGCAATCGAGGAGGGTTTAAAGAAAATCACTAAAATGGAGGATGTTTTTATGTTTGATCCCATATTAGGTATGATTACAAGCTGTCCAACAAATTTGGGAACTGGCGTGAGAGCATCTGTGCATATAATAGTACCGAAGTTAATCAAATCGATGGGATTTGAAAAAATTGACGAGTTTGCTCGTACTATGAATTGCCAAGTTCGTGGGAGCACAGGAGAGCGGTCCGAAGTTATCGATCGCATCGATGTTTCGAATTGGAGACGTCTTGGATTTCCTGAGTATGTTTTGGTTCAAGACATGATCACATTTGCCAACAAATTGGCTGAAATGGAGGACTGTATATAATTTATTATAATTTATATAATTTTCTGGTGTGTATGATTTGTCTTTAGTAAGCAATTGTATTAATTTTTAGTTCCACCAATTTTCACGCCCCACCAATTTTCACGCCCCACCAATTTTCACGCCCCACCAATTTTCACGCCCCACCAATTTTCACGCCCCACCAATTTTCACACCCCACCAATTTTCACACCCCACCAACTTTCACGCTATTATTTTTGCACTATTAAATATTCTGGCACCGTTAAAAGTTATTCGCATAGGATTAATATACAAGATTGATTTGCTAATGTTAGTGTGAGAAAATTAAAAATAAAACATTTTATTCATGAATTTTTCTTGTTTTCTTGAATTTTTGTCTGAAGTTTTTCTATCAGACGCATATTTTATTGCTTCCCTGTAATGTTAAAAAAAAAAATTTTTAAGGACATAGAAAAATAACGCAGATCCTATTCTAGTCTCAACAAAATATACTCACGGGTGCTTTTTTGAAAAAATTGATTTTACAAGTATAATTTTCTTCAGGCAAGAAAAAGAAAAAGAAAGACAAAATATTAGTATAAAGTCCAAAACATTTCTTTTGCTTTCACAATGGAAAAAGTGGAAAGTGGAAATTTTCTCGCTTTTCATTAGATTGAGCTTGTCACAGAAATAAATTATCTTGATCGAAAATGGCCTACATTTTCTTCAGGCCCAAATTTTTGTAGCTTTTTACGAACCAACATATCTGGTATGACTTTTATAAAGTGTGTAATTGCCTTTAAACCTCTAGGTATATTCGTGTAGCAAAGGTGTTACATAATTTTCGCTGCGCTCCCAATTGCTTTGCTAAAAATAAAGATATTTTCAGCTTAAATTCTAAATAACAAACTCAGAAACACAATATCCCATTTTCGTTGTAGCTAGGCTCTTCCCATGTTAAGCTACCCCTTAAATTTCTATGAAATCCTTATAATCAGGAAAATATAATAAATTTCGATAAGACTATCCTTAGATCCTTTCGATAAGACTATCCTTAGATCCTTTCGATAAGACTACAACGCAACTTTATTTCATAAAGGGGAATTCTTCTGTAAAGTTTGGACACGTAATTAACCCGATTTCACGATTTGTTCTTGCGATTTTTGGCACTCTTTGATGCTAATTATGTTAAAACCGGAAAATATGTCAAATAACTTTCGTTTCGCTAGTAGAAAATTCAAACAGGATGTTAAAATTTGGTCCAGCACAAAAGTATTTAAATTTTAAGCAGTCGTAAGTAATCTTGTAAACTAACGAAGAATATTGCAAACAATTATCTTAATATTGAACCTTGTGGAACACCTCACATAACAGGTTTTGCTTCCGATTAAAGACCGAATCGGCGACGGCTAAAAGGTAACATTAAAACCGCTCCCACTAAGTTTTTAGATCTTTTCACAAACTGAATACTGCGGCCTGTTTGGTGATTCTTTGTTTTCTATATCCGAATTGCTTTTTATAACAAAATTTACTTCTATTTATTTGGGACTGAACAGCTTTTTTATTAACTTCAGAAAGAACTGATAGTACCTATATAGGTATGAAATTAGTAGAACCAAACTTATGAATTGTGGTTACATTTGCCTTTTTCCACGAATCAGGAAAAACATTAATTGTCAATGACAGATTCATTATATGAGTGATAATGGATGAATAAGTCTCCGCACAGTCTTTTTATCGCTGCAGAGAGGTGGTGTAAGCCGTTAGCTTTCTCTCTTCTCAAGCAGTTTAATTCCTTTTGAAATAAGTTTAAAATATCAGACAGTGTTTGTTGTCCTTGGTGCAGGCATTGGTTTTTTCTCTGGACAAAATTCAGAAATGTTTTATTCAGTTTCGTATCAGCTTGGACACAATAAAGGAAAGGCAATTCAAAAATTACCTTTCCTATGTGGGGATCGGAAATGTTAATTAGAGTTTCATTTACTTTGTCAACTGCTTATTGACGTTTGTAATCTCATAAGGAAAATTCCAATCAATGTTAGTAATACCGTGTGCATTTTTTTCCTGTTCTTAGTTTTGGTAATTTCTAATGTCCAATTACATCTTGCCATATCGTGATCAGAAAGCATGTCGTGATGTCAAATAAAGTTTTACAGGTGTCCATTAGCGACGTTGCGATAATGACATTAGCGTTGTGGATTGTGTTATTATCGTCAGTTCTTGTATAAAGGACCAAATACACCTCAATATTTTTTTCCCTTACATTTTAAGAAAAGTTACTACGACACTTTATTTACATGATGCTAAATCGGTAGCATAAATTACTAGTATATATATTTTAAATATCTGCCGCCCTTACCTATGTATAAAGCTTCCATATAATCGCGTAAACAATAATAATATAGATATTACCCTTGATGTATAGCTATTTATCAATGTATTTAATACACGATTCATTTTTGTACGCCTGAAGTAGTCAGAAATATATGCAGCATAAGCGAAACTTTTATTTTAACTTAAAATAGCATTCGGCAAAACGTTACAGTGAACTAAATAAGTGGCAGGTTATAGCTAAGTTAAACATTGAGAAATAAGTTGTTTTGTACTAACAGAAATAATTATTAGTACATAGATTTCTTTTTAAAATACAGTTCTTAAAATAACAACGAAAAACAGTTTCGGTTATAGTACGTACAAAAAGCCAATATAGACTACTTCTCACAAAACCAATAAAAAAAGTATTTATATATATATTGTAAGTGTATAGAAAAAAAAAAGTCTGTAACGTTTTTAAATAAAATATACAGCAAATAGAGGGGAAAAAAAATTAAAAATGTTTTGTCATAAATCTTATGATTTTCCTTTTATTAAAAACAATATCCATATTTCAATGGTCAACACAGCATCCTCGATTTTTTCCTACTTTTACTGCATGTCAATAATATGTATTAAGACAAAAGAAAAGGAAGTAAGCACGTGGTCATTTTTGGCTTTTCTAAAAAGTAATGTCAACATTGACACTTTTAATGCACTTCAATACGAGCATTTTACGCCGACAAGCAGAATTTTCACGCCTGGCTTTGTCATCGCCAGGGTATGGTGATAATTTTCTATTGCAGGCCTTGTTTACTTTGCACCTTTGATGTCAGGATGGCAAAGATTGGCTAGTTTATAGACAATATCGTATGAAAGTTGAATTAATTTTTTTATACATAATGAATATTTATACAGGGTGAAACATTTCCAGTATATACAACGCTGAATCTGTGGTTCCGTTTCCGTTTCTTACCGGAAAAAATCTTTAAATATCGATCGTCGTCGGGGTTATTACACGACTTTAAATCATAAATTTCACGGACGATTATTTTAATGATCGGGAATAGGGATGCATAGAATGTGAAAGTGTCACGGAATTCTGAAAGCGTTCCTTGGTATTGTAGGCATTGGCCCTCCCAAGGTCGTGGAAGGCACTGGTATTGCTTGGTATTGCCTGTAAAAGAGTGGAGGGCAACAATTGCAGCTGACATTTCACTTTTCATCGAGTCATATATATATATATATATATCTTTGATGCTATTTCCTGTGCCCGTGATAGCAGCACAAAAAGACTTTGTTATCAGTTTTTTTGTGGTTTTCAGATCTTCAATCTCCTGGTTACGTGACATGCAAGCGAAAGAAATTATTACTTACGTAAAGTACAGAATACGGAGGCTAAGAACACCAACAGAGCGAACGTTAGGTGACATTTCCTGAAACAAAAATGTGATCACGTTTGTTTTGTTCCTGTCTCCTAAGTACTTCTTAAATTGCTTTGGTAATAAAAACGTAGTAATTCTAATTGCAGGTTTCATTCCCCAATTTAATTAAACGAAGAAAATGTGAAAAGGATCGTTAACATATCCAAATATGAAAACCAAAATGCTGCTGTTTCACAACATTTGTTTGTTTGTTCACATTCATCTACATATTCCAACAAACTTCCTTGGTTTAACACACATTCATGAAGTTAGTGAAGTTGCCGAAAATAAAAATTGATAAAAACCTCAGAATTCGAATAATCCGAAAAGCGTAACAGAGAAGGATTGAAATGTCATCTGGACGAACAAACTAGATATGAAATATACCTCCTTAGCGAAAGTCGCTATTTCTTGCGTATTTATAAATGATTCAAAGGATAAACCATTGTTAGATGACAATCACTGAAAAGCTTCATTAATATATTTCAGTATTCTTAGCGCTGTTTTTTTTATTAAAAAATCTGTCGGATGCACAATTGATACTTTCAAATACGTTCAGTAAAAAGTGGTAAAGATTTGGGTGAGAATAAGACTACCATTTAAAGAATAAACAGTCGTTAAAGTTCTAATTGACTCAGTGTTGATGTCAGCGAATCAAAATTTAAGTCTGTCGGATGCACGCGATAGAAAATAGAATTTAGATTTTTATTAAACAAATCGAAACTAGTGGATCTACATATTGGAATTCCTGAACCATAACAGAAATATTATATATTGTTTCTTTAGAAGGAAAAATAAGTTACTACATCCGTATTGTAAATTTTTCTTTCCAACCACATGAAGGATGCACAAATGTGTTACTTTTTTGGATGTCGTCCTTAGAAAGGTAAAGGGTTGTGACAGATTTAATAAGTCATTTATTTCTTGTTCAAAGCCAATTTCATCCATTGATCTTTTTGCCATGATGGGACCACGTTATAATTGTACTCTATTTTATTTTCTGGAGGGAGCTGAATAAGCAACACAAAGCGTGAACGGAATTGGGCGGCACATCCGTCACTCCATATATAGACGCCTTTACCGCATTGACAAGTGCTAATCTTACCTCAATACAATCTATCACTTTTTGGACACAAGTGAAGGAAGCAATGCGCGAATGATAATTTCTGAGCACTGAATGAGCACTTCCGCGATCTCTGCTGTTATGCTTGGACGGAAATATTCGTATGCGGTGAAAATGCTGAAGGTTTCATGGCCAAAGTAAGCAGACTGGATCTCATCTTGGTATTTGTTGTGATATCCTTCCATGTAGTCTACATGAAGCATGCATTCTCTCGTTTTAAATCACGTTTGAGTTATTGTATCTAACCTAACAGGGCAAAAGTGGAAAATGATCTCCTAAGCTACAATATAAGTAACATCGAGCGTAATGTTTTAATGGAATTTCTACCTACCTGTTTTCTCTTTTTACGTTTATGAGACACCGATTTATAATTGACATTGTTTTCCCATTTAAGGACACTACGTTCAATACAATCATTATTCATACAGGAAGTTTCTCTACTGCATGAATACTTTTCAAGTAAATCGTGTGAATTCGTAGGACGCCTTGCGTCTTGTTTATACCCTTTGCGGCCAAACAAGCATCCTCGCACACTTTGTACAAGCACGACACTTCAGAAATGTTTTTATTCCACATATATACCGCTAATGAACTTTGAAAAATTGTAGAGCTTAGCAAACGAGAGTTTCTTGACAAATTTATTTGGGAAGTTGTCGTCGTTGTTTAAAAACCCCTATAATTCCACTTCCGTTTAAAATGTTGAGTGTGTCCTCTAAGCGTGCACAACAAGTGTTGGTTTAGGAGATATTGAAACTTCCTATCAATATCCCAACATAAACATTCAATATTCATTTTGTACTTTTTAACAAGGGATCCAATAACCTCAATTTTTTGTTTGGAGACTTTGGCAAACTCTTTCTTCTGCACGCTTTAAATTGAAAGAGAGAGATTGTTTTGTCCAAAACGCACTGGTCTCAGGCTCCGTAGGCGTAGCTTCTTCTGGAGTCTGACGTTTTTTCGATCCCGGGCTAGACGCATCCTGTCTCTGTTCTTCTTCTTATTTCATTATAACGCACATGATTTGTTTTTTTCTTTATTAAGCGTTGATAACGTTTACGCTCGGCATCTTTTTTTTTTCTGTACGCGGTAAGGTCATTTTTACGGGAGCGCTTTCAATAGGCTTTATTTTCCCGGGATTTTCTCCTTGGGCCAGTAATCTTTTCTGTATGTAAATAATAAGAATTGCAAAGTTCTTTAATTAAAACGCCGACTTTTTAATTTATATGAATAATCTCATACCGGCACGTGTTCGTGTTTGCATTCTTTAAAACAGAGCCTTCCAGAAACATTCCTTAATTATTTCTTGGCTGAATAGGTTGAACTATGTTCGATGGAGTTATATAATTGACGGGATTGTAAAAAGGATAATTCCTTTATCTGTTCCATGACATTTTTTACAGATTGGATTAGGATAATTTTACAACACTTAAATTAAGTCAATGGCTATGACACTGTCTGTGCTTTGTTTCTACTCTTAATATACAAGCAGAAGCTCCTGCACCATCGTACTCTTGTCCCCCTGCAGACATCATTGAGTATGGTTATACTCCGTGCTTCACTAGACAATCCAGGCATCTAATTGTTCGAACAATCAGATGCTTCGTCACCCCATATTAAAAAAACAAATTCCTTTCTCTTATATCAGAATCTTACTTTTCTTGGATGAATTCTCTACAGAATTTAGTAATCTCAGTTTCTATTCTTAGGGGAATAACATGCCAAAAAGCAAAATTCATACAAGCCTGGTAGATTGCTTTATTTATAGTCGATAATGTACAAAAGATTTAAAATATACTAATAAAATATACTAATAAAAAAAACTAATAATATATAGTAATAAAATACCATTTCTCTAGTAGAATTAATCGGGAAGCTTTTTGGCTGAAAAACATGAAAGACTCTACTGGAGAAGATGGTTAGTCTATTAAGACTAATTAAAATCGACTGTTTAAACGAAAAATTAAATAAATCCTAAATTAATTATGTATTCTGCACAGATCCGACATTTGCATTGGAAAGAAGAAAATTAGCATATAACTCTACAGAATTTAACCAAAGACTCTGCAGATTTGATTTCATCAGGAAGAGAATTCCATAGTTGGGAGGCTATATATCCAAATGTTTGCAGCCCATATTTTGAAGATTGTACTCTAGATCTAACTAAAGCACTTGATGACCTTAAATTATATCCAGTATCATTTCTAAACTGAAACACACCTTCCATGTAGGAAGGATTCAATTTCCATTTCGTCTTGTAGACCTCTTTTAGTAATTGTCTACAATGTTGGATATGAATACTTTTCGTAGAAGAAATGGATTCCACTTTAGACTGAGACCTTGCCCTTTTTAAAACTCTATCCACCTTTGAAATAGATTTCCTGCTATTAAATCCCCAGACTAAAGGACAATAATTGAACTCGGATGATATGAATGTTGCATATAATAAACTTTTCTGTTTATTATCAACAATCCAGGAAATTCTCTTCAGGGCATTAGATTTACAGCTAGCTCTTTTGCACAGTGTGTTAATATGATCTGCAAAAGTAAGTTGACTGTCAAATTTAATACCAAGAAGCTTTACACATTTGGATGCAGATAAAATTGCTCCATTTAAATTTAAATGCCGGATTTGTGGACTTTCTGGCTTTCCGAATATTATAAAATCGCATTTGCTTGCGTTTACCCAGTAAACACAAGATGTCTTTAAGACGTCCTTTAGAGACCAGTAGAGACGTCTCTAAGACGTCTCCTACTCGTCTAAAAACGTAACGCCGAAAGACGTCTTTAAAAGACAAGACAAAGACGTATTTTAAGGACGTCTTGGTAGCTACCAAAACGTTTTTAAAACGTCTTAAAGACGTCTCAAATACGTCCTCGTAGCTACCAAAACTTTTTTAAGACGTTTTAAAGACGTCTCAAATACGTCGTCGTAGCTTCCAAAACGTTTTTAAGACGTCTTAAAGACGTCCTTGCCATAACATATTTAAGTTTTCCTCTTTCAAATGTTATACTGCTAGTAGACCTTACAATTTTGTGATCTTTAGTAAATTTTTATTCTGGACAAGGGCGTTGAAAATGAGCAAAGAAAGGGTTTAATGAAAACATGGTTAAATAATTTGTTAGAAAATTTATATTTATATACAAATTTATAATTTACATGAACATTTCTACAATTTATATTTCTATGAACATTTATGAACAATTTGATATTAAAAATGTAATATAACAGCAAATATACAACGCAAGGAAATTACATATGTAAAAAATGTAATTAAAAAACACAGAATGACAGTGATGAACATTTAGACCGTTGGGAAGATAAATATTCGTACAACTCAATGTCTCATAGACAGAAAAGATTTTTATGGTTTTGATTGATATTTACGGTTTTTATTTTTCCTAATTGGATTAAAAGGTTTTGCTGTCTTTATTACTAATTAATTAGGTGTCTCCGGCAACACTTCAACGTTGTTAGGAACACCGTCATTTTCTTTGCGTCCACCACCACCAGTCGGGGGCCTGTTTGAATGCAACAGACATGGTGGTTTGCACATCTGATGCGGTGGCATTTTTGAAGTTGTTCAAAACAGCTTCTAAAATAGTAAAATGAATTTCAGTACACCGCTGAAGCTATTTGCGTACATACTTAGTAAAACTTCAGGGCGGGATTAAAAAAAATTGCTTTTCCTCTAATTAGAATGAAACTAAAAGAAACCAACTTGTTAACATACTCAAAAGTAATTTCAATAAACTTCATATCAAATAAAAATGGGTTAAAATAATTCTAAGCAGGAAGTTTTAAAATAAGATTATATACTCACTTTCAATCAACAAAAGAAGATTTGAAAAATCCTTAAACTTCTTCTTTCCCCTTTGCCCATTCATGTTATATTGGGACATACACCCGTTGGTCATGACTCTGAAATCAGAAAACAAAGCCTTAATTATTGTAAAAATATGAGAACATTTACAAGACATCACACTTACATAAGCAAAAAGAAGACGACAGGGAGATACAGACACTTAAATTAGTCTAAAAAACTAGAGAATAATGTTCATAACTCGACTTTGCCTATGAATCTGGCATTTCAGGGAAAGTTTACCCACCTTCGCATTACATTACGCGTGTTGTCTTTATAATTGGAACCGCCAATTCTTGATAACTGTTGAAGCTATAGAGCAGAAAATACACACATAATTGTCTTTATGGATATGATTGTAAAGAAATTCATTCAATTTATCTTTAATAACTATTATTTAATTCTTTTTTATTCGAAATACTGTCTAAACAATATATTTTTATTCATTTTTTGTATTTAGAACAATTGAACATACAACTAAAAACGACAACAACATTACCATGCTCTTGTTCGAGGAAGCATCTCCCAGCTTCACCTCTAGCGACGACAGCTCTTCGTGTGTGTCGCATACTCTGCATTCTTCTTCTATATCTATTTCCTGCTCCCCGACCAACTTCTTGAGCATGTCTCGCATCTCAGTTAGGATGGAAAGAGTCTTGTATTGGAATTCTATAGAGATCAAATAGATAGAAATAAAAATCTAGCTTACTCTTTGTGCACGTTTAAAAGATTAAGCATGTCTTTTTCATTTCAACAAGTTAACACTTTTACTCCTTAAAAATATAAAGGTTAAAAATTATCGCATTGTCTCACTTTTTTCGGACAAAGGAAAGCGAGAACAAGCAAGCCTTGCCTTGGAACCAAAGGACGATTGGGTAAGAGCCTTCAATAATCTCTTCACAACCCCAAGTGTAACTAAATGCATATAATCCAAGACAAAACCATGAATGCATGAAAACCCTGCATTGATAAGTGGAGAAATTTGTTTTTGATGACTTGGGTAGTATCCAAAGTCATTAAATACATCCTCTGAGCGCATGTTTAGTTCTGGAGGAAAGTCATTAAACACAACTGTACCTTCATAAGTACCTTTTATTGTACCTCTCACAAGAATAGTACCCACTGTGGTAAGCTATCCCTTTTAAAAAAGCACGAGCAGGAGCATCGCACATTATTGCCTTCAGAGTGAGATGATGTACTGTAGAATTAACTTCAATACCACTTTTTTTTAAAATCTCCCATTCAGTAAGGAAGTCTTCCAAGAAATCACCAACAGGTTCAGGTTTCTTAGCACCGAAATAGAGACCAACAGTAAATATTTCACCGTTATTAAAAGCACACAGAATGGGCCAAACAGACTTTGGGCTTGACTTGTAAAGTGGCAAACCATCAATGTTCAAAGAAAGTTGGATTAAGTCACATTCTCCTGGATTAGAAAGCAAAATTCTTCGAATGTTACTTTCTAAACCGACATACACATAGTCACCACCACATTTCTTTTCAACTTGAATTGATGTTGGAGTATGCAGCAGAGTTCTTGCAGTTTTTGGGAGATCGTCATGTCCATGCAATCTTAAAACTGATAAAAGCTGGTCCACTGACTGATGCGTCCAGCTATTGTCAAGTGCACATTTTGCCAACGATTGAGTTAAACTTGGCTCCTTATTGCATTCCCCATAATTCTGTAACCTGATGTCATCACGAACATCCATATCGGATAGCACGAAATCCTCATTATCACTACTAGATGCACATTCCACATCTGATGATATTAATTCATTTATATCAGCGTTGTACGCATCGTCACCATTACCATCACAAAGAGCTTTTAGTGATTGAAATCTCGAGGAATTACAAGATATTTCATCTGTTGATGAGGTATCTTCGTCAATATAAGCAAGTGCTTTTTTTTTTCTTTTCCTCCACTTTCGAGCTCGATCAGCCATGGTTCTAGTTAAAACGAAGTAAATTTGAACAAATATATATAGCCTGGCAGTGGGGAAAAACTTGTTTTGGTAACTAATTAATTATACAGACTAGCTAGCTACAGGGTGTACACAAGGTATGAACACACTAATCATATATATATACTAATTTAATTACTAATTACGGTTGCTTTTTTGTAGTGTATGGTAAGTATTGCTATAATATAGATGAATTCCGTTGTTTACATTCTCAGTGGTAAGCTCCTTCAGCTCTGGTAGGAAAAAAGATAGGGGTTCTAGGTGAAGCAAAGTAATTATCAGTCCATTTCTTCACATGAAGGCATTTCTAGGACTTTAAATGAATTCAAATAAATCAGAAGGCATAAATCTGCACTTGCTGGTCCATTGCAGCAATGATCTGTGTAGGGCTGAGTGTTGGGCCCATTAACACGTGTAAAGCCACTGCCAGAGTCACAAGTTCTGGCGCACAGATCGTTGCCTGCTTTTTCTTATCTACGAATTCGTAATGAATTCCTTTGAAATTTATCCGTTAAAGGATATTCACTTTAATAAGTTTTATTTATTTTATGCACTGAATCGCTTGTTTTTATTGTCTCTAAACTGTAGCTGTTTTTATCATTGTTTTGTTTAATGTTTTCTGTTGTTCTTCTTTGTTCCTGTGTACTGTGTTACTTTAATGTTAGTCAAAGTGGTCATCGTATAATTTGCCAAATCCTTGCAACGAGGAAGATTTTGGATTATTTCGGAATCTTTAGAGGGTATAACCTCTACATAGCCATAACCACCTGTCTTTAGACAAGTATTATCATTACAGCTTGCTGTTTTGTCACCTCATTATCATTAAAACCTCAAACGAAAAGTATGTAAACAAATAACGCCACGTTGGAATTCACCTATATTTCCTTTATAGGCATAAAAAGCTTGAAAAGTAAGCAAAGATAAATCTGTACTTATTAAAGAATACTAACTATAATAAACCACCCTTGTGAATATTTAAAGTCTAGTTTCCATATATATTATATTTATTCTAAACAAGTTATAAATTTTTACCTTGTACAGTATATATATATATGCTTTAGCTATATGCTTAGCTATACATATTTATTATATTTTTAACTCAGACAACTCAGATATAAAAACATTTTAATATTTATATAAAGATATATTTAAAAGTAAGTGTCACAATATTAATACAATAATACCCACAGTGATAATAATAGTTCCTAGCTGCACAAATTTCTTCTTAGTTTCTAATAAACTAAAGTTGAACCTCAGACACTTTTCTACTTACTCTTTTCATTTCCTTCTTCGTCTAACCTCCAACTTTAGAGCATCACCAAACTATTACTTAGGCATCATAATAGATATAAATAAATATATTTTTATATAACCTTTTATTTTCTATTTTTATTTCATTTTTTTACCTATTTTTTTTTTTTACCTATTTTTTATTTATTTTATTTTATTTTTTATTTTATTTTTTATTTTATTTTTTTTGTCTGTCTAATAGTTATTTACACCTTGTCTTTTTTATTGTTGTTTACTTTATTTTATTTTATTTTATTTTTTCTTATTTTATTTTTTACTTATATATACCATATATGAAACATCCATGCGGAACTTGTTGTAAATCTGTTAATAGTAACCATAGGGCTGTCCAATGTGACATTTGCAATAAATGGCACCATATCAGGTGCAGTCTTTTAGATGATAAGACATATCAATATTTAATGCAATCTGATGATGCATGGTACTGCTTAAACTGTATAAAGACAATATATCCATTTGCTACCGAAACTGATGAGGAGATAAAGCTAACATTACAGGGTAAGAATCTTTCCAATTCTAATATTGTATTTGACCAAACAGCTGAAAACGAACTGATAATAAACCAAATTAATAAAATAAGCGTAAACGGTGACGTAAAGGTAAAAATATCACACTATCATATTTTCATATGAATATCTCTTCCTTGCCTTATCATATAGATGATTTTAGAACACTCTTGTCAATGATTGACACAAAATTTGACATCATAGCTATAACTGAAGCACGTCTAAAACACTCTCTTTCCAATAAAACTAATGTTAGCTTAAACAACTACAATTTGGAAGTTTGTTCCACTGAATCAACAAAGGGTGGTGCAGCATTGTATATAAAAAAAGATATAATTTATAAAATAAGAGAAGACCTAAAACTGTATAAAGCAAAAGAAATTGAATCAGTATTTGTTGAAATTATCAACACAAAAGGAAAAAACATCATTGTAGGATCCTTGTATCGACATCCCTCAATGCATGCACAATGTTTTATGCACGATTTTCTCAATCCACTGCTAGAAAAAATTTCAAACGAAAACAAACTTTTTGCTTTATTGGGTGACTACAATATTAATCTGATAAATTACAACTCGAATAATACAGCCTCTGAATTTTTGGATAGTCTGACAAGCAACTCAGTTTTTCCAGTTATAACCTGTCCTACAAGGCTTACATCTCATTCAAAGACTCTAATAGACAACATTCTTTTAAATGGTCCATTTCAAAATATCATATCTGGAAATATAACAGCTTCAATTTCAGACCACCTAGCTCAGTGTGCTGTTCTTTTATCTGATAATATAGTTGAATATAAAGAAACATTAAATTATGAAACACGAAATTATAAAAGATTTAATAGAGAAAAATTTATAGATGATATTGATAAAGCGGATTGGGACAGGCATCTTAACATTAATCCATATGCAGCTATTATAAATGTTATTCATATAGTAGAATCAATTCTTGATAAGCATGCTCCCATTATAAAGACTAAAATTAAAAAGGTTAAAAACAAAGTTAAACCATGGATAACACAAGGCATACTAACCTCCATTAAAAAGAAGAATAAATTACATAAAAAACTTCTCACTGCAAAAAATGCTACTGCTAAAATTCGACTCAACAACCAATTTAAAACATACAGAAACCTGATTACTACTCTAAACCGCAAAAGTAAATCTAACTATTTTAAAGAATATTTTTTTCAAAATAAAAATAACCTGAAAAAGACATGGGATGCAATTAGATCTGTAATTAACAATGGTCAAAGAAAAACTGAGTCACCAAACATGCTAAATGTTAACAACAATAATACCGTTTCTGATCCTCAAATTATAGCAGAAACATTTAACACATACTTTAGTACTATAGCAGAGAAAACAAAAGCTAAATTACAAACCACTGAAACTTTATTTTCAAACTATCTAAATAATCCTAACGTCAACTCATTTTTTATGCGCCCAACAACATCAGACGAGATAATCAACACCATTTACAAACTTAACAACTCAAAAAGTAACGGCCCCATAAGTATACCTACTAATATTTTAAAAATAATTGCACCAACTATTTCAAAGCATCTCAGTAATATAATTAATAACTCCTTTAGTACTTGTGTCTTTCCAGAATGCTTAAAACAAACAATTATTATTCCATTACATAAAAAATCGTCCAGACTTCATGTTAGCAACTACAGGCCTATTTCTCTTCTTTCCAATATCTCTAAAATCTTTGAGAAAATAATGCATTCAAGACTGTATTCTTTTTTAGATACCAATAACATTCTATTTGACAGGCAGTTTGGCTTTAGAAATAAACACAATACCACACATGCATTAATAAATTTAACTGAAGACATCAGAAACTCTCTAGATAAGGGATTGTTTGCTTGTGGAATCTTTGTAGATATGCAAAAAGCATTTGATACTGTTGAACATGACATTTTATTGAAAAAGCTGGAACACTATGGTATAAGAGGAGTAGCAAATAGGTGGTTTCGAAGCTATCTGAATGACAGGACTCAGTCTGTCACAATCAAAGGAACTAAATCTTCTAATGCTAAAATTAAACATGGTATTCCCCAAGGCTCTGTACTTGGCCCACTACTGTTTTTAATATACATAAATGATCTGAACAAGGCGATACAAAATTCCACAACATATCATTTTGCAGACGACACCAGTATTTTATATGTTAATAAATCACTTAATAAGATTAACAAACTAATAAACCATGACTTAAAAAACCTTTGTGAGTGGCTTAAAGCAAACAAAATATCCTTAAATACATCTAAAACCGACTTAATGTTGTTTAAATCAAAACGTATAACAATAACTAAACATCTGAATTTTAGGATTTCTGGACAGAGGATATTTCCTGTTCAATGTGTCAAATATCTTGGTATTTTTCTTGATGAAAATCTTTCCTGGGATTTTCATCTACACCAGTTATATAATAAACTAAATCGTGCAGCAGGTATGTTAGCAAAAATAAGACACTTTGTACCACGCAATACCCTGTTAAGCATATATTATTTTATTTTTCATTCTCATCTTGTGTATGGATGCCAGGTGTGGGGACAAAACAAAAATGTGATACAACGAATAAGTAAAATACAAAACAAAACCTTAAGACTTATTTTCTTTAAGCCATACAATGATCACGCTAGTTCGCTATTTAAAGACTCAAAAATACTAAAGGTTTCTGACTACATCAAGTTACAAAACTGCATGTTGGTTTATGATCATATTAATAACACACTTCCTTCTACATTTAAATCCTTTGTACAAACGGCCAATCGGGCACACAACCACAATACAAGACAAGCAAATAAAAAATTATTAGTCCCACCTACTATTTCCACAACGGTCTATGGTACTAAATCTATCAAAGCTAAATGTGTGTCTGACTCAAATGGTATCATTAGAATCTTAGGTCTCAACCCAGAACTGATAAGTAGAAATACTTTTTATAGTGAAATTAAAAAAAAAATTCTAGACAATTACTAACAAATGTTACATCCTTATGGTAACAGTAAAACTAATCAAATATTGTACAAGTATATGTGTATGTTTTTTATGTATGTATGTTTCCTAATTATTATTATTATTATTTATTTATTTTGATATTATTATTATTTTTATTATTATTATTATTATTATTATAATCTTCCATCCAGAGTCGATGGAAGAATTAGTTGAAAAGTTTGAGAAGTGGAAGAAAGGACTAGAAGAGAAAGGGCTAAAGGTAAACACAGCAAAGTCTAAAGTCATGATTAGTAGCATTGCAGCCAAGTGTGACCTTGTAGTTGGAAAGTGGCCTTGTGGAGTTTGCAGGAAAGGGGTTGGTAGTAACTCAATTTTTTGTCAGACTTGCAAGCATTGGGTACATAAGAAGTGCAGTAGTATTAGTGGAAGGTTAAGAGCTGACATTCAGTTTGTATGCAAGCGTTGCAAAGGTGAGATTATAGAGAATGAAGTATTTCCAGCTTTAATGATGTACAACAGTGGCTCGTTAGAGATAGTTGAGAACTTCTGTTACTTAGGTGATATGTTGGGCAGTGAAGGGGGTGTTGGAAGAAGTGTTACTTGCAGGATAGGTTCTGCTTGGAAAAAGTTCAGAGAGTTACTTCCTTTGTTGACTAGCAGAGTCCTGTCAATTGAGGTAAAAGGTAGGTTGTATGAGGCCTGTGTAAGAAGTGTTATGTTGTACGGTAGTGAGACATGGGCAGTGAAGCAGGAAGATCTTGACCGTTTAGAAAGGAATGATATGAGAATGGTTAGGTGGATGTGTAACGCCAGTCTGAAAGACAGAAAGAGTTCAGATGAGCTAAGAAGCAGGCTAAGTCTCCGTAGAATTAAAGATGTTATCCAGATAAGAAGATTGAATTGGCTGGGGCACTTGGAAAGAATGGAGGAGGATAATTGGGTAAGAAAGTGTAGAGACTTGATAGTTCCTGGGGCAAAGCCCAGAGGCAGACCGAGAAAGACTTGGCAGGAGGTTATAAGGACAGACTTGATACAGAGGAAGTTGAGTTTAGATCTAACACAGTCTAGATCAGATTGGAAGAGGGTCATTAATATACCCCGTCCAACCCATGCTAGCATGGAAAACGGACGTTAAGCCGAGAATGATGATGATGATGATGATATATATATTTTTTTTACTATTATTATTATTATTATTATTATTATTATTATTATTTTTTTGCTGCTGTTTGCACGTAAATGTCATTAGTAATAGTTCTGTATGCTCGACCTTTCTCTCTTTCTTCCTTTCTCCATACTTTCTATCTTCCCTTCTAGTGTCTCACAAGGTGGTTAGAATCTTTATTAGCAGGGTTTCTGCTATTCTCTGACCTCCCTATGACAGCCACTCATAATATTTCTTTTTAATATTTTATATTTTAACTCAGTCCAACTGTTTAACTTTTCTGTATGAGTGTTTGATCATGAAATATATTTGATTTGATTTTGATTATTAAGCTACTAAATTTAGTAGCCTAACAGCTACCTGGACTGCATGGGATTTTAACTTTTTAATACCTGCTGTAAAGTGGTCAGAAAAGTAGAAAGAAAATTGACAACACAAACGATTCTTACCACACAACCAAGACAAGCAAATTTGAAGAATGACTTTAGCTAGCTGTGCTGTAGCTAGCTAGAGTGGGCTGGAAAAACCTTGTTGGTGGCAGCCACACCACCACACAAACGGTAGCCAGCTAAGCTAGCTTTATCGTTGTGTTTTTTAATTTCCTTGGTAATTTTTATCATTATTGTGTAGCTAGCTACTTATATTTAACCATTATATTTAACCAAAGTGCCAGACAATGAACGTTCGTTTCAGAATAGCATCCATTCATCAGACGAGCATCTGCCTACCATTTTTATGTTTGTGTACATTAAGAGAAATAAAAGTGTAGACTTACCTTTATGATATTTCTATTGTTTCCCAAAGAGCTCGGCCTTATGTGTTTCAGAAAATCTTGAAAAAAATCCGCCGAAAAAATATTTTGAAAAAGGCGCGAACTTTCACGGTACGGGGGTATGAATGTAGAGATGTCAGCAGAAATATTATACACATTCCAAGTAACCGAAAACATAAAGAAGTACAAAAATTTCTTATAATACAGTTATTTATTTATTTTGTCATTATAACTAATTCTTTAAAGACTATGATTCAATAAAGTAAACTACTATCTGTACTACCCCCTTACATATAACTCTAACTAGTTCCAGGCCATAGTGTAGAGTGGGCTTTAACTCGTCTCGGTGATACGAGTTTCACAATAGATGTCTCGCACTCGTCTCGGAGAAACAGGGTTTCAGTTTTGCAAATTTATAGGAACTGAATTTCTCTTTTCAATGAACACGCGCTTTTTTCAGAAAAGTTTTTAGTATCATGTGTTATTATTCTAAATGTTAATCATTTTTCAGCTTGATTTGTTCTCCAACAAACAAAGACGTCTTTAAGTCGCTTCTTTCGAACGAGATATAACTGGTCTAACGGAGACCAAATAAAGACGTGTTTAAGACGTTTCTTTCGAACGAGATATAACTGGTCTTACGGACACCAAATAAAAACGTCTTTAAGACGTTTCTTTCGAACGAGATTTTAACTGGTCTTACGGAGATCAAATAAAGACGTTTTTAAGACGTTTCTTTCGAACGAGATATAACTCGTCTTACGGAGACCAAATAAAGACGTCTTTAAGACGTTCCTTTCGAACGAGATTTAGCTGGTCTTACGGAGACCAAATAAAGACGTCCTTAAGACGTTTTTTTCGAACGAGATATAAATCGTCTTACGGATACCAAATAAAGACGTCTTTAAGACGTTTCTTTCGAACGAGATTTGACTGGTCTAAAGAAGACCAAATAAAGACGTCTTTAAGACGTCTTTTTCTGGTCGAAAGACGTCCGAACGAGCTAGAGACGAGAAAAGACGTCTTTAAGACGTCTTTGTGTTTACTGGGTAATTGCAAGCCATTATCGGAAAACCATAAAGCTGCTGACGTAAAAAGTTGTTCTAACATATATTGTACTTCGTGAAAGGTTTCAGCTGATGCACAAAAAGTATTATCGTCAGCATAGTTACACACTAGAACATCAGAGCAGGGCGGCATATCCACGTCATATTGAAAATGAAAATCATTTAAAAATATGTTAAACAGTAACGGCCCCAAAATTGACCCCTGTGGTATACCAGAAAAAATTTCCTTCCAACAACCAAAAACCCCATCAACACCTACTTTCTGAGAGTCTAACTTTTTTTGAAGAAAGCACATTAGATTTAAAAGAGCATGTTGGCTACTGTATCCTTTCCTGAATCCAGACAAGATAGGGGACATTTTCCCCTCCATGAACTCACTTATCTGTTCAAATAAGATTTTTTCAAACACCTTAGCCATGTTTGGCAGTTTACTAACTGGTCGATAATTTTCTTTGCAGACCCTAGACTTTGCTTTGTAGAGTGGAGACACATCCGCAAATTTCAAAGACTCAGGAAAGATGCACCTATCTACTGAGTCATTAAAACAGTGACTCAACTGCTTAACAAAAACATTTGCGTGAGCTTTGAGAAGATCTGCAGGTATGCCTCCCTCTGGACAAGCCTTGCCACTTTTTCAAGAACCAATATAAAGTTTTAATTTTTCAACAGAAACATGAAAGAATTTCATTTCGTCCATGTCAGCACTTTTGGAGAATTTTGATTTGATATTTTTTATGCTCGGATGTTCTTTGAAACTTGAAATAATTGCATCAACCTCGGTACGAGAGCAATCATCAGCTGTTCCTGGATTGTTTTCAGGGATGTTGTTTACATTCAGTGATCTTGTGATATTTCCGAAATAATCATTCATGACGTTTGCAATTTCAACTTTATTTCGTAAAACAGCATCATCTTTGACTAACGAAGTTATATTTTCCTTGATTGCTTTCTCGGAGAAATTTGGTTTCACGATTTTCCAAAATGCTTTGTTGTCTCCAACTTTCGACACGTCAAGTTTTCTGTAATAATTCTTTCTTGCATCTCTGACAATCTTTGCACACTTATTCCTTTGAATTCGAAAAGAGTTCCAATTTTCAGCAGTTGGATTCGAATTATACACGTTTCTTTTTCTACTTCTCATCATAATTTCTTTGCGTACTCTTTTCGTAATAAATGGTGCATGATTGTTTCTAACCATCTTTTGCTTCACCGGCATATGTTTTTCAATTACGTTTTTAAAAGCTGTATCGAGGTTTGCGAAATTCACTTCCTGTAACTCCATTGACTTAGTAAGGTCTTTTTGGAATTCGGATTTATTGAAATTTTTTATAGACCTGTACTTTATAATGCGGGGTTTCTTTTTTGGCATTTCCGCTTTTATAACAGTCACAGTGAGTTTGTGCCAATCGGACAGTCCTGTCTCTATTGCACAGCTATTTGTGAACCTTTTCTTGTCAGAAACCCATATATGCTCAATACAGGATGGGTTCGCAGGGTTCTTGTAACAAGTTGGTGAATCAATTAAGTTTGAAAGATTATAGTGAGTTTTTAAGATTGATAATTCGGATTCGTGGCTGTTGAAGTCGCCCATTATTATACAATTTTCGTAATGAAACGAATCTAGGACTTTACCAAGGTTTTCAAGAAAATAATCGCAGCGTTGATTGGGTGTTTTGTAAATGCCCAGTACGAGCCATTTTTGTGCACGAAGGATAACTTCGATCCCAACTATTTCGATATCTTCAGGTAAAGAAGGGAGTTTTATAGCATTACTAATTATTTCGCAATTAACATACAAAACCAATGCCCGCCATTTTTGTTTCGGTCTCTTCGGTAGGGACGTTTGAAACCATTTAAGGCAATTGAAGCATCAGTAAACGATTGATAAAGTTTCAATTCAGATATCAGCAGAATGTCCAAATGATCCTTGACAACCTCCTGTAAGGATAGTACTTTGCTTCTGAGTGAATTTATATTTAGATGTCCGATCAATAATTTTGTGGGGTGAAATTTTTTTATGTTTAATAGCGCGCAATCGTCAGCCACTATAATTTGTTGTTCTGACGAAACATTGGATCCATGCTCGACTTGTCAGTATTTTTCTAAATGTACGGTGAGGTTTTTAATTAGATTTTTTGTCCCTTGTTTGTTTAAATGAAGCTTACTGGCATTGAGATGATTACACGTGATGTTGTTATGCTGTATAAAGCCAATGTTTCGTTGAATACATAATTCACGTAAAAAACTGTTTACATAACCCGCCTTCATTTTCAATTTATCATCCCTCGTTATTATTTCAAAGACTGAAACAATCATGTTTTTTCCCGGACAGATTTACAGTGTAAAAATATACGTCTTGGTATTACACCAGAGGAATGCCAAAAAAGTCCTTTAGAATAAACAAGAACCTGTTTTACAAATTGTTGAAGGAAATAAATCCTTATATAGCTCCAAATCCATTGTCTCCTAACAAGAGGGCTCTGAGCTCTGAAACGAAACTTGCTTATTCGCATCGAAATTTAATCCTTTGTACACTATCTCTGATTTATAAGCAGATAAGCAATCTATTAAATATTCAATCATTTCATCTTCCCAACGAAAGTTTTTAGTTTCGCATTCGAACACTTAATTAAATGGGCTTGTAATTGGTGGTTATCCCCTTTTGATGAAGTGAAAAATTTAACTACATAATTTTTTACAATATAACACTAAATGGGCGTAGACGTTATATGTGGAAAGATAACAATTAACATTGAGAAGTTGACATCACTATAATAACGCAACATTACCTAAAAAACGATTTAACAGTTTAATTTTCACGGATAATTGCCAACTCGTTTGTAATCAGTACGTCGTCGTCGCACATACTACGACAAGAATAACTTCTGGAACCATGCTGACATAAAATTGCCGAACGAACTAAATTAAACGAAATTTTGCGTCTCAGCCACGCTACAACATCTCTTTTTTCTGCGATCATGTTGGCTAGTCTGGATACAAAAAAAAAATCTTGACTCATACCACTGTTAATGCTGAATATCAATGGTGTAAACGTCCCGTGTTCGACATCTATGATGCGAGCAAATAACGATGACATTGTTTGGCGTCGATAACTTGGAACGATGATATTAAAGATCCTTACATCTAAGAATGCTCGTTGTCCTCTCTGCCAAAACTTCTTACACTGATATCTGCCCTTGCTTTAGCGTCTGTAACTGCAGAACGTGAAAAATCATTTGCTTCAGTGGTAAGGGGAATCAGGAGAGGTTCACGTCGTATATCTATCCATACCTGCTGCAATAAGGTAGCCATTAAATCAGGTAACTCGTTGTGACGAATATTCACGAAACCACCAACATGACATGACAATACATGCTCCAACTAATTTAGCTTGCCACATGCACAAATTAGTGGTAATCCTTTAATGCCTATCCATAACGTAGAAAAATACTGTCGACAAATTCACGCTTATTCAGGCAAAACCTGTTTTTTATTATGGTCAAAAAGAGTGTGACATATCAAAAAGATCAAAAAGTGACTTGCATGAACAAATTTTGTAATATTCTACAAATAAAGCCTATATTTTACAGGAAGATGCTAATACCATATTTAAAACCAATGATTTTTTTTTGGTTATTTGAGTCAATTGTGGCTTCAGGCACATTATTGTGACAACTCAGCTTCAGCTCAGGTGACTTGTTAACCACCAAAGTAATTTCAATGAGAAATGCAAAAATGAAATTATTTTAAAGTAGTAAAAAAATCATTAAATGTACATTTGTTT
Organism: Hydractinia echinata; assembly: GCA_030067915.1. Classification (NCBI taxonomy): domain Eukaryota; kingdom Metazoa; phylum Cnidaria; class Hydrozoa; order Anthoathecata; family Hydractiniidae; genus Hydractinia; species Hydractinia echinata. Next base: position 182,588 of record JASGCC010000191.1, read on the forward strand.
GCGCTGTTAAGGATACCATTTAGTGGCTGACATCTTACTATTTTTCCCTAGCTTAAGTCACAATATTGGATCATTTAAGGCATAAAAATATAAATATAATAACTAAACGTTACCATATTAACACTACAGTTTGTTTTATTAAAGGGACCAAATGACTAATTTTGCTATAAATCTGCATTAGCTGGCTAATCATAACACAAAAAGACAATTAAGTGCAAAAGGTGGCTGACAAAGTGCTAAAAAATTGACTTCACGTATGCTGAACTTTTACGAACAAAATTAACTGAAATAATAAAACAAGGATATTAAAACTGTGCTTAACTAAACTTATGAACAAAAATACTGATGCTGATAAAATATAAAAGGAACTTATGCTTTGCATATGCATTCTGATAAGATATAAATGGAGCCTAAATATTAGAGCTGACATCCGCGGTGGATGGGTGTTCCTTCTGTATGACATTATGCGCAAAGTACATTCATCCAAGATGTCCGACACTATTATGATACATGTCATCACTTTTCATTAACTTCAAATATGAATAAATGTATTTAATTCTACATAGTGCATCATGTCAACTAGGTCAGTGTTTTTCAGTACAAGACATTTCCTTGTTTCACTAATATTTACAAATAGGTACACAACAGCTGCTTTGTAGAAATACGTTAATTTTAGAAGTATTTGTTGGTATTTTTATATCGGAGCGCTTCTGTACTTGATTAAGTTGATGAGTTGTCAGTTCATAAGGCTTAAAAAGGTCGCATGATCCGTATATATTTTCGCAGGAAAAACAGATACAGAAACGATCTGCAGCTTTTATGTAGTTAGAGTTAGGTTCGAATATGATGACTTGGAACTTAGACGATTCAGCTATACTTGCAAAATGCTTTAATCTTTGCCAAGATCGAACTCAGTCTAAGTCCACACAGGTGACTTCATGAAACACATACCACGGTGTTGTGCTTTAGCTAAACTTTTTTGAAAAAATCCACCATGTCATCGGGGTTAAAACTGCTGCAACTTGCTTTCGTATGGCAACTTTCGCTACTCCTCCAACATGATCGACTTCCCCTTTTCCATGACCAGATATTCCATAAATTCTTATGATCGGTTTGTTGTAGGTATTACATAGCTCCTGGATATCTGATAAGTGCTGAGATGATTTATACTGACTGGCACATCACTTTCAATAACAATGTAATCACTTTCATCTGTATCAGCATTTTTTACAAATGCTTGGTCATGTGTTCGAGAATCGGAGAAATAAGGGTGGTAACTTTTCTCACCATTACATTTAAGAATACCGGAATGAACAGAAACTTGTTCTTTGGCCCAATGGAGTGACTCCGTCAGATTTTCAGAAAAATCTATGACAATATATATTACATTAAACAATTTGTATAATATATTTTTGATTATCTATAATTTCGAAGCAATTTACAATGATTTATTATTTTTTTTAAAAAGAATCAATGAAGTCAACAGAAAATTTCAGACTTGCTTCTTTTTTTACTGCCTTCAATCTTTCAACAACTTCACCTTTTTTTGGTTTGCACTTATATGAACACCAACAATGGAGTGCTTGTATTATCAGATTTAAGACAATATATTCTTTTAAATTTAACCACTTAACATTCATGTCATCACATATCATCTTGTGATCAGGGGTGCATTTCCATGAGATGTCAGTACATTCATCTTTTTGACAATTCATGGTAAGATACTCAAAAAAGCTCTCATAACCAATGCATTAATTGACCACCTAGCATGCAAATGCAGTTTGCAGCAACACATTTCTAGGTCTTTGTTAGATCATTGCCTGATATATAATGGCTTTAAAGCATAAACTGTACCCCAGGACACTTGAAAATCTGATTGATTTTCTTTTAGATATTGTGCATAAATCAATTTAAATGGGATATCAACAGTTTTCCATATACTTTGGTAGAATTTTCTGTTTCTTTGTGTAACAATGGTAACAGTTGGCATGAAGTCTAGACCATATTGTATCAGCCTTTTATCGTTCAATCTTAACTTTGTTATTTGACTTGTATTTGTAGACGCTTGACTATTCTCATGCCAGAATTTCCAAACAGTCTGACGAACATATAATAGAGTCAACGAACGACCTCCTTTTGTTGTTTTCCGAGTAAACTGGATTTTGTCAAGAAAACCAACCTGCTTAAAGGGAATGTGTAAGAACTTCTACTTGGTCATTAACAGAAAGATAAAGATTACGTATTTTGTCAGTAATTTCCTTCGTTATTCTACTCTTACGTTGTTTCGAATTAGGTGAAAATGGACTCACAGAGGGTGTTGTACCATTACGTGGAGTCTGATTATCCGGAAAGAAAGAATTTCCCTTAACAATAGAAATAAGAAAAAAAGGGAATAAGTACAATTACTGATCTCAAATGCGTACACCTGATAACTCATGCTTGCTTTTAAATATGATATGTACAAGTACTATAACAACGCTACGGTTTGATACAGTCAATAATCTTATCTAAGTAACTGAAGATTGTCTGGTGAAAGACATGAAACTCAGAGTATTGAGTCAAAGTGTAATTTTACTTTAAAATACATTTAAAATATTGCAACGCTCTGTAAGATATAACCATAGAGCACCCCTTCTATGATATCAAAATATCATGAACACTATAATAATATAATCAAAACAATATAACAATGTCCAGTCTGACTTTTTGAAACTGCAGTGGAATCTCTCTATCTCGAACTCGCAAGGGACTAAAAAATTTGTTCGAGATAGAGAAAGTTCGAGATAAAGAAAGGAAAATAGCTTAGGCGGACCACAAAGGGACCGAGACTTTAGTTCGAGATAGAGAGAAGTTCGAGAGTAGTCGAGATAGAGAGATTCCACTGTAGTCTCTTTAATAATAGCCGTATTCCGTCTGTCTGTTTGTGCGGGGAAAAAAAGTCGTGTTACGGAACCACGAAATGCAATAAATATGAGCGGGCGAACCCGTGGATTTATCCGCGGGCTACCGACTAGTATTTAATAATGCTAAACTATGTTACCTGCCAAAATCTAAGAAATGGACATTCTGTAGGTAAACTAACTGATTCATTACAAATTTATTTTTCGTTCATAAATCTAAAAACAACAGGACAATGACTAAGTTACCATTTTTAATTCATTGTCAAAAGCCCTATTTGTATGTACAATATAGTCTGTTATTATATACCTGTCAACTCTTTTTTATATACAATAAATCTAAATGTTGCGTAGAACCGTGCAATAACTGACGTGATATTCCACGCTTGTTTTGGTATTTTCAATTTGCAATGAATGACTTCCGTAAACATAAACTAAATCGAGATATCGTTACTCCCTTTCATGGGCCTTCTATTTCGCAAAAATGCAATAGAAAAATAAAAAATGTCTGACAAGAAAAGAGATGTTAGGTATATAATAAAGCATATATTGCATGCCCGTTCGTCGAATATCAAATTTATCCACTCTTGGTGAGGCAATAATGCTGGAATATTGCTCACCTCGAGTGGATAAATCTTGATATCCAACCAACGATCCTTTCCTTTTCTGCTTAAAATTTGGACCTGGAAAAGGCTCTTTAGTAACCATTCTTTGTTTTCCCCGGGTTACTCACCTTTTCATCAAAAGCCATGAATAAATCCTTTAAGTCAACAGGATCTTGATCAAAACCATATGTGGTTACGAATTTTGCATCGATGGTTTTGTTTAAATTAAAATCAATATCTTCAATATTAACAGCACTTATTCCACAAGTTATAAGCAATAAAATGATTTTTTCTTCTATGTGTTATTACATTTTAAACACATATAATTCTTTCATTTACTAACAATGTCTCTTAAGATTTGCTGGTCTATCAAATACTTTTTCACATACACCACATTTATTTTGTGTTTTCTTGCCTTTACATATCTTCAGATGCTTAGGACGTACATCTTTACGGGTGAACTGTTTGTTGCATGTGCTACAAGGCTATATCTTTCTATCTACGTTATTTGCCTTCATTTTGCAAGTGTTCTCAGGGTCAGATCCAGCATATTTTCGTAAATAGGCTCAATAAAAAATTAGCACAATTTCTTGATGATCAACGGCGCGAAGGGGCGTTGCATTGCGCCCAAAGCTTTTAGCGACGCCTCAGAGTCTTAAATGGCTTAAAATTGATGGAAATATGACAACAACAGTCTCCTGTTTTTTAGATGCAAAGTCCACAAAATCGAAGAAATATAGAAAAAATGGTTCAAACCTGTAACAGTCTTCTAAACAACCGAAAAGAACAAACTTTCTTTCTTTTTCATTAACCAACATTTTAAGCTAAACTTTTTTCTGTCTTTCTTCGTTCTATCTATTTTTTGGAAATAAAACAGATTTTAATCAATAGTGACTCCTGCCGGGAATTGAACCCAGATATCAAGAGTTTCGGTTATAAAGAAATAGACACTTACCATTCAACGTTGTTGTTGTTGTTGTTGTTGTTGCCACTAATTTATTTATTTTATTTTGCAATTGTGATTTTTTAACTAAATGAGAAGAAAAGTAATGTTTACTGGAGTTTAATAGACTTTGACACAGGTTATGAGATAATCATCAAAGGACTGAATCGAAGTATTTTTTTATAGAAGATTTACAAACAAACGCAAATTGATATTGACAAAACTGAGTAAACCTGTCTTTTGATAATAATACAATAAAAAAACAATAAAAAGATGATGCTCAAATAACTTATTACAACGAGAACATTTGCCAGTTAAACTGAATAGAATATGAACTGTCTTGTATTTCTATAGAAAACGTTTGTGAAAAATAAAACTGCTTATCAAAAAGGTATTATTGAACTATTAAACTCAATCACTGAAAATATTTGCGAATGTCATTCTACGTTTGTTAGCTGCTGCAAACTGATCTACAACTTGATCTGGATTGACATTGACATCGCGGTTAAACATGATAACACAGAGACAGCATTTTCATACAATTCAATTGCAGTCAAGACTCTTAAATCATACGCTAATGACTGTTTACCAACTAAACCAACAGACACTGCACTGAACAAACATTTACTGTCACCAGATATTCTGAAAGGACACCGGTATGCATGCATTTCACAGACCCACAGACAACAAACTGACGTTTTTAAGCACTAACACAGCCTTTCTAATTCACGTCAGCACTCAGCAATTCAATTAAAAAAATTCTTGATTCATGTCAGCAAATTTTTGCCGACATGAAGCAGAAAAATAACGTGTCATGTGAGCAATTTTTTGTTGACGTGAAATGAATTAAATTAGAAAAACTGTAAAACATGATTCTAAAAACCACAACTTATATATACCTAACTGGTTTAAGAGCTGCATTGACATTTTCCTTGAAATTTTCAACAGTATTGATAAATATTGTTTGTGCCAGTTCATCAGTCTTTAAAATATACTTGGTAACGATGGTGAAAATATTGATTTACTTATCCAGTGTCTTTCTAACCGACATTGAATGCTCTCTTTTTGCAGTAATATGTCTTTAAAATTCATGTGTATTCTAGCTGACTACTAAATAAATATAACAGGAGCTATTCTTGAACAAACTAGCTGCCAAAACAATTGTTGCTAGACTGGATTTACAATCTGTAGCTAGCTAACTATATATTTCGTAAGCCACGACATTAGAACGACAGTTGTGTACAAACCTAAGGCGGGTTTTCACATAACGAAATTGTTCGAATCGATTGCTAGCAAGCTAAGCAAGCTGAAAATGTCTTACCATATCTGTGCATGCTACCTATAGGTACCTATCTTTACCTTAACCCTCATCAGAGATTTAATAATCAGCAGTAGTCAGCAGCTAGCTAGCTATAGCTATAGCTAGGTAGAGTTAGCTTGCCTTTTATTTCTTATTCCTTATCTACTGCTAGACAACATAGCTATAGCTAGCTAACTAGCTATACATACTCATCTCAGTGATACCTATAGTTTACGAAGCAACAAATAGAGATAGTATATATTCCAAAACTTACCAAGCTGCTACTGCTATAACCATGGTTGCTACTCAACGAATGAAACGATAGAGAACCGCTGGTCATTCACTGAACTTTCAAGCCTACTTGCGAGTTAAGGTTAAGCCTACTTGCGAGTAAAAAAGAGCAGGCAACTAGACTGTGATTTTCCGAATTTTCAAAACTCCAAGATTTCACAGAGTGTTATGGGTTACCAAAAACATTTGTCCAGGCTTGAGCCTGCTTGCGAGTTCCGGGACGAGTTATATTCTTTTCGGAGATCGAGGTACCTCTGTTAACAGGTTCGCGCGTCTTGATATTTATAAAAAATTAGGCGAAATGGTTAGGGGGCGAATGCAACATCGACCCCAGGGCTTCCAATACGCAAAAAAGCAACAGGCGGTATATCATTTGTGCTACTTTATTATACTTTAAACCAGCGATATTTAAGATTGACAGATACAGGAATCTGGTGATATACGAGATTTTGATTGTACTTTTTAATTTAGGCTTTAGCCTACTTTGCCTATAGCTAAATCTGACCCTGGTTCTGATGTTTGAATTTACTTTGTCTGTAAAAAAATTCTGTTGAACAAAAACTTTTTTTACTAAACTCATTTTAACTAATCTATAAGTAAAAATCAAAAAGAGGACTCGAACTCATCGGAAACATTGTGGAAATCATTAAAAAAGATATTCCCAACAAAGCCAAAAAACCAACACTCCTCTGCTACATTCTCAGTCGATGTAAAGATAGTAAGTGACAATCGTATCATATCTAATGTATTCGGGAAGTTTTTCTCAACTATCGCTACTAAACTACTACCTAATTTACATTCTGTAGGAGACTTTGTTTGGAAATTTTTTCAAAGAATGGCGATTCGTGCGACTCAGAAATTCGCATTTCGATCAGTAACAGCTAAGGAAGTTTATAACTTGAGAAGAATGAAACGGAACAAAGCTTTTGGAATAGACAACTTACGACCGAACTTATTAAAAGACGTTGCTGATGTGATATCTAAACCGATCGCTTACATCATAAATAGGTTCCTGGCTGACACGTTATGCTTCAATGGAAATAGTATAGAGTTTTAGTAACATCCATGGATGAAAATTTAGGAATATCTTCTTGAATGGTTATGTATTCTGTTAATTGAGTTTATAAAGTGGCTGACTAATTGTTTATGTGCAAAAAAATGCCTTACATTCTCAATTTAGTATTATTTCTTTTACGACAAGTGTCAACAGGTTATTTCGTAGTTAGTATACAAATTTGACTATGCTGCTATAATGTAACCATGTCTTATTTTGTTAATTGTACTAATAGGTGGCTTACAATGTATTTAGAAAATTTATGCTGGTATTTTTTTTAACCTTAATTATATATACTACAAGTTTAACCTGTGTATTATTACCATTACCAACCAAGAAGATTATGTGGAAAGTACCTTGTACAGATTGATTGTCTTAAAATACACAAGGACGCGGCTGACATCGAAATATACTATATCTACGAAAAAGCGGCAGTTCACTGGTCATCATGATGTCAAAGAAGTGGAAGGAGAAACTTCCTATGTGAGTAACCTTTTCCAAAATGAAAACAAATTTGTTTGCATTTTATCAGAGTTTTGACTTTTTATTTTTGTTTGAACTTTATACTACCTTACTACTTTCACGTTTACGAACATTTCTGCGTAGACAGAACAGAATAGGAACATAGAGGTTGTGTTGAAATTGTGGAGTACTAACAATTCCTTCATAGCAAAATAAATTCTGACAACCTTCAGTGGAAGAAACTGAACTAAACTAATGTGTTATTAAAGGTCCTGCCGTAGGATAGTGACATTTATTTTTCTTTCAGTTATTTTGCAAAAAGTAAGAAAACATAAAAAAAACAGACTAAACATTGTTTAAATAAATATATATTGCTTCCTGTTGGACTAATCTTGATCCTGCATTACCACTATCAGTAGTAGAATGGGAAACACATAAAGATAAGATGTTGGCAATACATGAAAACATTTCAGGATAAGACTTGCTTAAAGAAAGGAAATGTGGATGCTGAAAATAAAAAGGCATTGACTCAATGGCAGTGAGAGGATGTAAATCACCAGCCATATATTTTTTTCCAGTCATGTAGATGGAAATAGAGTTAAACAAACAAAAGTCCAAGTAGATCAAGAATGAATAAAGTGGCATGTGCTGTTTTTCTGCGGGGTAAATTGAAGCATATAATTGATTTTTTTGCCCCCTTACAAAACAAGCTGGGAAGTAATTCGCAGAATAATAAGGCAGTTTCTTACGTACTAATATACGTGTGTATCCCTTTTATCTATATGTCAATTTAAATCAACGCATTCAAAACAACCTGCAAAAAATTTGCTTTTTATATGCGATTGGGCAAATTTCCAATAAAAAGTTAAAATCTCTAAATATCTCTTAGCGCACCTCACTCACAAAAACACAAATCCCCCAACTCTAGAACGCGGACTATTAGCAAGCCTGTATTTTCTTTAATACCACGCAAGGGATGAGTAACTTTTTAATATTCTTAGGCCTTTTATAAGCCAAGGGAACAGCTGTACACTTAAAATTGCTGCAAAATCAAGGAGGTCACGCGATTGGCTAATAGCTGGTATTATATCTGTGTGTAATATTGTTCCAAACTGACATAGTGCTAATGTTACACGGAATAGACGTTACGTCGGTCGAACGAAGTGCCAGGGCTGGTGTTTCTTATTGTTTCTCATATAAAGCTGCTTGTGACAACAAATCATGAAATAGAATTTCCTAGTTGCAGTTTAGGGGTTTTTAGTAGGTGTCAATTGTCTGGATGCTAATCATCCGGGAGTGAGGGTTGTTCTAGGTGGAAGTTATCAAGGGAGCGAGGGGAATTACAACTATATTTTCCGGCATAAATCAGCTAAACAGTTAATCCAGCATTAATACTGCGATTGTACTAAAAGGATGCCCCCTTTCCTGCAGTGATAATGACACCAGGTAGAGGGAATACCCTGGTGTTAACCCAATTTCTTTTACAGAATCAATACAGCTTCGTATTTTTCGGTTTCACAGGTTGTTCTTGCCTGTTCCAGGTTACTCTTTGCTTGTCCCATATTGTTTCAGCCTGTTCTATGGTACCGCTTGTTTTATATCTCGAAATTATATAAGTCGCCAAAAAAATTACAATTTTAACTAGTTTTATGCGTTTGGACGTCATTTCTTGCACGTTTTACAACATAACGTTTTCACGTTTTTATATTTGCAATACCCTTTCTTCAACATGCTTGGGCACACTGATGATAGTTCGTTGCAAACACTCTCGTCTAAAAAAGAAAATGTAAAACACACATCTTTAAAGTTATCCCAATCTTAAGTACCTTTTCTGCAATATGTTTTGTTAATATTAATACCACTTTTTGTGTATATGATGTGATCAATAAAAGCCATTACGAAAGTCAGATGTAGAGAAGACATTAAACTGCCAGATTCTAATGTCGCTCTTAAACCTAGACTTCTTCATTAATTGAAACTGTTCGTCAAATAAAATGTTAAAGACAGAACTTACTTCTTGGGCAATAAACAAAACAATTGTTTACAGTAGCTGGCACTGGTATATTCTCTTTGCATTCTTTTAATTTCGCCCTAATCGGTTGGTTGTTTTGAACTGTCTTATAACATGTTACGTTTCGAGTACGGAATCCGATTATACCACATAGTGAACACTCACTCCAAGGATGTTCTTTGTATGTGTACCTTAGAAAACAAATCATACCGAAAAATGACACCATGCAGCATGTTTCTTTATAAGCATATTAAAGCCTAAAAACATGCTTGGGTACGCTTAATAAATTTGTTTTTTCGCTTAAAGATATGCTTATTTTGAAAAATGTTTTATTACAATTATATTATTTTACATAATTACAATTGCATAATGTCAATAAAGTTGAGTTGTAAATACTTCTTATTTGGAAAGAAAATTTTTGATAAAACAAAACTTCCCAGATATGACTTTTAAATGCTGCAGTAATAGATATCAACTGAGGCAAGCCTATTATGCTTGGAATATGCTCATTTTTTTAGTAAATCTGCACTTGAATATATAGCATATTACGTTATGCTTGTAAGTAAAAACATGTAGTTACACTCGCAATAACTAAAGATGTCTGAATAAACGCGAAAGAGAAAACAAAATGGAAGGACGGACGGACGGACGGACGAAGGTACGGAAGGACGAATGTCAATTTGTTTCTATTTATTTTTTATGTCGCACATAACTGCCTTTATTTCTTCATAGGAGAAACACGAAATTAAACAACAACTTACTTAATTTTGCACGGATGCGTGTTACATGATTTTATTTTTTCCACCAGAGACACGGAACCGGGTAATGTACAATGTTTGTCATCGACAGTGATTTTTCTGCTGATGTGAAAACATTTATAACTGCTTTTGCGAATACCTGAAGACAAAGAAAATATAATAGGCTCTTTCTTTAAAAGCATAGTGTATATTTTTTCAGTCACAGTATGCTTGCGAAAACATAAAAATAGTAATAGAACAGCAATGTGTTTTACATTTCAGTTTTCAAAAGTTTTTAAAAAGATATTGGAGAAAAATATGTATGCATGTGGTCCGCCCTTCAGTTCAAATGCCTACAGTTCTAAAGTTCAGACTTGGATGATGCTTCAATTATGCTTAATTTTTACAGATTTTGTGCCCTTATAAAGGATTCTTACATGCAAAAAACTGTAAAGAGGGTTATGTTAAAATATCGTAGGCAAAACTTCAGGACACTTTGCCGACTGGAAAAATCGCCGAATTTTTGCTGGGAGATTGGAAATTCCCACAAGATTCAACTTTGGAGTATAAGTTTTGTGGTTAAAGAAATCAGTTAGAATGTGTATACATTTCTATACCTCCATTGCATTCTGTACTACATTTTGACCAATGCGTCTTCCAAATATACGTATTATTGTGTAGGGTGATCGGTGCGTAGAAGGAATACTCGATATATAGTTCCACTGATTGGTTGAATTCGGAACTTGGAAAGAGGAGCTAAAAGACATAAGTTGAAACCCATTAATAAGCGTAGGGGTCAAATTAATCTACTTTGCTTTACCCTTATTCGAGTGGGTATCAACCTCTTTCTCCTAGATGTTGTTTAATCTTCCTTACTTGCGCAAAGTAATGAAATCAGCTAACTCTACGTGAGGATTCTTTGTTTTTCTTTTTATTGAGCTAATGAAAAATCAGCTATGAGAAACGTTTGACAAAACGAGAAAAATTTAAAGGCCTTTAACACTTTGTATGATTAACCTCCAACCGTGGACGACAATTATAGAATGGAAAATAAATATAGGATAACAGCAACTTTGGCCATTTCTTAAAATGCAGAACTGCTTTAGTGAAAGAAGTAAGTAGTAGTGTTTAGTGAACGGATCACACAAAAGGCTGGTTGTACAAGACATCGTACGCCCTTCACGATTATATCGGCAATTTCCTACTTTCTAATAATAAATTTTCTACTTATTTTCTAAGAATACAGATACTAGTTTTGGTGTTCCTTCGGGCTTTTATCGTTTAAATGGTTCAGTTTTTGTTTACAAGGTTCGTAACCCTATTAAATCAAATAAGCATCCTTGCTTTCATGAAAGACTCTCCCACCTTCAAATGAATGCTCTTTTCTCTCGGAAAATAAGCCCCTGATTAAGAAAGTAGCTCTCGAAGAAATCTTCTATACGTGAAAGCGCACATTGGACTGCAGCTAGGTTCTGGAGCAGAAGCCTAATAAGCCTATGATGTAAAACTTAATGAAAATAAATCCTTTTGTATTTAGTATCTCTTCTTGAGCAGAAAACTTTGTTTCACCTGCTGGAAGGGTTACAAAATTAATTGAGTCATCATATAATAAAAAAGAGCAATTATCATAAATCTGCCTACCTGTATTTGAATATCATCTGATATTGGTCCTGATCCATAAATTACTTGTGTACCGTTTTCAAATGGTTGATACCGAAACGTAGTATTGACCAAGACGTAGTAATGCCAAGCGTAGGAATGAGTGGGTGAACCACCGTAGTAGTGTACTTTTCCAGTTTTTTGATATCGTGTAGCTAGAAAGAAAAATTAGATGATAACTCGAACTGTTTTCGAATTCCCCTTGAATTTTCGGTAACGGAACTATTTTAGCAGTTTGTTAGGCCCAAATACAGTAAATGAGTAAGATAGTACAGTAAAACATATTTTCAATGAATACGGTGCATCTTTTTATTTTGTGTGTCAGAGTAAAGGCTGGTTTCCAATCAGGGCATTCATCGCTATAGCGCAAAAACCGCCGACTCATATTGTGCAACGCGTGTGCAATGAATTTTATCTTCATTAAACAAAGTGTAGCGCACAGGAAGATTTTAAACAGGAAAACATCTGCAAAAATTAACATTGCTGACCTCTACACATTTGTTATTGGTAAAAACAAAGTATAATGGGATATTTACAATATCCAACCTTAAAGAATAGTGAGAAAGTGGGCAATTAAAGAGAAAGGGAGAATAAAATTCGTTTTACAAAAGTGCTGAATTAAAGTTTTTCCTCTCTGCGCTTCTCTTCACTGCGCATGCGTTGCGCAATATGAGTCAACTTTTTTTGCGCTATAACGATTAAAGCGCTGAATAAAACCAGTCCTAAAGTATATTTTTGCAGTTTCTTACAGTATATTTTCAAAAAGCGTATTCTGAAACGTTACTTAAGAACATAGAGTGATAATTAATACAACTGAAACGATATGAAACATATTAATTCTCTCGAATAATTCTTATAATTCTCTCGAATTTCCATCATAGCATGGGGAACTGATAGAAAAAGCGAATTGTATGTGTCCCTACATGGTCATTGTTGATTAAAAAAAAACAAGAACCAAAGCGACTTCTGTGTCTTTACCGTTTTAACATTTTAACCCTATTTGGTATGAGCATTTTGTGTCGTGAAAGTATGGAGGGTCATGAATGAACTATACTCATGACAAAACGTGGTACAATAAAACTTTTCTTCAATAGCTACACTATTTTAAATTTCCTGGTTTCGCAATGCATCTCCGGACGGCTAAGGTATCTTAAGTTACTGTAAACAGAAGAATTTGTTGGATTCCATCGGATTGTATTTGTTTTAATCGTGGTATTGATGGAATTAAATGTAGAGGCACATAAAAAATACTTGTATTCCCGGGGGTTGACTTAATTAAAAAAGTCCTATCTGCTAAGCTGCTTGAAATCCTAGTTTTACTCTCCTTGAAGGAAAAGAGCAAGGAGATACTGGATCAAAGAGCTGCGAAACTAACTGTTGATTATATTAAAATTCCCTTTCCTGAATGATTTAGAGCCTCGGTAATACTGCAGTTTTCTATCCTTCGGTTTAAAGTGGTTTTCCTGATTGGCACCCATTATAAAGCTTGATGATACGATTATTATCGTTGGTATATTCCCCAGTCATTTGAGGCATTTTTAGTGGATTCATTACAATATCAGGTGTACTTACAGGTAAGGACGAATTAGGGATGCCAATAGTTGAACCATTTCTGATGAACAACTAGCTAGGGAAGATGACGATGATGTCAAATCGACACTGACACTAAAATCAAATGCACTGACGGTATCAGGTGTAAAAATTTCTTCTTTTACTTCTTGACTTGCTGATCCTACCGATGCTTCTTTTTTTGTAGGTGTAGATATTCTGCCCAATTTGCACTTTTTGCATGCACAAGGCAACATCTGCCTGTCCTTTGGTTGTTTTCTTTTTGTCGCAGGCTCTTCAACATGTCAAATATAGTGCATATTGTTGGTTAACATCGGTGGGTCTCCCATAATTAAAATTATTGCAACATATAACACTGTGTTTCTTAAAAATACTTCCTGTTACATGCAAACCCTCATTTGGAATAAAACTTTTACACTTTAAAAGTCTTAGCTCAAGAGTCCTATCGTATGCAGAGATCTGTGTCTTAACTACATATTTTTCCTTATATTCTCGAGCTTTGTGCTCATTTTACAAAAATCTCCAAGCCCCAAGATGGCTTTGGTTTTCTGATTTTTCGTAAAGTTTTCATTTTTACGAATCCCAATCGTCTGGAAATGCATTGCGAAGCCGAAAATAGTGTTTCTATCGATAAAAAGGTCTATTGCTATTTGATACAAGGAGAATAAATTAGCATAATCTTTCTTTGCTGATTTCAGCAAGGAAAAATTATGTGTCCTCAGCAATTTCAAAATTGAAGAAAACACCTATCACAATCGCTCTTGGCAATATTTATCTATTCTATTTAGATTTTCTTTTGTTTATATAAATGGTTTATAACAAATCTTTTCGTTTTTTGCACATAGTGGATAAGTACTGGTAAAATCCCGAAAATTTTGATAAATTGCATATCAGCACCTTCTTCTGGGAGCCTAATCCCAGTTTTATTTACATCCACCGTCCCTGTAGACAAGATACTTCAGTGCAGCTTGCTGTATTGTAAACCTTTTTCATCAATTCGGGGTAAACGAATTCGACAGATGGCGAAACTTATTCGAAATTCTTAAATTAAAAAGATAATAACTTTCTGAAATTTGTATGCTTATATGATCATTAGATCAGAATCTATAGCAGTTTCCATTTTAGAGAGCTAGTTATAGTTCTGAGCAATGTCCATTGAGTCATGAGATTATCAACGGGTGGAGTCATGTTTTTGGAGAAGTAACCAGTCATAAAAATATTAATAGACACAAGATGTCATAAAAATTGAGTAATTCAGGACATATCAAAAGTTGAATTTGCCACGGCAATTTATGCCACGCCTCGAAAACCTTAATATACAATCATGTACTTAACCTCTTAACTTAACGAAGATTATCAACTAAAAAATACACTGGAGCCAGCAGGATGTGAAATTTTAATTTTGCGTATGTGTATGGTAAACCTTACTTGTGGCTCTTCAAAATGCCCACATTGGTACTATCCACATCGAGGCTCGCTATGCTGGCGTCAATTTAAGATTTTGGATTTAACAAAATGGGAAAAATACTGACTACGGTTGTGTACTTTGGCAATATCCAATTCCATGAATCTACTGTGAAAAGATCGTAGATTGAAAATGATTGCTAGTAGGAGCGATTTTTGCTTTTTCATTTCCTTTTTAATACTCATTGCTTTACATGTTATCATGATAAGAAGCCTCCTGTCCATTTACACGCTTTCTAACGTTTTTATTGTCCCTTAGAAATGCTTTGCCTCTTTAAGGCCTGATTTAAGAAATGTTTCATGTTGCTAACTTACTGTTAAGTACATGACGGGCAGAATTACTTTGATGATGTCGTACTAATACTTCAATAATACTAAAAGAAAAATCAATAGCAAATACGGTTACACACCTAACTTTCCATTCGAAGGAAATCTATTTGATACGACAATGTTTGTAGAACCAACTGGTATTTTCAAAATGGTACTTGTAGCTAAAAAGTAAATTAAAACAGCTATAACAGAGGCATGTCAGGACACAGACCAGTTATTTATAACACTCAGTTTGTTATTGATAAAACTAACAGCTAGTATAATACCACAAGAATAACGACTACAACTGAGACAAATCTGACCCTTTCCTTACGTTCCTTTGGAGAGATTTTTAATACGTCATGATGCAGCTGACACCTCCTATTGTTTCCACCGCATACTCCGCATTTATCTAGGGTAGCGTTGGAACCAATTCGACCGTCACACCCGACTACCTTAGAAAAGTAAATAAACGCATTTGTAACAACGAGTACGATTCCATCAGGTTGACTAACATGCGTGTATCGATACATACATGTTAATCAACTCGGTATTTCACTTCCTAAATGTTAATAGAAATGTCACAAACACTTTGTATTAACAAATGACTGAATTCAACAACAGAAGATGTAAGTTTCAAAAGAAAGAACTCACAAATTTGTTAGAAGCATTGGATACAAAAATTAGGCAATATTTCAATAGTATAGTTCATACTGTATGAAGTTTTCGAAAAGTTGAAAAGAAATGGCAAATGCCTGTCAAGCTATTATAAAATAACATATCTAGTTTACTTTTGATATCTCAAACTTTTCGACAGAGAAGTAGGACTCGATGTTCATTACAGTTTTTCGTACCTGGCATTTTCCATATACACAGAGATTGGAAGTATGTATATCACATCTCCCTCCATTTGGCACAATGATAACTTTTTTTTCGTTTGTTTTTGTATCACGACAATGTACCTTGCAAACGTCTTTACCTAGAAAGCCACAAACATTCGTTGTTGTGTTTTTCATGTCAGAGAACAATTGTATTGTTGAAACAGAGCTTAACGATATGATTCACATTTATTATTTTCGTATGACATGGAAAAAACATACATTTGTTTTATACCGGACAAACATTGCATCGTCAAAAAAAAGTTAGACACTAATCGGTCAAACTGATATCGTGCGACATTAAAAGAGAAGAGCTGATATGCGTAAAAAGACATGTTATCAAGGAGCGTTACGCCGCAAATACGAAGAAAACGTTAAAAAAACCCCAAAAAACAAGAAAAATAAGAAATAGTTTCAAAAAAGTTATGAATATTAAAGTATGACAATGGATCACTTCTCGAAATTATACAAACACATTGGTTTGCAATTTTCATACTTCAATTGGAGAAACGTTTTTGTCGTTTTAAGCTATTTCGCCAAGATTTATGTCGCAGTTATTAAAGAAAGTAACTTGCGATGACACTTCGATTAAGTTTTATATGTATATTTATGACACGTAAAATCCGGATCGCTCGTTTTCAAGGTTATGTGAAGCTTAAAACCTCAAAAAATTATATTTCAGATTTGTATGTAGCTAACATAATTAATAAGGTCACACCAACGTTTAGAAAGGTATTAAAAATAGAAAAAAAATGGGAAGAAAAAGTAGAAAGAGCTGTAAAATAGACAATGAGAAATGGTTGTGTGAACCCCGGTAGAAACAAAAATACGCGGTATGAGTGAGTTAGCAGTCTAGTAAACCTTGAAAGAGGTACTTTTTTAATAACCATACGCTAACCTTGTTGGCACAAACCAGATGTTAATGTTATGTCATCTATTGCTATATCATTTAAGTATGATTGACCACGGACAGCTTCAATAATAATCTGGAAAAAAATAAAGAATTATTTAAATCATATAAAAACTCTTGAATTTTAGATGTACGGCTCACCTGGTATCACTAACACGTTCACAAAAAATGTGTTTGAAGTTCTGTTTTCCAAGAATTACAACTCCTAACACACGCTTTGCACCTATTTCCCGCGATATGTTTAGTCACAGTGCGCGAATCGAGATTTAGAAAAGCGCCGGTAACCTGCGTTTCAGCTATAGGGCAGCAATAAAATTTGCGGAAAATAACTCTTTCAATGTCGCATTCATTTTTGTCTGAAATGATTTGTGGTGTTAGGTGGCAGTATTTAAGATCTTCGAAGATGGTTTTATTTTCAAATAAATTAGCCTTGTTTTCTTATATTTTTTCTTAAAAAAAAGATATATAATCCTTTATATAAAGGGGAATGTAGGTACTAATAATATTTAGTGAATGTTTAGTCGAGCTGCATTTTTTAAACAATACAATAATTAGACCCACCTTGTATCCAACTTGATGCTGAATGGATATTTCCACAAATGTCCAAACTTGCCCATGATCACCAGTTTTTCGCCATACTTCATTGGAGTGACTTGTGTTTACTCGCAAATATCCTAACTTATTACCATACATGTGGTAGTAAAAACGTAAACAAACATTTGGCACGGTAAGTCTTGGGCTCGTCAGTTTTATGTTGTCTCCATTGCGAAGAGGGTTTGATGATTCCATGTAGAGATAATGGCCTAGATATTATTAGCGTACAATATAAGGTGGAAGAGATATCTTTTAGAGAGAGGTAGCGCACTAAGATAGTGGTCATACTTTAAATCTTCATCTTTACACGCTAATAATAATCACAGGCTAACGTTTTATTTACCAGTTTTGTTTTTATATGTGTGGTCATATCTTGGTCCAGTCTTTGTAGTAGGAGTTTTCCCAGAATGAAGAATCCACATTGATTTCGTATCGTTAACGTGTTTCCAGCCACACATGCCATGTTCAAACGTACAATTCAAATTTAACACGTCAACTAAAATTAAAAATTAAAAATATTGGAATGAAAATTTGTGTTGGACCGTTCATCTAGAAGATATTTCCTCGGTTGGCAGGAATTTGTTTCAGCAGGATTTCGTGATTAGTTTCTGGTCGTATGGCATGGGCGAGAAAACTATCATGTGATAAGTGTCTATTATTTATTATGGCAGGAATTTATTGTTTATTTTTAAAAATCATGCCTATTCGACATAAATTTTACTTGCTTACTGAGGAATCTTCTGCTCATATGGGGTAAGGAATTATCGCTGAGATCCCGATGGGCGGGTAAACCATTTTTCCATATGAATACAATTAAATTTTTTAAGTTAACAAACCAAGATCTGGACTTGAAATCATGCTGAAAAATATTGCCGGTTCCCGAGGAAAAATTTCCCATGAACAGCCCCTTAGGAATGAAGATATCGTAAACAGTGCATAGAGATATCAAAAATATTTTTAAGAACTGGCCAACTACAAATAGTATTGCCTTAGTGGAAACGGAGACAAAATTTTGAAATAATATCATTGCTCTTGATCGGAAAACTTGGACTTAGCTAATGCATCTCTGATACAATAACTTATTTTCATTAACTACTCACAAATCCCGCCGGAAACTGATTTCTATTCCTGGGACTAGATATATAAAATCAATACGAGTAAATTTAAAATGTTACATCTAACAAAAGCGAAAAATTGTCACTAGTAATAAGACCCCTCGTACCTTCGTGTTTCATTGTTTCTTCGCTTAACCACTTCCATGTACTGCCACCTTCGTAGTAACACATGTCAACACGTGTGTCACCAAAAACACGTTTGTAATAGCAAGGCTGAAATTCGCAATAACTTTCAGTTACATAGGCGATCCGTTTAACACGCTAACTTAAATTGTAAGTAATATTCAACTTAGAATACCACGCCTTAAGTCTCTAAATTTTCGCACAATTTATTTTTCTAGCAGAGTCGCCGTACGAAAAAAGTATGCGTATATAATAATACATTTCGCGCGCTTATTGTGGCGTGAAAGACAAGTGTGTGCGAAAAATAAATTGTTCAAATAAAAAAAAATTTTCCTGCAACTAGCCGTTAAAAACCGCCATTTTTATGCTTGTTAATAAGCTAAACACGTAATTATAATGATGGTATCTTATAATAAAAAGTGCGACGCGTACGCGAAATTTAAAGGTACTAAGAATTATCCATCTTACCTTTGCTTCGCAAATCGTCCAATCACCTGAACTGCCGTTACATTCCCTTCCACCAAATTCTGGTCTAAACGAATATCGAATAAATTATTTAAAGCGCTTAATGAATCGTCTACCGGTGAAATAGCTTTTTATACGTCTTTTTATACCTTGGGTTACCACATTCCCTCTTCCTGAGGCGAACACCTCGACCGCATGTCGTACTGCAGGAACCCCAACTCTGCCAGGATGACCATGAACCATTTATTGGTTTTGGTCCAAGCAAACCATGTTGCAAACATTTTCCTCTGAAACACCACTGCAAAAAAAACGGATTAAAATGTTGTTGGTATTTCATTGGATAAGAACAAGGTCCACAAGCGGAAAACATATAATACAACGAAACTTTTTTGGTCAATTATTTAGATAAAGTTAAAAATAACATAGCTGTTTATATGGTTTTGCATTTAAGAGAAGTGATTAAAATACGAAAGAACTACTGCTTATGTAGTTACTCGTTTCTAAGTATGTCTTGAAGAACACTTTCAGTCCAGCGCTCTTTAAAAAATCGTAAGATATGAAGGGACTGTTACTTTTCACGAAAAAAGAAATATTAGAAACCTATTCCATGACAGCGTCATGATTCTTATCTCGAAAGATTTTTTTTATTAATTTTTTTTAATATAAGATGGACATGCTACCTTTCCTTTAGCGCACTTTGTTCCATCAATCGGTGGTAGCGACCAATATGAACATCTCTTTCGTTTACCAGGTATGCGACAAAACAAAATTTGACAATACTGATCAGCTCCTCTAGCCTGAAAATACAACAACATTAAACACACAAGAAACCAATGAATATCGTTACGACAGAAAGTGACAAGGTAAAGGTCTTAAGCAATTTCTGGAGGTGGAAAAACTCTTATGTCCAAGCTTCTAATTGCCAAAACATAATGGAAATATTAATAAGTAATTTGCACTCACTCCTAAACAATTTCGATATCCAGGTCCATGATAGAGTTGACATTGTTCATCAATGTTGAAATAAACGCCAGGAAGGTCTGTTTCGTTTCTTTCAACGTATTCTTTTGGCTTGTTATTTAAACAGGGAAAGTAACTGGAAAGTCGGAAAAAAAGAGGTTAATGGTAACGAGAACAAGGTGTTAACACAGAGCGTTGTTTTAACGTTAAATACAGTGCGTTCCAACTGTAACGTCGCTTTAACCGTTAGATATTAGAGTACGCGAATGGGTGTAACGGCGAGGGCGTATTATCGACAGCCATAACTCACGGTTATTTAACTTTAAGATATCAAAATAAAAGCCCGTATGAAATAATTAAGTTGGCCATTTGGCAGTGCTCATAGTCACTGACTTTAAGGTAGCTGGTGCCTAGAAATCGGGTTCAAAGATTGCAAAAAAACAATGGAAATTTCGGGTTTTACGAAGTTAAACGATGTTAGGAAAGCAAAATCAATGCAATTTGGTTAAACTGGTTAAATTGCTTGCGTTAAATTAACGTCTTTTGCAGAGGCCAATTAAACTTATGAAAATGAAAAACTTTATGATTTTAACTTACTCTAAATTTTCCCTGATTTGAAATTTCGTACAATTTGACCAAAAGTATCTCGTAAACTTGCTGTATACGGTGGGATACATAATACTACCTCGCGGACCATCTGGACCACACTCGTTATGATCTCCATCGTGTGCCAAACCAATGCTAGAAATACAAATAAAAAATTATGGAGTATTTCTTTTGGTATTCTAATTTGGGTACTGAAGACTCGGGATTTATATAAAAATCGTGGTGTGGAAAAACAGATGTCCCGTTTTTCACTTATTATGTGAACTCATTCAAAATTATTTCTCTTGTTTACCTCGTTACTGCTGTTAACATTAGTTAGAATCATACCTGTATGTCGAAGTTTTTTTATCTTAAAATCGAATTTTACATTAAACGCTTATGTCAGGAGTACAGCTGATAAGAAACTATTTAAAGCATAAATACAATGATTTTTTAAAAGAATAAAAGAGGATATACATATTGGTATGTTTCTTAAAGTCGATTTGACGTCAAAAACGCTTCTTTGTTACTTGTTTTGGACAAAACAAGGCCGTCGCTGACTCTCAATTTATTTATTTTTTTTGGTGGAGGGAGGGGTGGTCAGGGAAGAAATTTGGAGACTTTAACCCTCCTAACCTCCTATATATTTTTTTGAGGAAGAGGGGGGGGGGGAGGAGGGAGTGGGAGCGTGGCTCCTACGCCGTTGCGGCCCTGCAAGTCTTTCCAAAAGTTCTACTTAACACAGACGTCCTTTTCATGTCAAGGATGATCGACATCAATTTATTTAAAAAAGGCGTAGCAGCTTGTTGTCTTAAAATTTAAAATATTGAAAAAGTTTTGGGAAGTTAATTTTAAACTTACGCATGCGCAATTTCATGAGCAATAATAAACGCTGAATGAAATCCTGCATCGTGGATAACCGTGCAGCTTTTATACTCCACACACATGCGATACAGCGGTGTAAATCCTAAAAAGACAGGCAGTTATACGTTTTATTATTATTATTATTCAGAATATTTATACAGGATATAGCCAAATCAATGTTGAAACAATGTTATTAATGTGGGTCCTGTGTGCTGGATGTATACATTAGGTATACACCGGCTAGCCTACCCAATTTCCCTCACATGGCATGGGTTGACCCGTAGCTGTGGTGAAGGCACTTGCTAAACATGCCCGCGCTGGGGACCGAACCACGTACTTTGTGATTACAAAGCAAATTCCATAACCACTAGGCCCAGCACACATCTGAGCTTAATAAAACAAAACGTGTAAAAAAACAAGATTTTATTGAATAAGTTCAACTAACCAGAGACACCAAATTTTGTCCTAAAATTAAATAAGGAGAAAGTTAGAGATAGGAGATCTACATTTCTTTGGGTTAAATATTGCAATGTGATGTACAACACGATTGCTGGTTGATAAGAGAGAAGAACAATTTAAGCACATGCAAACGTAAGCTTGATCAGTAGGAATAGATTTTTAAAGTTATATTCGTACTAAAATAATCGAAATAAAGTCACTAGAATCTGTAGAATCTCTTTTATAAGGTGTCTCCTTTAAGTACTGCCTTAAAGGAAGAAAGGTTTGCGCAAGAAAAGATTGCGGAATTAAAGATTACGAAATTATGGTCGAAAATATCGTAGATTGCGGAACTAAGGATTGCAAAATAAAGCAATGATCCATGAATTTTTTTCACGAAATCGCTTAAATGATAAATAAATCTTTTTCATCTTGGTAATTAAGATTTCCATTGGAAATTTCTTTCCCCCTGTAAACCTTCATATAGCAAAACAACGACATAAATAATTTGTCTTTTTCTTGTAAATCGACAAAATTAGATTGCGAATTTTTTTTTTTCTTTCTTGGAATTGCGGAAGAAAAGATTGTGAATTTTGGCAAAATTCGCAATCTTTCATTCCGCAATATTTTCTTGAGCGATAATTTCTTCCCGTAAGGTGTATTTTCGGAGATCTTTTTTTCTTTTGAACAACAAAAGATTTCAACCAACCTTGTAATCGTGACACTAATATCAAATTTTAAATTTTCCCTTTTCTTCAAGTCATAAGTATACTTGCATGCCTGCTGTAATGCTTTGCGCGAATTGCTCAGCGGTATGTCCAAATCACTCTAAAGAACGAATTAAGTGGAATTAAAATCTATGTCGCGTGTGCAAAATGTTTGTGCGATAACAATACAAAAATTGTTTTAGGCGTATCGATTTTCGCGGGAAAGAAATTTCTTCGAATTGAGAACACTGTCGGGAAATTTAATTTTGCGAATTGTCTTCCCTTAAGATAAGAGAGTTACGATAACTTTAATTATGCGACAAAAACTTTTCAAGACAAACTTGGGTAGCATGTTAACTTTACCTGGAAAAAGATACTAATTAGCAATGTTAAGTTTTAATAAAACACTTTGCATTCAAAAACTGAGATAAAAAGAAAAAAAATCATTCATACTGTGTAATTCTCCAGTATCTTGATATCTGTTACAGCAATACCAACACTTGCATTCAACGATTTGTGCTGAAATATTTCATTAACCTGAAGCAAAAAAGAAGTATTTTTCAAATTCCAATACAACATTCTCTAGAGAATCCTGTGAAGCAAAAAATACAAGGTTAAACCGATTGCAAAGTCTACCTATTGCGTAACTAGCTGTCATCGGACCGTATTATCATTGCAGCTAGCAGTTTTTTCACCTTATCATCCTTATAAAGCTTACTGTCCCTCAGACTACAAGTAAACAAATTCGTGAAATTTGTAAGGAATGTATTATGTTTTTCGCCTATTTTCGAATATTTCTACTTCAGTGTTCAGAACACTGTTACTATGGCCTACCCCAATTTTCTTTATAGGTATGGGTTGAGTCGTAGCTGTGGTGAAGGCACTTGCTGAACATGCTTGCACTGTGAACTAAACCACCGACATCGACACTAAGTCAACAATACTATTGAATTCTTTAAACCAAACGTTCCCGCTATCCTTAAAATCAGTTTTTTTTCCGTAAAAGTGCATTACTATTAAAATGTAGGTACGTGGTTTCATTGCTTAAAGATGCTGGATGCGTGAAATAAATAAAAAACTCTTGAACAGTTTAGATTATAAAAGATGTTTCGGGAAGGTGAATGAAGGATATAAAGTCACCGAAAATTTATCAGGTTAATTCGGGCGCAAATGCATCAAGATTTTCATTAAACTCCACCAAACTCCCGTTTTTGACGAAAATGTTTGATGCATTTGCGTCTGCCTTTAGTTATGGTAGCTAAGCAAATGGGCTCTAACACCGTCCTAATTTACCCGTCCCTTATTCGACAGGGGTGATCTTTATGTTAAATCAAGATAAGTAGAAGAACAAAAAATCACATTCTGCAATACGATACGGCTAAACTAAAATGTGAAAAGTAGCTACACATAAATAATTATTTCCACCCTTTTTGTTTCCTTTTTGTTAAGCCATGCGTTGTTTCTGGGTCGGCATTTAATCTTCGCTACTACCCCCTCCTTCCTAAACAAATGATTTGTCATAAAAATATTATTTCATAACATTGTTTATCTCCGTATCTACTTTATGATATTCCTCGATGTTGCTCTTAAAAATAGGTATTTTTTGACTAGTACGATTTATTAGTGGAGTAATATTACCTACGGCCAAAAATATGTATAGCATCTGTCCGAAAATTATTCTGCCGAAGTTTTAAACAATTCAAATTTAACCTGCAAACAATTTTAATACATTTGACACTTTGATATATATTTAAAAATTTATGAGTTACAACTGCTTGCGTATTTACTGCACGACATTGAATCATGTTTACGGCACGACATTGAATCATGCGCAGCTGTATCGATTCTAATTAAATCTAACGAAGTTCAAATTGAACCATAAAGGTAAATTTGATTTCTGCATTATTAGAGTTGTTCAATAAAATATTAAAGAGAACATGCTTGTTTTCAATGCAACATCAGTTTGAACAGCTTCGTTCAAATGCAGACGTATAAAAAGTGTTGAGTTTACGTGAACAGAATACAAGGTAAGAATTATTGTTTTTACATCCTCAATCTTGTATAGTGTTTATTAGAAATCTAACGGGAAATTTGCCTATAGTTGGAAAAGATTTTGT
The DNA here is from genome assembly GCA_030067915.1 of Hydractinia echinata. Classification (NCBI taxonomy): domain Eukaryota; kingdom Metazoa; phylum Cnidaria; class Hydrozoa; order Anthoathecata; family Hydractiniidae; genus Hydractinia; species Hydractinia echinata. Next base: position 207,645 of record JASGCC010000191.1, read on the forward strand.
GAGCATTTATTAACATTTGCAAAGATACGCGCGAAATTCTTAGATAAAAAGCAATGTTAGTCTCACTCGTGTATTTTTGAATCTGTTTAAATTTACGACTATATTTTATACGTTTTTTATAGTTATAACCACTAAGATAGTGGTTTTTAGGCCATGGCCAGTGGACTACAGGTTTTCAAGGAGTGCAAGATAAAGTTTGCTGACATAAAAAAAGATATTGCACATTTTTAAGAAATAGTCCGCAAAGTTATTGCATTGTCCTATGACTGCTTCGCAATGGCATCACAAGAAATTTGTTTGCCTCGGTGGGTCGATCTGACAACATTAGGTCTAGACTTTAAGAAACCCCCATTTTTCTTTCTAAAAAGAACAACTGGCTTCATGGCTTCGTGAGTCAATGCAATGACTTTGTTTACTCATTTCTTTGTTCTTTGAATGAAGACATGACATTGCCATGAAGCTGTGAAGCCACAAAGCCATTTGGATGTTAAAAGGGAATTCAAAAATTAAAGAAAAGAATTTGTAAAGTCGCTCCAAAACTAGTTAGCACAGTTATTTTAATGTGAAGGTTTTTGTTAGCAAGCAAAGTTTGGTAAGTAATTGGTGTGTTAATAATATTTTACTGGTAAAGTTACAGCGAACTTCATAAAGTGCAAATTATTAATGCAGCTTCTTCAATACGTTGCTGCTTGTGTACTCAAACAAAATAAATTACACCCAGCATAATGTCCTTGTCGATAAAGTGTTTTGCTATAGCAGTAGCAAACACTTTCTCTGAAGGCTTAACGAAGGCAACAAAAGTTGACATGTTAAGCATTCGAAAATACATTTCTCTGCGATTTTAGCATTTAGCTATTGGGAAGTCCGGGTGCAAAACGAGTACCAATTATTACAACCATGTCTTTGCAACAAATCTATATCATCAAAAACGATTGTGCTAAGCAGTAGCTAACATAATTCAACTCTTTAATTTTCTGAGAAGAAAAATGGCAAAGGGTTCATTCACCAAACATTTCCATACTAAATGCAACCCAAAATTTTAAACGAAGATTTGACAGAATTACATTTGTTACTTAGGTAAAATACAAACATAGCCCTTTTGTGTACAGTCTCCATATTTTACGACCATAAATGCAACCTACAGTTTTAAACGAAGATTTGACAGAAATGTTCTGAATTGTATGTGCGCTGATTACATTTGGGTACTTAGGTAAAATACAAACATAGCCCTTTTGTGCTCCATATTGATGTATTTTTTGCAAAATAAAACAGTGAATGTCATGACTAGTAAAAACTGAGAGAAATCGATTCTTTTAAACTTGAGGCTAACAAAGTAGTCAACTCTCTATGCGCCAATCAGAAAATCGATAAACATAACAACCATGCATACGAAATATACGTACTATAGTCATCAATGTGTTAATATATTTCTTTGTCTTATTTTTGTGATGTTTCACCATCGATTGATCGGCCACTACCAAGACTTCTACGAACTTCGGTTTTATTTCTGGCAATTGTTCAAGTCTTGTTGCGGTTGAAATGCTAACTTTTTAGAAAAAAGAACACGACGTTATAAAAATTTTCTTTAAATTTCAGAAACCAACTTACGGAAACGATATCTTTGAAAGATTGTCATAAACAGGGCAGTTAGAAAAACTTTACACCAAATGAGAATTGCGCGCAACCACATGACTACATCAAAGGCGCATATTTAATTTAACAAAGCAGAGCACCTTGTTAGATCTAATTACGATCTTTGACATTCATTGCCATACCACTACGTTAACGTGGTCAGAGCCTTAGATGCTTATATAGGCGCGTTTAACCATGCATAATGAAAAAGAACTTCTTATAACGCATTTTTTATAAGCAACCAGTTAATGTCAATTACTAAAATTAGCGTCTTTGTTACATAACTTCAGATTTTTACCTAGCATCCGTTAAGAAACTTTGCTATCAAGTTTAAGAAATTTTGTGAGGACTACAAATACGCATGCGAAGTTGCTTATGAAGAAAAAAACATGCAGTAAGGTTCGTATACAGCCAGTGTAATAAGCGCTCGACTGTTTGTCACCTTGTTTTGGATGTTATCACTACTTTCACATCGTTCTTGTCGGCGTGCTTTGGATGGACGAGAAAATTGAAGCGGCCGTTTAATAACAATGGATTTTGTTGTCGATCGTAAGCCAGCCAGGTTGTGCCCACATATGTCTTCACTAGGTTTTTCTCATTCAATCGCAAGCGAAGAAAATATCTGCGTCTGTGAGAACGAGTGTCCATAAAGTAGAACTGAAATAAAATTTTATTGGTTATGAGCAAAGGAAAGCGAATTAAGCTATATTCCACACGTGAAAAAGGACAATGACTATTTTCATTTCTGCATGCGCAAAAACTCTTAGTAATGTTTACATCCAGATTAGAACATTTTAAAATTATGGTGTTGCAATTTTCCTATCTAGATAAATAATTGTACTGAATATAATCTATTTGTTGATTGATCAAATATGCATGGGTTAATTGACCAGAAAAATTAAGTAAAAGAAAAAAACAATTATCAGATTTGGCCTTAAGTAATGAATTTTTAAGGAGATGACGAAAATTAGGACGGCGGAAACATTGTCCTTTTTAACATTTTAATTATAGATTTAGACAATTTAGAAAAACTATTGTTAAGCAAGTTGATTAAAGAGACAAGCAAATGCTCAAATACATCAACAACGCTCGCCAACCTTAAGTAACAAACTTTCGTGCAGATGACAAAAATTAGGTAGAATAATAATAAGGGCAGAATATAATTTGTATTGCAGAAGTTATCGCTAAGAATATAATATACAGACCAAAACTACTTTTCCTGATTTATTGATTAGCGTCAATACTGTGGTTTTTGCAGGAGCTCTTCTGGTTCGAATGCGACGAGAAAAATCTGAAAAAAGCCATTAATTTGCATGGTTGTACTCTAGTTGATAATGTATAGATAGCACAAGGCGCAGGAGAACTCTGAATTTTCATCTACGTAAGTCAAATACATAGTGAAAGTTTGTTTAATTTTATTTTAAAACGCAAATGTCGATCATAGCACATTTTATCGTGGCTGAACTATCAGAAAATCGCAGCACCATTATGAAGCATATAATCCCAGGGATAGAGTTGCGCAAAACGGTCATGTTCAAGTTTGATTGACCGTTGTTAATGCAATGTTTTGGTTAAAGCAACTTCTAGCCTTGTGGCGGCGTTTTTCTTTTCAGTTTGGATGGTCGTAATTTTAATCCACGTCAGAGTCATGCCTGAGACTGCAAAACTGTTTAAGTAGTTTTTTTTGCATTTAGCATGACACTATATTATTTTAGGCTATCTGTCCATTTTCCATAAGATTTCCGTACTTAAGAACGAAGCCTCTAAGATGGTTCGTACCTAATAATTATGGTCAGGAATTTTTGAAACTGGGTGTAGCGCAAAAATTAGTATAATCAAGGCAGTAAGCAACGAAACGTACCATAAGTTCGAATATCTTCACCGAGTTTGGTTAAAAGATGCGGAACTGACGCCATTTCCGTCCTCTTAATCTCGATGCCAGGTTGCAATATTGGTTCTATCCGAAGAATTGTTCCATCGTATAAAGCAAACTCGCCAGTCTGATAGAAAAAAATTTGCAGTGGCTTCGTTTCCTTTGAAGTTGCTCGTAACATGTTACTAATAAAATAAATGCGTTCATACATACCACACCATTACAAAGTGACAACTGTACTGAAATAACATTGTGTGATGTAGTCACAAAGCCATCCACAAAACATTCAACTTCTTTCATTTCAAGTGTAGACTGCATGATAAACTTCAATGTAAAATTTCCTGATACAGTAATCTAAGGATGACGAGAACATGCCTTATTCGTACTATTTCTCGCGCGTATTAATTTTCGCGCAGCAAAGAAATCTACTTCCCGCGCATTAATGGAAATTTGAACATCTTTTGTGCGCATTGATCTTCGTGCAAGTTTAAATAAATCCCCACAAATAACTCGGAAAAATAGTAAAACTTCGGGTTATAGATAATATATAAATGCGTTTTTTTATGTTAAATTATACCGTTAGACTGTTAAATTATATTCTCGCGCGAAGAGTTGCGCAGTAATTTATCGACTAAATTTTGCAGATATATATCAGCAAACCCATAAACGCTTCTTTTACGTACTCAACTGTTGCTTACTTGTTGCTTGCTGATTTGGTGGAGCTTTAATTGACGTCTTTGCTTGCTCCAGTTAAGCTAATGCATCAATTAAAATCAAATTTTAGCTTTTGCATAAAGCTTACAAAGCATTCGGAGCTAGTAACGACTTAGAAACTGTTGTTGTTCTTACAATCTCTGTTTTTAGCAGGGATTATTTCTGGTTTACCAATTGCGTCTTCGTCATTTTAAAAGATTATAGCGTCATATTGGTTTTAAATTGTTGCTTACAAAAAAAGCAAAAAACTGCTGTAGGTTAATACCTCTTGAAGAACCCTTTAAAAACGGGTTTTATTTCGCGATTTTTATCAAAATTAACCACAACCCGCAAAAACGTTTCGACGGTAACCAAATTATTTCCAAAATTATTGGTCTTCCTGGATTTCTTCACATTATTGTTAAATATTTATAACAAACTTGTTCAAATAAATGCTGGCGAAGTTAGAAATATCCCACTTTTTTGAAAAGTACATTTCCGTAAAAAAAATTGTCTTTCAGAAGAGTGTTTAATCATCATAAAAGAATGTTGTTGTTCTTACCTGAAAATTAATTTGTTTTCTGTTGTTTGAGAGTTCTAGTTCTCCCACGTCTGTTAGATAAACTATCTGTTTTTCTAAAACATTAAGTTTTAACTTTTCAAAGCGCAAATTCCTAAGTGAAACAGTGAGAAGTTATTCACCAAATTGTGAATGTTAATCAAGATGTTTTTTTTCGCATAACATAGAATAAAAATGAAGTTTAAATACTTGGCTTGATTTAATTTAAACAAACTAACAGCAAGAAAAAGTGTTAAAAATTTAAATAAAAACATACCTTTAAAGTTACAGTTGTCACCTCGTATCTAAAAAAAGCGCGTAAATGTTACGATGTTATGGTTGAAAGTAACTCGTATAACTCGTAGTTCAATTCGTAAATATTTTTCTAAAAGGTTTTTATTTTTTCAGAACTTACATGATCTAGAATGTAGAGCTTTTTTTTCGTGTGCTGGTTATATTTATTGGCGGGAATTAGAAATGTACAAGTTTGCAGAAGTTTGAAGAAGTTTTTGCAAGGTGACATGTTGAGCAAGAAACCTGTCAGACTGCTGTGAATGTTCTGGATCTTTTTTTTACCTTTTCTTCACATGAAAACATATTGTTTAAGTTAAGATTTGACATACTTTCTTTTGGTTAGACTCGTTCAAATATAGGATTCCTTACTTCCAGACAGAATTTCAATTTAGGTTTACAATGGACTCTCTCACTAACGAAAGCGTAAGCTTGATTGTATAGTTAGGTAAACAAACGCGCGTCTTTACTAAAATTTGTCTCGTGGTAACACCTTCTTAGCGCTTGGCCGTAGAATTTTCTCTGAGTGAAATTGTTCCAAATATAAGGTAGCAAAAGTTTCAGGGGTATTGTGTTAGTCGTTAATGTTACTATGTTATTAACGAAATTGTGTCAGGTATGGCATTTTTACCCACCGTCGCCTGAATAAGGTTAACGGCATATATCAGAATGGGGCGTAGTATTTAGGAATACTGTTTCGAAACCCAAATAAAGGGATTATATGGAAAACATTCTGCCTCAACACCGCAGCAAAAGTTTTGCTGCGAAATGTGTCTAAACTCCGATTCTAAAGCACAAGCGCAATCCATTACATCTCGATCATATAATAATAACAAGAAGAGAGTTTAGAGGTAAGGTTGTGAAGAAAGAGGGACGCCGGTTACGTTCAAAGCGTGCAAGAGAGAGTCATAAATTCGGTCACCCCTATTTGACCGCCTTGTTTTTATATTCTGAATTTCCTCAACCTTGTTACCAGGACATATTCCCTTTATGATGAACGTGATGGCGATAGGATAAAGAATCTTTGGACAAGGATGAAACTTCCTTCCTCCTTCTTTAACCAAAATATAACCTACCTGCGAAAACGCTGAGACCAGACAAAGCATTATAAACAGCCGAGTCTCCAAACCCTTCATATTTCAGTCACACACACACACACACAAAAAAATCTTTTTCTGCAAACTCTACAAGGCAACACAATAATATTCAAAATATTCCACTAATCGTTATGTTATTTGATGACACTTTAAACTGACAACAATATTATGATTTTTATTTTTCTTCAGACGTTAAAACTGTTTTTTTATTTGTTTTTCGTCAGCTACGTGATTTCCGTAGTTATTTATATAACTTAAGATCGAAGGAGGTTCGCATATAAAAAAGCAATGATTTATGGTTTAAAATAAACCTGCACAGTACATTATAGTCTGGCAATTGCCCTCCACGTTATCACCATTTCCGAATGTTTATATAGGATTGCCACTTTAGTATGTTCACTGTTATCAATGTGGGTCCTGTGTTCTGAATGTATACATTACGTATACATCGGCAATGCCTACTAAATCCCCCCACATGGCATGGGTTGACGCGTAACTGTGGTAAAGACACTTGCTAAACATGCTGTGGACCGAACCACGGACCCTGTGATTACGAAGCGAACGCCATAACCATTTAACCACGCCCATTCCATTGTGAAAGTCATTCTTAAGATTATTTTGATTTTGTAGTTAAGCAAAGCACGCGAGAAACAACTGAACGAGTGTGACTATCCTGATTTTGATACTTTTAGGGGACTCAGTCTTAGAATAAGAGATTTCTTCGTTGCGTCTTGTCGTTATTACTAGGTTCGAAATGGTTGCACAATAATTTTGTAAGTAAGTTCAAAGTAAGTTGCGAGTTGGACCGTGGAAAATAAGGACAGTTAAGTTTGGCAAGTGTGGGTAAGTTGGATTATATTTTCAACATCTTTTAGTATAATGACGTTTTCTATAAAAAAAAAAACACTCATTGGCACACAGTGCTATTTTTCTACATATCCTAACAATTCCTTTACAATGACATAAATGATTCTCTGACATAGTCTTTCTGCGAAAGAGCAACCCTTCTTCTTTTTTATAAATTATCATATGTTTGTTTGATCTACACAGTCATCATTCTGTTTCACCGGACATTTTGCCAACCGGAAAGAGTAGATATAGTAATATAAATGCAATCAAGTGGTTCACAGTTGGATATGATGTTTTGGTTGGAGAGCTTTGTTTTACATGTACTCTCCTTCACTCCGCAGATTTGGGTTAGTTTTCTTACACCCTCCTTCGCAATTTACTTGGCACAGATATTTTTTATGTTTTCTGAAAGTTATGTATAGCTAAATCACATTAGATAAAGCTAGGGTGTATACTTCTGCTGATTTTAAATTTCTGTACAATGCAGTTAAAACTGTGTGAGTGACGCGCATGATACTGTTGTATATGCACATAATTGTTAGGTAATTAAATTACCCACAAGTTTGGGTACTTAGAATTTAATAAGGAATCGAGTAGAGAGAATTCTCCAGAGAATTTTTATCGATATGTAAAGAAAGCGCGGGGAACAACGCCTATTTTAAAGGCACAAACTTTTGCGAATAGAGAAAAAGAATGCAATGTGCAAAACATAAATTTCGGAAATGAAGGAATAAAAAATATTACTGGCAGAAACTTCCGCGTGTGGAAGATAACATACCACACTCCTTTAATTGTGCTAATATTTAAGGGTAGGTAATTTCGTTTAAAAAAAATTTAGATTTGGATATTAATCTTCGCGGATTATTGTTTTCAAAACTATGTTCAAAATGGTGGCCGATCACCACTTTCTGTTACGGATGATAAATAGCATTGCGGAAAATCTTACGACAGACAAAAATCTGAGGGCCGGCGGACCCGTGGATTCTTACACGGTCAACAACTAGTCTCTATAACAATAACCGTACTTTTGTCTGTCGCTCAAAGCAGGGTCATGCTAAATCACGCATTAAATCTTTTCGCACCAAATAACAAATGTAATATGTCACGTTTTCTAGTCATGTATAAATCTTAAACATTGGCTACAAATGTAGATTTTTAAAGGAAGCATCCTAAAGCCAGCTATCTTATAAGGTTTTTATTCACTTTGGTATCAAAGCTTTTTATTCTAGCCAACATTGATTATTTTTGTGTTATCTTCACCAATTAGATTTTTCCTCAGCTGCAACTGGGGTCGTGGCTATCTACCTATTAGCTACCTCTGGCTAAAAAGGGAAAGTAGTTGGCAGTTAGTACAGTTGGCTTTTTAAATATGGTAAATACAGTTAGGTAGTTAGGCAAAAGTCTGAAGTTCATTAATTAAACTGGCGTTACGATAAAGTTTTTTTGAAAAATAGTTTCCCTGTGTTAAGTGCTCATCCCTGTGTTTCTCACGATCTATTTTTGAACATTCTCAATAACTTATTCTGCAAAATAAGAAATGTAACTACAGGTTTTAACATGTGTTTATTTATTTCAGCTAAAGTTGTAGAAAAGATATTTAAAAAAAATTACATTACACCGGAAACGCTATTTACGTTGTGTGCGCTTCATTGGATTTGTGACATACCATAAAGCTCTTAACCGGACGTTTAACTTGTGATTTAACCCGGCGTTTCAACGCTGGGTCCCCCGGGTAGTCTCGTGTTGGGGAAACACAAAATGTCATATATAAAGGTCGGGCATGGATTTTTCCACCGGTTAAGGACTAGTCTCTATAATAGTAGCCGTATTTTATCTGTGTGTTCAAAATGGTAGTTGATTTTCCCGTGATCTTTCCGTAATTTTTTAGAAACCAGGGGGTTATTAAATCGAGAACCACATTATTTCGATACATCATTTTGAATATGAACCTCCGTGATAATTATTTGCCGATTCCGCTCATAAGCTACAAATAAAAAATGCGACATAGTTTAACTGACTTTGTTTTGACCGCTCGCGCGTAGTACACCAATCACGACGCCCGATTTTTGAACAACTAATCCATGATGTTCGCAGTCCGGACATGCCAACGAAGTAACGTGATGACGAAGGCCATTTTGGTTTTGAAAGTGGTCGTGGTCAGTGTTACATTTGTAGGTCTGTGTCTGTTTGACCTTTTTGTACTTTAAAAGCTTTTTGTTTTTTAATATTTGTTTTTTGTATGTTTTAGATGTTAAGATATTTATATCATCACGTTTTCTTGCCATGTATAAATATGAAATAAACCAAGATTTAAAGATTTAAAGACTTTTGCTAAAAACGTGGATTTTAAGGGGCCATCCTCGCTGCAACAGCTAGCTAGATAGTCTTTTTTATTGCTATTCTGTTAGGGTTTATATTTAGTTCGGTAAAAGAGCTTTTCATCCCAGATAATCTTTCTTATGCTAAATGGATTTAGGTAGCTACACTTTTGACTGTATTATAAACTTTGGCGAAAGTCTAAAGTTTATTGATTCAATGAGACAACAGTCTCGATTAACCTTTGATATATAGCGGACTCTCGATATAACGAACCCCCGATATAGTGAACATCTCGATACAACGAACCAAGTCCTTTCCCCTTGGATTTAGCCTTAAGAAACTCTTATAAATCCTTTTTATATAACCAACTCCCGATATAGTGATTGAACGAACCACATTTTTCGTCCCCCGAACTCAAAACACCTTGATATAACGAAGGCACTAGTAAATGTAACGGAAACTCGGCAATATTTTCGAAGTTTTATGCATCATATCGGTATCAAAACAGTGCAATGTCATCTAAATCGAAAAGTTTGATTCGTAGAAATATTAGTGGAACATGTACTACCTTTGCTACTGCGCTCCGCCTGGAGGTGCGGCACGGTTTACCTGCACTTAAGCGCTCAACCTGGCGTTCAAAGCTTGATTATTGGTTATTCACAAGGCGTTTGACGTGGTAGGGGCTTATTTGTCAGAAATTCTTTTAGGGGGGAGGCATAGCTATTCGACAAGGTTAGGTTTTTTGGAAGAGGAGGGTCTTACTTACTACGAACTAAGAAGAGGTTGCCGCTTACGCTAAACGCAGTAGGAGGTTGAAATGTTAATTTTGTAGTATTTTAACAAAAGCATTCCGAACCGTTGTTTAGCTCCCTTCCTCAAATTGACAACAAAACAAAGATCTGCATGCTTTTGTTTCCACATAAATAACTGTGTGTGACATTTCATTAGCAACAAGAGGAGTAACTGACGATGTTTGGCTACCTTCCAACGCGACACACGACGACACGCTCCTCCTCCCTCCCCTTGGCACACACTAGCGACGCATGCATGCCCGTACTCCCACACACAGAGGATCGAACGCATATGCACGTACACGCACACATATGCATGCTATTGCCACACAATAGTATCTGGTTGATACTTTATTCTTAAAACTTGGCATCAGATAGATCAGATCAAAACTACCTTGGAAATGCCACACAATGAAAACTTATTCTCAATTTTCAATCTTCGAATCAACCACGACCCCCCGGATCTGTTTACTTTTTTAATACACAATAAATAAAAACAGTGTTTTTGTTTTTCTTGAAAGAGCCCTGGGATTGCTACGCATTTGTTTATAACTATGCACTGTCTTTGCAAACGATTGTACAAAACCGTCTCTATGGCAACTCAATATCCTATATGCGTCTACAAAATTACCCTGACTCCCAGAAGTAAGAAAACAAACACATGAATTATAATCATATTCGGCATAATTGAGTGGATAAAGTGACATCAATCACTAACGTAATTTTTTAATTATCGTTAATTGACAACACAGTCACGGTTATTGAAGATATATATACCAACCACATTCCTCTCACTACATTAGACGGTCATCAAAGTGTTTTTGCATGGTGCATATACTGTCATATGTTGGTGAGTTTTAAAATGCTCTGATATGAAGTGAGAAGCAGTGAGATATTTTTTTTTGTTATTTATCCGACGAACAATGGCGGAACTTTAGCGGCCAGAAATGTTACGTTCCAGCAACAAAAAAAGTAAACATTTTGTCACGACTATAGAAGAAAAATTATCTTGGTAACTACAATTAACGCGTATGAGATTTGAAAAAAATATTGTGCTGTTTTACCAACAGGTTACAAAAATAATTAACATATTAATATTGTTAGATAGCTAGCTAGGTACTGATAATTTATTGTTAGATTTTAAATCCAGTGTGTGAAAGAAGTTTTGATGTTTCAAAAAAAAGCAAGGAAGTGACACGTTCAGCTTATAAAAGCCTCACTTAAAAATTTAGGATTGAACGGAAGTGCTATTCTGTAATCAAGAAAATCCTATGTGGAATTATGGGTCAGAAATTATAAGAAATTGATTAACAATGAAGTTTGTAATATAGACCAACAGCTTGTATGATTTTGTATCATTGATGAAGTCTTGCTCCATGGATATTCAATAATGTTCAAATTTGTAACTTACTTATTTATTTTGTCAAAAGGTTCAAAATTGTTTAAAAAATTTTCCAGATTTTTGTACACGCCCACTTTGTTATGTGTAGAAGCAGTCCCATAAGGGGTGTCTCAAGGGGATTGATGTTTGCAAAAACTTACTTTTGAAACACTTTTTCGCCGTCTTTTTTATACCATAAAGGCAAAAATCCCTATGGATGAGGGTGTCACAAATTTAAGGGGTTAATCGTAAATGTCATTATAATGGCACCTATAGTCATGGTAATAACCCTCGGTCCAACTAATTTCGTCACTTCATGTTAGCAGGCGAACAAGACAGTGGATTGCCCGTCGTATTTATTTTCCCCAATTTTGTGAAATATATATAAAGTATCCAATGCAGGTAGGTTCAGTGTTAAATTAATTAAAGTGTTAGATCTGACAATGATCCCAATAATTATGTTTATTAACAAAGAATTTAATTAGTATGTCTCCAAGGTATCTCTAATCACTGATCACCAGTCTTAAGTGAACATAATAAAAAGCTGATATTTTTGAAATTTCGAAAGTTTCGACGACACACAAATGGGTCAAAGGCTGAAATACCGAAAAGAAAGCTATTGGCCGTAACTCGTCACCACTCAATTTTAAGATGCCGAAATAGAGGCTTATATATAAAAAGGGTTGAATTTTTCTTCTAACAGTGCTAAACTCGCTCAATGTGGAAGCGGCATAGGTGTAAAGAAATCACGTTTTACGACGAGAGATACTTGGCCAAAAAATCGTTCTTAAAAAACTTTTTTGAAAAATACTTTCGACGTGAAGGAATTAAGTGTGTGTATCGATGGAGCAAAGATGTATCAATGGAAAACTCAGACGACAACCTCGGTCCCAAACAATTCTCCATTGTGACAAACCCCGTAATGATGGCTCTGGACAAGAGACGCTGGGAACCAGGTTGCTTAGTGTTCACACAGGGAAAGCACCCAACATGTTTAGTAGCCACTTTTATTACTTGAAAACAAATCAATGCATGTTGTGTACTGTTGTTTTATACTGTTCAATTATAAAAAGTAATCGAGACAAAGAAAGACAAGTGAAACACCACAGTCTTCTATCGTAGTAAACATTACATAATCTTTTACATTCGGTTCAGTGTATTTCTATATGACTGGACGATTTGACTTCCCTGGTATCAAAATGTGCCCATGACCTCTTGTTTCTGTGTCACGTTAAACAGCGCCAAGTCTAATTTTACTTGTAAAGAATGTGTAGTGGATATGAAGCGATGCTGTGTGTAAATATTTTTTAGCTGTGTATTTATATTTTTAGCAGACAGTGTAACTGTTTTTCATTTTTTGTTTTTAGATATTGACCTGAAGATGGAGTATACCTCTGAAATATATCATCAAAAATATATACATTGTTGAGCCTTCTTTCAAATTGTTAAATTGCATTCACAATGTTTCTACCAAGAAAAGTAACAATAAATATTTGTTGTTTTTTAGAAAGTTTATTTTCAAGTTTAAAGTTTTGGTAGATAAATGAAAGTAGCTTAACATTTACCATGATATAATAAATACTAGTCGTTAGCCTGTGGAAAAATTCGTATCCGCACGTATGATTAGGGCATGGTGAGCAGAATTTTTTGGAAATTCACCCCCCTAGACGGGCTAAAATCTACTCCAAATTCTAAAGCTACGGTATGAAGTCGAATCGAAAGGCGAAAATGTTCCAATAAGTTGCGTATGAAACAACCATATTTAGTCCTGCGCCACCCACCATTCCCCCCTTTCCCCTCCCCCCCTTAACCAAGCATAATTAATGGGCTGTTAAATGAAACGTTCTTTTATAAAGGTTGATAATAAAAATGTGAAACGGATAGAATGTCAATAGAAAAGGGACTGGTGAAAAGGTTGCTCAGTATTAACGTCAAAGTTGTTCAGCAATGAGCTACCTGTCTGTCTGACTCAACACGAGTCGGAAAACCTGTTTAGATTTGTACCTCGATTATCCAGTCTGACAAAAAAGAAAGGTCTGCCAATATTTGTTTATCTTATGTATCGTACTAAGACATGGTTTCCATTTGCATTTTTTATCGCTGTGCTTTTGGCAGAACGTTATCTCCACAAGGCGGAATATTCCGTGCAGATTTTTATATCTCGGAAAATTTCTGATAGCCCAGCGGAAATTTTCACCATAGAAATATATGAACGTTTAATCAAAATGCTCGCAATCATTCCACCCGGAAATATTCCGCCTAAAAGTTAGGATTAATTGAGGGTTTACATAAAAAACGGACTACATTATTTTTGTTGTTTTGTTTTCAAATAACGGATAGTTCGGATAAATAAATCTTCGCAAACCACGGCCGTTTAGAATTTCCGAAAAAGAGTTTGTCATGTTAAAGTCGTCGTCTTTTCCAACGAAAAAGCAAAATGAAAAGGTAATATGTCATTTTAACCCCTCCATGTATTATATAGTTGTGGATGTTGTTTACGTACTTATGATACACACGTTCAGTTTTGGTAGCTTTGACTTGAAGTAGAAACCAGGTTTTTGTGTAAACAATAGCTTGCACCCTCGACACACCTTTTACGCCTAAGCGTGGAGACGTTTCTTAGCCGGACCTGTACATCTTGTTTTTAACGAGTGCGTCTGTCAGACCATAGCGATCTAAACACAAATCTCTTACTGATTCAACCCTTCATCTCTTCAACGCAGAGTCTTTTTTTTAATTAAAAATAGGTTTTTCCCTATTTTTTTTACATACTGCAATTCCCTACTGTGTTATTCTGTGTGCATAAATTACGTCTTTATCCTTTAACGATTAATAAAAGTTATTAAATGCAGTAGAAAGATTCTGTTAGGTATAAAAGTGTCTCCTACCAGATTTATTATTGCTGACAGCCAATCTCGTTCCCAGGGCTTCTTTTTCGCTTTCTGATACGTGGCCACATTTCAGGAAGCGAAAAACAAGCCCTGGGAACGAGATTGGCTGACTGACAACTGCTTTTTCTATTTAGATCAAACTTAGAAAAAAAAGAAACAACTAAATAAATAACAGAATAAAAAAAGTAACAGAATGCCTCCAATACCAGCATCCAGCGATCAAGTTCCCGACCGTTCCACATTTTTATTCACGTCGGAGTCTGTTGGTGAAGGACATCCAGGTAAGATGACATACTCCGGCACGTCCCGATGTCAGAAAAGATACAAGATACCCTGGGACTTCGGTTTTTCACTATTCTGGTTTGTTTAATTACCAGGTACCAGGGCTTGTTTTTTCTTTTTCATATCTGACGGGCGAACGTCAGATATGTCAATAAGTGAAGAACCGGCAACCTCGATAGCAGGCCTTTACCATTTTTCAAAAAAGATGATGAAACGCAAAACCCTTGGATTGAGGCTGCAGCGCCAAGGCAAGTGGCCCTGGGAAGGAGGTTTACATTCGGTATAATAAACATAAAACAACCAATCTCCTGCTGAACCCATGTACCAGAATTTTATTGGAACCGACCCCGGGTCCAATAAAATTCGCATACCAGCACTTACATCCAAGCAATCACATCTTAGCTAAAATATTAGACGGAATGTTCGCAGCGTGACCCTTTTTAATAAATATTCCAAAAATGTTAATAAAACGCAACCTTTTCTTCAACCCTTGCCCCATGCCGCTACCTCCGACATATGACACTTAAAAAGAATTTGTCCCTTTAATCATTTTCAATTTAATGTGGGTTAAAAAAGATTGTTTAATTAGTTGGTTGTAATTTATTGTGATTAAGATATCAAATAGACAGCAATCTCCATGCAGTATAAAGCCGAAGATAAATACACCTTTAACGAATTTCATAAATTATAATAATTATGACGTCATTTTATAATGGTTCTGTGCTCTTAAATAAGGATATTCAGATAGAATATTAAATTATCATGACAAAAATGAAGTTTTTAGAGCAATATAATGTTCTGGTTGGATTTTATTTAGATTTGAAGAAAGTACTTATTTTAAAAACGAGGCTATTCTTGGAAAGCTCGGCTATATAAAGGGTTTGACCGTAACTTTCAGCTCGGAATTGAATTGAATTAATTTGTTCTACCTTTTGCTAAGGAACTTAGGGATAAGAATCATTTTTAGTATTGACCTCTTTAATTGAGTTTGGCATAATTAGGAAATTCGGGAAAGGTCTATTGACGTTCATATTTATTTGAACTAACTCATGTAGAAACCAGAATCTATGATAAGAATCAGGCCTGAGAAGAAATTAGCCATCCCAGCCCATGATGTGTAACGATAAATAATCAAAGGAGGAGTGTTATTTGCCTCGATTTATTTTTGTTTTTAAACCAAATATACGTTTCATCGAGTAAATAGTATTTTGCACGTGAGCAAGCAAACAGGTTTTCAGAAAAACCATCCAGCCAGCCTGCTGTGTCGGTCATCTAAGATAGCAGATGTAAATTGAAGGATAGCATATGCTATAAGAGCTTTAAGAGGAAACAGTTATAAACTCAAATTCATCTGCTATTTTTCTTATTTTAAAATTTTCGTCTAAATAAGACTTTCTGTGAATCAAAATGGAAATGGCAGCGGACACTGAAGAGCTTACTACTGATCACACTTTTTTGTTTACGTCGGAATCAGTGGGTATGGGTCATCCAGGTAAACACTTGCAAATTTGTGCTTTTTCATATTTTTTTTAACACAGCTGTAGCTATCTGTGATAAAACGGCAGATTGCACTCAAGTTATATATACCTACCATGCACCATAAAACGTGCAGGCATTTTTTAAGCCAGTTGAAGTTTAAAAAAAAATTAAATTGAAACACATACTTTTTTGTTGTGGCACAGCAGCAATTGTTGTATCTTGGAACTCTATAGGAATTTAAGTACATAGAGAAAGAATTTATATCTATATATAAACAAAAATTCATCTAGATGAATTTCTTTGTTTACATTTTCAGAAGTACGCTCTTTCGGCTCTGGTAGATGGGGCCCTACAGTACCGCTTAAATGTAACTTTACATGTGCACGATATTTATCACCTTCACACAAACCTTCGGTAGTGTCAGAACTTTTGTTGTTATTGTTAACCTATTGTTAAATACACGAGCTATTTTTGAATGTTAAAAACAATAGAGTTCATGTGTCACATGCGAACTTTAATTAGCTCATGTAAACTTTGCGTAACTTATTGTTGTATTTAATTGCTATAGCCGTCAAGGGATCAACGGAAAAAGAAACATTTTTTTATTGTTTCTACTCATGAACGGCAACTATCTTTTGTTTTTACATGAGATTTATTATGATACTTTGATAGAATCTCGTGTTTTGCGTGCAATTTTATTGTTTTTACACAAACCAAAATGTTGTATTTTATTTAGGGACTGTCTCCACCATGTTTTACATTTTAAACGAATTGAAACAATAATTTCTACGATCCCGTATTCATGATTTTTAAACAATCTACGGCGATCTTTTCGCTTCTACGATCCCGTTTTCATGATGAAGGAAAGTTATTTTTAGTCCATTTCATCACACAAAGGCATTGTTAAGACTTTAAATGAATTCAAATATATCAGAAGACATCAATGTACACTTGATAATACGCAAATGCCAGAACCAAAGAGCTTACTGCTGAAAAGTAAACGAATAACGTCACACATGTCAACACTTTGTCTATCCAACAAGCTTGGGTTAACCCGGGGCTATGGTAACATTCACTCGCCCATATTGAATCGCCACCAAGGGGAATCAAACTCCGGTCTTATGCACAAAGTATGTAAGTTATATATAACCACTAAGTACATGGCACATGTTTGAGCACCCGCGTAGAAACTTTATTAGTTCTAACATTTCCACTATTTGCATAAAAAATTCCATGTGGCTATGAACCAAATTGCATTTACCCTTTTAAGTGATTACTTATTAGATAATGCCAATGAACCACATTGTCTAGCTATATTGCGATGGCTCAGAAGTGCAAAAAGGAGTGTAGAGTATTTTGTTGCTTGTATGTAAGATAAAGGCTTTTAAATTTGATAAATCCCTTTGTCTTCCTTGATTGTCAATCCTGAGCTTGATTGCCGTATTTAAAAAGCAAACAGCCTTGGTACGTATTTGAGAGATCATTTTATTTTCATATTCATGTACTTGGTCACATGCATGCTGCTTGGATCAACAAACCCTAGGACAATTGTGTTCTCTTCTCTGACCCAAACCTCAGGTGGCAACAATAATATAATTTTCCTGCGTGTGTTTTCAAATGGTCTAGGACAAGAAACTGTGATGTAATTTCCCTCAGCCTAATCTAGTGGCTGTTGTGTATTTTCAACCTTAAGCTTTGTATTCCAATGTTTTTGCAAAAAATCATAATGTTTATAGAGCCATATATGCATGGGCATACTGACAGGCAAGAAGGACCACATAGGCCAAATTTCTATTTACATTAATAGATTTTTAGAATCACAAGATTGTAAAAGCACTGGAATTGTTTTTCTAGCTATTATCTTCTCTGCTTAAGAGCAGACTTCACCAATTTCAGCATCATCTTTTGTTGTTTTTCACTTATAATATCTTCAATCGTTGTAGTCTGTTGTTAATTTTTTTTGCCTTTGCACATGCACGTGCACATGTCCGTTGTTTTAGATGCAAAATCAAAACATTACGTCACAATGTAACTCATCTATATGTTAGTGGTATAAGAAACCAACCTTGTTAAAAGTTTGTTGAAATATTGTTCTTTTAGGAGGTTGTATTTGTTCCAATTTCTTCAATGAATATATAGTTAATGACCACACCAGGTTAACAGAAGTGCTGTTTTGCATTTTCGGAATAATTTGGAAAATTTCAGAAAAACGCTTCTCAAATAACAAAAACAAATTTTATTTAAAAAGTTTCCCAAATTCATTTTCATATATATAGCTATATGTGGACATTTGCAGCTTATCGGCACCTTTGTTGGTTATTTGCATTTAAACATTTTCAGACTTTATGCTGCGTAAATTATGCTGTGTGATTTGTAAATCTGGAAATTTTTTTGTAATTTTGGATCTATATATATATATATAAAAAATTTTTTTCCAAAGTTCTAAAAGTGCCTTTGTATTTTATGCAGCATTTGTTAGTTTTGACAGCTTCACCCAAATTAGGTTACAAAAAGTCTTTTCAGTGATTTTTTACTGGCTTTTTTACTGGTTACAGTTAGTAAATATAAAAAATACTATATACAGGCTTTGAGGGAAGGCATACAAAAGCAAATGCACACCCCATACGTAAATTGATTAAGGCTTGCTATTGAGAGCACTTGCAAAATGCCAAACTTTACATTGACCAATGTAGCACACCTAAAACACTTGTTGAATGCTTTGTGCTTCATGCGTGCAAAATTCTTCCTGAAGAAACTTGTGAATATCAGTTTCACATCAAATGTGTTAAGATTGTCACAATGAGGTTATTGCCAATATGTTTTGCTTTTATTACGTTAAAGTAACAGTGCTTGGGGGAGGAGGGGAGGGGGCTGTTGTTAAATTGTGCGTGTTGTTAAACATAGTAAAACATATATAACATTGTAATTACAAACAAGTGATTTTCATTTCCTTGTCAACAAAATCCTACCACTGTAATTTAATCTTTTTTTAATTTTTATTTCAGATAAATTATGCGACCAAGTTTCAGATGCAATTCTTGATGCTCATTTATCACAAGACCCAGATGCGAAAGTCGCCTGTGGTATGTACTCACTTCTGTTGAACAAAAGAACAAAAGCCTTTACACAATCAGATTTGCATCAAACATGCTGTTTTGTTCATCATACACTTTTAAGTTTGAGCAACGCATGGATCATCGCGAAATAGTATATGTATATTTAACTTTTGTATTTTATAGAAACCCTTGCAAAAACTGGTATGGTTCTGGTAGCAGGGGAAATTAGTTCAAATGCTGTTATAGATTATCAACAGATTGTCCGTGATACTGTCAAAGCGATCGGATATGATGACTCATCGAAAGGTTTCGATTACAAGACGATGAATGTTCTAGTTGCAGTTGAGCAGCAAGCCCACGAGATTGCGAAGGCTGTCCATGTCGGCGTCGAGGAAGAAGATATAGGTACAATAAGAGTTTGGAGTTTCCACTAATCAACATGTGAATGGCTTGATTCTAAATTTTAAAGAATTGTTCAAATTTTGTGGTCTTTCGTGTTATTTTTGTTACCCTCATCAGATACACTACTGTACCTTCATAGGCCATGGATGAAAGAAAAATTGGGGAAAATTGTAGCCAAATGTCCAAAATTACTGATGTCATTAAATTTTTTTTTTAATTAGGTGCTGGCGACCAAGGTCTTATGTTCGGTTACGCTACAGACGAAACTAAGGAACTCATGCCATTGACCTGTGTGCTAGCTCATAAACTTAACGAAAAATTAGCAGAAAATAGAAGAAACGGGACCATGCCATACTTAAGACCCGACTCTAAAACTCAAGTCACTGTCGAATATAGTTTGGAACATGGTGCATGTATTCCACGAAGAGTACACACCATTGTAATCTCTACACAACATTCTGAAGATGTCACGAATGAAATATTAAGAAAAGACTTGAAAGAGAAAGTTGTGAAAGTATGTTGTTACAATGATCTTTTTATTCGTGCTTGTTTTCGGGGGTACAAATTTTCGCACGTTCGCGCATAAAAGTTCGTTAGTACGCAAAATTTGGGACAAAAATTACCATGTGCGAAAGCATACTTTTTTCAAAAAGAAAAACTGATTGCGGAAAAGCGTCTTACGCGTCCGTATTTTGTCTCAAGCCGTAAATTGTGCTATTGTTTCTTGTTGTTTTTGGGGCAATGTTAACTTAATGCATTCATATTGCTATTGCGCTAAAGTTAGTAGCTACAAAAATTGTACGAATATGGTATCGCAACAGGACTGGATCACTGAATGTTTTTATTACGATTATGTCGTTTTTTGTTTTTCATTTAACTTTAGTGTTTTAGAATTTTTCAATATTTCTTCCTGGAACACTACGTTGAACCTATAATTTGTTGAGTGCGATTCAAGGAGTGGGAATTAAAAATATTTATAATACATTAAATTTTTTGTCATGTTATACGTCTTTCAATCACCTACGTTACTCTCTACTTTAGTAGTTACATTGACCAGCGTTTTCGTGTTTTTTTTTTCAATGTTGTAAGTTTCTTTTTTACGAGCCAACACATGTAAGCGTAGCTTGTCAATTGCCAAACCTGTTATTGTAACTAAAGGCCTTACAAAATCTCTGCAATGCGTAAATGTATCTAAATATTTTTATTTTTTTATTTTTTCAGGCTGTGATCGAAGAAAAGTATTTAGACGACAAAACCATCTATCATCTTCAACCTTCAGGAAGCTTCCTGATTGGTGGACCAATGGTGTGTATATTTTTTGTATCAGTTATTCGTTTTATTGAAACTTTTTTTGAATAAAAATGTTTGAAGTGGGACAAAAAACGCGCAGCAGTAAATACTAGAATGTATTTTTACAAATACGTTTTCAACTATGTTTTAGGGCGATTGTGGATTAACGGGAAGAAAGATTATTGTGGATACATATGGTGGTTGGGGTGCACATGGTGGTGGTGCGTTTTCAGGAAAGGACTTCTCAAAGGTATAACTCCTTAATCATCACTTTTTTTCTACCCATGCGTTAGTCTGTGATACACGTGTATCAACCCAGTAGAAGCATTAAATCTTATTTGCTCCTTTTATATCAATTTTCTGTTTTTTTTAAGGTGGACAGATCGGCCGCGTACGCCGCTCGGTGGGTAGCCAAGTCCGTTGTATCAGCTGGCTTGGCACGAAGATGTCTTATACAAGTTTCATACGCCATCGGTGTTGCCAAACCGCTCTCCATCTCGGTGCTTACTTACGGTACTGGCAAGAAAACTGACAGTGAAATATTGGAGATAGTCAATAAGAACTTCGACCTTAGACCGGGAGTTATAGTGCGGTAAGTTTTGTTTACTTTACTATAGAAAATAGTACACCGAATGGGTGTATTAAAAACTGTTGAAAAGTGACCAGTGACTATATTATTCCCGCCCGTCTTTACTTTCCTTGAATTTTGATTTTACGTTCCCGTGTATGGTTTAGGGCAAATTTGATGTCGTTTTGAAAAATTTGTGGCAAAATGCCGTCGGCATAATGTATTACTCTGCAGGGCTGCTAAAATATAGCGGCGGGTAGCCATTTTGAACTCACAATATATGGGTATTATTAATGAGACTTTTATTTTTAGGGAGTTGGATTTAAAGAAACCCATATACCAAAGCACCAGCACATACGGGCACTTTAAACCTGGATTCAGTTGGGAAGTTCCGAAGAAACTAGTCATGTAAATAGGTTCCTGATGAAATTATGTAAATCAAAAGCACATATATATATCATAGACATGTATACATAGGAAATTGGATTTTGATAATAAATATTTGTAGATCACTGCAGGTCTAAACTAGCCCTTCTGTAGTTAAGGTCATAAAGCTAGATCCACACTGCTTCAGTATAAGACAAAATGATCCATGTGGATTAATGTATCAGGCGCCACAAAACTTTTAAACTTTCCCATCACTTCTTGGAACAAAATTGTTTAAGACACTAAAATGGAAAATTAGGTCCATTTCGCAGCTTACTTTGTCTCAGTACTGAAGTTTTAAGTTGTTTTTTTTTTCCTTGTGTCAGCGTATATTATAATGAAAACGAGTGTGGTGATATTTTAATGTTTTGATTCACGTGTAGTTAGTTCCTTATCCTTCAATTTTAATGAATTATATTTTGTAGGAAGGCTGTTGTTATTATTGTCTGCTTATTTTGGTTTGGTTTCAACAAGTTTTACCTACGCCCAGCATTTATATGCAGAGGCGTTATTCACGTATGAGTTTAAATGCTTATTTTGGACGTGGTAGGAAAGCCACTGAAACAGCAGTGACAACCAGTGAGCCTTAATTTTCTGGATTTTTGGCGCCTTTGTGATTTTCTAGCGAAGAATTGCATGAAATTTGAAGACGTGTCAGCCAATTTTGCGCATGTACATGGGCAAATGTCGCAGAATGATAAAAACACGATTTTTTAACATCGTTTACTCTACCCTACTCCATCGACCCTGAGCAACGTCTATTTATGCAACCTTTGTTACATGCAGTTTCGTATCTGGCGAAATGAAACTCATTTCGGTGTTAATTTTTTTCAGTCAAAATGAAATATTATTTCGCTCTCGAAGTTATCATGTAAATACAATTTATCCGAAATAAATTGTTTACAAAAGTTATTGCGCCAGCAGTAAACACAACGAAATTTCATTGTGGTTTGATATTTCATTTTGGGTTTAACTACGAAAATGCATGAATCATTGTGTCAAGCAATCACGAATTAGCAAGCCGTGTCCCTTGCCTGACAGGATAGCGTTTAAAGATGAATTCGGATATAAAGTTTTCCACCAGGATGTACACTCTGTCGGAAAAGTCAAGAATTTTCAAAACATTGTCAAAATTTCAGGCATGTCAGGAAAACGTCAGTACGCTTAGGTTTATATGGTTATCAGAATTATTTTCAAAATTCATAATAATAGAAAGGTTTAAATTTCCCGAACAGTTAACTTTGGACACACTCGGAAGTAAAATTTACCACGTAGAACCGTGCTTAACATTCGAAGTTTTAATAATGTGCAAGTTATTTATTACTGGTCCAATTTTAGAGATCATAAAACCCAAGGTCTAACTGCGTACAAATGTTATTCTTGAGATACACACACATGGTAGTTTAAAAATTCGTAGAAGAGCCCTGGGCTGATTGCTCTGTATCTTCTTGCTAAGATTTGGAGACAACAAGTTCCTTACCAAACTTATTTGACCTAGATTATGGTGGCTAGCGCAAAAAAAAGAAACCATTGGGACGAAATTGAAAGTTTACTGACTGAATGCTGTAGCAAGAAACTTTTAATATGACATCGCAGCTTTTTCTTATTCAAAATAAGTGGAGAAAAAACAAAAAGGTTTAGGACGAGGTTGCCTTCAGTTCCTTCGTGGATGTTCACTTTCCACATAGTTGATAGACAGAAAGCCATGCTTTCCATAAGATACCAACGATGGAGAGAAAATAATAAAAGCCACAACTAAAAGAAATATGCAGGGTTTCCCCCAACAATCATCAAAAGGGGTTTTCCCATTTCAGTGAGAAAATTACCTGAAAGAAACAGAAAGTTGTTTGTGTATATATAGTAGATGCGTGTCGTATAGCAAAGATGTAGAGTAAGAATTTTATTACTTTTTAGTTGTTATTTTATTTACTATATTTATTTTGTTTTCATGAATTTCATTGCATGTATATATTCGCCGTATTTTAGTAGAGTAGTGAGGCTAAGACACCAATCCTGTAAAGTTTGCTAAAACAATTTTTTATCTACGTTCTAGTATCATTTTAGTTCTTTAAAACTGTTTGTAAGAAATCTTGTAAGATCCTAACTTTTTGGGTTAAGCCTAGACATTTCTTAACTTGATAAAGAGATTTACTGAAAAATTTATACCCCAAACTTTTTGCAGCAAAATTTATTAATTTCAAGTTGGCAGTTAACAGTTGGAAGTACCTATGACCTATAACCTATAATTTCAGCCTCAGCTAAAGGACATATAAAATCCAACCTCGTCCCCAGGGCTCTTTTTTCTACTTTTTGACAATGGTATGGCGTTAGGTTGATATAAAATCCAAATAAACAACAGGATAAATCAAACCATAGTCATATGATCAAACTAATAGGGGAGGGGGGACCCTGGCCAGGATCCCCTGGCCAGGATCCCCAGGTAACCTATTTCACTAGTTTCGAATCGCGCCTATTTAGTGCTGGGTCGTTACAGTAAAGTTAAAGGTCAACATATATTACAGAGATTTCACTTGTAATTGCGCACACGTCACCCTCGTCCCCAGGGTTTTTTGTCTTTTTGATATGAGAGAAGACAACGAAAAATACCCTGGTATCGTTGAGTGATTTTTGGCCAATATATGGCCAGATTCGTCATACGTTAATTTATGCGACCAACAATGGCGGAACTTTAGCGGGCAGAATTTTATGTTCCAGCAACAGAAAACGTACTAACATATTGTATTGTCTCACGACTAAAATATACAAGAAAAATTATCTTGGTAATAATCGTCTTTAACGTTTAGAAAAAAAGGTGTGTTGTTTTATTGGCAGGTTATATACATAATACTTTGATATAGTTTAGCTAGCTATAGCTTGCTCTATATAGCTAAGTACTGCCCAATAAAAATTTTCTGAACTTAGATAGTTCATTGTTAGATTTCAAATCCAGTTGATGGAAAAAGTTTTTATTTTTGTGGCGTTTTAAATCCTATGATCAAACAAGGAAGTGAAGAGAAGGGCAGACTAATTTCTGGATATATGTAGACAGCTTCAGATATTATAAAAGCTTGCCAAAGACATTCTGATATTCTGTTATGTAAAACAGCAGAACCATTAAGAGATATTTTGAGAATTATTTTTTGCAAGAACTAATTTTTTGAAATACTGTTGAAGTTTTACGAGAACTAATTTTTTGTAAAGTTAACAAGTTCTACTCTTGCTTTAAATACCTCCTCCTTAATAATCTGAACACAAGTATGAGTATATGCACTGAAAGGGATATACATAAGCTAAAGGTTTTTTTCCACTTCAGGAAAATTTTCCATAGAATAGAACAGAACTGAACAGAAAAATTTCTGAGCTTGCATACTTAAAATGTTTACATCACATGAACAGAAAATTCTCTTGTCTATTCTGTTCTGAGCAAAGAGTTCAACTTTTTCTTTGCGTTGTGTACAGAAAAGACACATAGAAAATTATGTATTTGGCCAATCAGGTTATTTCATTTTGTGAGAATTGCACAAAGTGTGTTTACTTTCTGTATAAATATGTGTGCAATATTATGAAATGGAAATTACAAGTAAAAAATTTTCTTTTCTGTTCCTATCCATTCCATTCCATGGTAATTAGTGCAGTCAGTAAGGTGGGCTGTAAAAAATACTTCTTGTTTGAAACCATACTTTTTGCTAAAAATAAAATTAAAATAAAGACTTAAAACTTACTATAACATGTTTTTAGGTTGGTTTGATAAACTTGAGTCAAAAAATATTTCCACTATTATCATAGTTCCTGAGTTTCTGAATTTAGTTGTTTTCAGGGACACAGATAAACGATTTTTGACAGTATATGAATTTTGACAAAGATACATGTTCAAAAAACATTATAAAAATGTGTGCCATGCTTGATTGGTGCAACCCAGTTTCCTAATTTCTTTTTAACACAGAAAGCTACTTTGTCAATAAAAAACTCACCAAATATCAGTTCAAATGGGCTAATTTTTGAATACGGTTAAGGTATTATTGAAATTCATAGATTTCTCAGAGATGCTAGATTCCCCCTTCTCCAAATTTATTGTATTCTTTTTCTTGAATAAATTCATCAAGTTAAGTAAATATTTGATAAATTTTTTAAAATAGGGTCCCCACAAATACACATATTTGTAGAATTTATTTTTGTGCATCTGATTGCTAATAGCTAAATGTAAACAAAGTACCAAGCTAAAATACATAAAGATAGCTCTTATCAGCACGTCTCCAGTAGGTTTTTCATCATCTACTACGTGCTAAGAATATTAACAACCTTGTTTTTTTAGCTGGCTAGCTGCAAGCACTTACTAAAAGACAGGGCTGTTGTTTTTATTATTTCAATTATTTCAAAAATCATCATAATTATGCGAAAATGTGAAAGCCAATCATATTTCAAAATCCGGTCAACGATACCAGGGTATTTTTTGACGTCATCTCTCATATAAAAAAGGCTGGGGACGAGGGTGTGCACACGTATGCCCTCAAAGTGCGGGCAACTTACCGATAAGAAATTTAGTTTCACAACTCTAAATTTAAGTAGTAGGCGGGTTCTTGAATTCTCATTTAGTTAGCTATGAACTTTGTTAACAATTTTATCAGTACTACTGATTGTCACTTTGTGTGGTCATGTTATGAAATCAAAATCAGTTGCACTACTTTCTTTCTTCAAACAGTCTTCCATAGGAATTTGCCCATCTTAATGAAGTCGATAAAATTATATCGCATTTGCTATTTTATGTGCTTTGCAAACACACAAATAAAGCAACTAAAGAAGACTTGCCTGCACCCACTTAAATTTCTCAATTAAATCAGTCCGCACTGAGTTTCTCTCCGGAATGAAAGTTATCCAGCCCGGGCTGAAAAGGAATTTCAAGTTTGTTTTTATTATTATTGAAATATCATTTCGAATGAACTCGGATGAACGCGGATGAATTCGTTCGACAATAAACAATACGTTTTTGTTTTATTAAAGTTATTCGAAGCAAACTTTATTTTCGGTAATATATCGATACTACCTGTTTCATCGAGAATGGAACATCCTTGTTAGAGTTAACCAGGGAAACTAATAGTCAGGGGAAGGCAAAGAGGCAGGTTTAGTCACCCTCAATGAGTCACTTGTTTCCGGTTTTAGCCCGATAAGGTATCTTTGTCAAATCTAACTCAGATTACTGAAATTTAAGTTTCCTATTTATAGGGGATTTCAATAAAGTCTTATTCTTTTTTTTATTCTTTTTTTCATTCTTTTTATTTTTATTTTTATTTTCATTTTTGTGTATTTTTTTAGGAAATCACCTAAATGAGTAGCATCTCCACGGATGACGTTGTCTCAGAAGAAAAAGAAAACTTCTTACGGTTTTTCCTTCTCCTCGAATTCAGCACGAAAACTTTGCACGACTATTTGGGGCGGTATTTTCAAGTAAACGATCCAACTGAGTTCTACAAGGAACTTCAATCAGTTAAAAATGAACTCAAATTAAATCCAGCCCAAAAACAAAAGCTTTTCCCAAAGAATAAGAAGACAGTAATCGATCAGATTGATATAACCTTGACTTCTCTTTTACTTCGAACTTCGAAATGTACTCCAAATCCTTGCCAGGCTGATTTGGATGTTATTGATTGCGTTCGTAAAAATCGAAATGCAAAAGCGCACGCAGGCATTTATTCAATTAGCACACCGGACTTCCGCCAGCAATGGGGAGATCTGACAAATGCGTTAGTAAAGCTAGGAGCTGATATCAATGTAATTCAAAGACTTTACCGTCAAACATTAGATGCCTTTGCGTACTACCAGATTATTGACAAAGATGAACAATTAAAAAATTTGAAGGATAAAAACAAAGGAGTTTGGCATGATATCCAGCCAACTCTTAAAGAGTTTCATGGCAGGTATCGTGAAATAAATGATATCCATGTTGCAATGCTAAATGATGCATCAAGAGGGTGTGTCATTGCGGGTTATGGTGGAGTTGGCAAAACGCAATTGGTCATTAAGTATAGTAACCAGTATGTCACTCACTATACTGGTAATGTTATCTGGATAAATAGTGATACACGTAGCAATATTGAAAAGTCATTTAATTCGGTAGCCAACTTCTTAAATTTGACTAACCCAAAAGGGACAGAAGAAGAAGTTGATGCTAAAAGTATAGTCTTAAAAGTCTACAGATTTTTCACTGGCACATCTTGCTTGTTTGTTTTTGACGATGCAAACGATGTAAAACTGGTGACTGAATATTTACCCAAACTGCCACCGGGCGTCCAGCAACCAAAATTGTTAATAACCAGTCAAAGCATTGAGTGGGGTAGTCAGTTTGTTGTGATTCCTTTAGATGTGTTCACGGACAACGAAGCAAAAGAATTTGTTGAAAATTCCTTAGGTTTGGATGTATCAAACAGAGATGAGGTTCAGCTTCTCTGCAAGGAGCTTGGGAATCTACCATTAGCCTTACAGCAAGCTGTATCTTTCATTAAAAAGCATGTTTCAGTTGAAGAATATAACAGAATGTTGCAAACTTGCAAATTAAAACTACTTAACAGAGAAATAAAATTGGAATGTTACTCAAAGAATTGCATCAGGACATTTGATCTTGCTAAAAACAAACTTTTTGAAAGTGGGGATGAAGACGCAATTGAACTTTTAAATCTCATGTCATACATGGATGGCAAACATATTACAAGGAAGTTCCTGCAAAATTTCTTTTCAGACGAATTTGCCTTCACTAGCGCCTTGGATGTTTTAGCTGAATATTCCTTAATTCGTTTTCAAGGGAATAACATCTACGTCCACAGTTTAATTCAATGTGTAATAAGATATGAAATAACTTCTCGAGTTTTGAGCTGGCAAGAAAAGATATCACATACGATTTTTCCGTCAAAAACTTATCCTGGAATTTTACTTGGTGTCATTAAAGGGTATGTGGATCGTGTTGACGTCAATACAGAGGACGATGAAGAAATTGATTCGTTATGGGTGACACATCTAGTTAGCCTGTTTAAACATTGTAAAGAAGAGAACTTTGTAGCGGATTATATACTAGATAAAAACCTAGTCACACCTATGTGCGATTATTACGAAGATATGTGCCAATATAACACCGGCTATAATGTCTTTCTGAACATGTTCGAAGAGTATAGCAAAAAATACGGACCAGAAAATCGAAAATTATTAAACCTTCAAAATTGCAGAGCGATGCTACTGGAAAAGTTTGGAAGAAAAAGAGATGCATTGGAGATCTTTTATATGGTGGAAAATGGATACAAAAAAGCTAAAGGGGAGAACCATGTGTTTACTTTAGGAGTGAAAATCAATAAGCTTTCTTGTTTGCTTAATTGCGGACTATACAAGCATGCCGAAATTGAAGTGACAACTATAAAAAAATCATTTAAAAAGCTAGACCGGAAACTACAGATAATCTTTAACGATCTACAAGGAAGTTTGTTGTTTATACAAGGTAATTTTACAGAAGCTTTAAAGCTAATAGAGAAATACAAAGGGGATGTTTTATCTAGATGTCCCAGGGATAACTCTAGACGACTTTGCTCAAGTCAATACAGTATAGCTAATTGCTATTTTCGACTGGGAAAATACGAGGAAGCTAAAGAGATATTTGAAGAAGTAAAACAGCGTTATTTGGGTTTTTATAAGGACGAGAGTCATGAAAAGGTTTACATTGCAAAACGAAGTATTGCGAAGTGTTTGTTGTACCTAAACAAAACCGATGAAGCTTTGGAAATGCTAGATGAAGTTTTGACGGGACTTCTCGAGCAATTTGATGAGTACAATGCAGAATATTTATCCGCCGAATATTTCAAGGTGATTGGTTTGATCGACAAAAAGGACATTGATGCTGCGAAGGCGATTATCGTGAAGAATATTCACAAAAGAAGCGACCTGATTGGTGAAGTTCATGAATATGTCTTGCTGTCCAAATTTCAGTTTGCACGTTGCCTTGTGGAAGAAATGCAAATCGAGAGAGCAAAAAACGAGTTATTAGTTATCGAGACAAATCAGAAGACAGAACTAGGCGAGCTCCATCCGGACGTTTTGGAAACACAGTTCTATCTCGGACTTTGTTATTCCAAGTTAGGCGACGCAGAAAATGCCTTGCTGACACTAAATAATGTTTTTAAAGGACAAGAAAAGACTTTAGGGTCAGATCACCCAAGTACGAAAAAGACCAGAGAATTTTTAAATTGGTTAGAGCAACAATGATTAGACAACAATTCGATAATTGTTTTAACTCTAGGGCTACGTAATGTTTTTTGATCATAAAATACACTGCTTAGTTTTTTGTGTGATTTGTAAGGTAATTTTATTTCACAACACTGTGAAGAATTTTGTCAAAGGATGTTTATTGATAAAACCTTAGACTACTATTTATATTTTTATATAAGAAAAATAAGTTTATTGTGTTATCTCTTTTTAAACATCGCAACAAAATTTGTGCCTTGTGTTGGAGGGAGCGTTTCCTTTATTTTCCATTTTTAAAAAGGCGTTCACTGAAAGCTCCGTTTTATCGGAGTGAAGCAAAATACGATTAGTACAAAATTGGAAGTTTACTTTAATTCAAGAAAATTTGGCGAAAATACAAATTTTGAGCTTCGAAATTTGGATCATTCTCTAAATCACGAATTTATTTTTCCGTTTTGTAAAAATTTTGTAATATTTTTTTTTAATGAAACGATGTTTTTGGCTGATTTTTTATTAGTTAGTTTACGGTGGAAATTAGAAACTTTATTTTCACATCAACGCGAAAATTATTTTTCTGCATTTTCTGCATTTTTTACACAAAAAATTCTGATCTTATTAAAAAATAGGAAATAACAAATAAAAAAGATTAGTTCTTAACTTCTTTGAAATATATATATGTACATAAAGTATTAAACTTCTGTTTTCAGTTAGGAGAACATTGTATTTATTATTGAAAATATTCGGTAGCTACCCGTTAGTTTGTACCGACAAAAAACTGTGTAAATTGGTTTAAAACAAAGAAAATAAACGCAGAAAACTTATAGATATAAACAGATATAACTAAACGCTTTTTTTTACAAGCGTCCGACGTTGAAATGCTCATACTTGTTTCTAAGGAACTGCTGTAGACAATTAAAAGTTAAAATTGGGCATCGAACATTCTGTAGCAGACATATCATGACGGAACAAACAAACCCGTGTTATGAAAACATGCATAACTGCGGCCGACGTCTAATTATTGTTGGCTTTCGTATGCGAACTGCAAGTGTTCACTGCTGGTATGACAGTGATGTAGCAGTGAGATGCTTGAGCCTTCAGTCGCGTGGTTGTTTGTAATATCCTAACCGTAATGCGCTTTAAATGTGTTGTTGCAGCTTCTCTTAATGCTGTCAACGACCTGCTTCTATGACAGATCTGTTAGAGCGCTATTATATCTTTCTCTTGCACGGAATGTGATTTGCAGTCGAGGGGATGGAATCCTCGGGGATATTAAATTCTCTTACTTTTTACAGAGAGGGTGCTTTGTTTATTTTGATTTGTGTATAGATCTTTACTTGGTTAAGTTTTAACTAATGAGTTGATACAAAATCGCAAGGGAAACTTTTAATTTGTAATTACTGTTGCTTGGATGAAGTCTTGATTGATCAGAGGTTGTGTTTCAAACAATATAAGTTGGAACAAGATTCTTTCCAAACGCTTACTTCAAGTCTTCTGTGGACGTTAAAACTTCAATTGATTGTCGTTTATTTTTTCCTTTTTATTGCATACCTTGAAAAAAAAACACGCCGTGATTGCACTGCACCAGTAAATACTGTTCTTAAGAGTTCTAAATTATGATGTGGGTGATATTCCAATCTAAGGCGACTGTAACAGAAGATATTTTCGCGGATAAAATTTAAGCTTATTTGTCGCAAAAATTTCTGCCAAAAACACGCCTCAGTTGCTCAACCTCGAAAATTTATTCTCTCGAAGTCTTAAAAGTTAATAAAGAACAAGAAAATTTATTTCTGTGACTACAACGCATCTTAGAATTTTAGTCACCTTTGATCTAATAATTTAGTATCAAATTTCTTCAATTTTCACTCCTGCGACGTATACGAAATTCTCGAAACCGTGAAAGTTTCTTCCCACAAAAGTACCTTCCCTTAAAGTACTCACGACGTCATATCACCGGACTTAATGAACGACGGGTTGAACAAAATACAATGCAATTCAAAATTCACAAATTAATGCACATTAGAATACCAAATTATCCCCTACCCCCTGATTTTTAACCTCTCATTGTTATCGTTGTTTCTTTCTGTGTATACCCACCCCGTTCATTCGATACTTCAGAGTGGAAAAAATGTGCAATGACTACCTCTATATAATTTATTTTTACACATATGTAAATTGTTATCAATGGTCAATGGAATTAGTGTATTACTACAGTTCCTAACATGCAGGCCTGACCACAAGTCAGTATACTAAGGTTTTAACGTGCAGACTCCAACAAGGTTATATCCTTAAATGTCGTGGACTAAAAAGATTGGTTATTGTAAATTTCAAATATATTCATGTCTAAATATCGAGGCGTTTTTAAAAGGATATAAGAAAAGTAAAAAGATACCACACCACGTTCAAGGTATATTTTTGCTGTTATTTATATTGATATTTCATGATATATAAATAGCAACTGTATCTACTGCTTACCTGGTTATATCTACATCTGAGTTCGAACTCGAAAATAACTTTTGAAAATAGAAGCAGTTTCCCAAAAAAATCAATATTCCTTCTCGTTAATAAAATGACGTTATCGTTCACGACATGAATAAGAAATGGTTACCTCCGTAACATCATTCTTACATTATTTATGTTGAGAGCTATCATGATCTCCGCGTTATTGTCTTGGCAGACATTCTTTCATTTTCATGTATTTTGAATTACGTGTGCTGGTGAAAAGCTGAGTTCTTTTACATTCTGTTTAAAGAAATCCGCCACCCCTCCCCCAGCCGGACCGTATAGGGTTAAAGGACAAGTCCCGAAAATATCCGGGCAAAAACAGCCCCACAGCTGGACAGCCATAATTTTGCGACTAGATTGTCATGAGATGACCAGGTTTTAGAAAGAGGGTGGATTAAACTACCCAATGGTACCAGGCATGAACCATCTAGGTGTTGTCTTTAGCCTCCAATCGCCGGTCAAATTTGGAGAAGTTGATCATTTGTTGACTAAAATAGGGACCTTTCCAAAAATAGGGTTAATATTCGTGACAGTAAAACCTCTATTTTAGGTAGATAATTTTATTTTTGAACCACAAATTTATCACCATTGTTTCGGACGCGTTTTATCTCTGTTGTCTTATCTTCCACACAACAGACCTACAAAATGGCGCCTGGAATATATTGATATTAGAAAATCACACCTACAGGAAGAGCAAAGCTCCCAAATGGAGACAATTATTAAAGATATTATCTAATATTTATGTTTCTTTCAACGTCTATAATCTTTATCAAAATAAACTTAAAGAGATTGCGGATTAGATTAATGATGGAAACAAAAGAAAACTTATAAAGAGATTGTGAGTAATGTAAAGAAGGAGAAGAAGAAAAGAAGATGATAAATATACTAGCGTTAGATTTCTTTTTTATTAAAGAAAAGACTTTATCCAACGAGCACTGGTTGTATATTTATTGTTATTTCGTATTTTCTTCAATATGGGTGTAATATGGTTTTGTGCCATGCTGTATTGTAGTATATTCTTCTTCTTCTTCTTTGTAATACACTTCTTCTTCTTCTTCTTCTTCTTCTTCTTCTTCTTCTTCTTCTTCTTCTTCTTCTTCTTCTTCTTCTTCTTCTTCTTCTTCTTCTTCTTCTTCTTCTTCTTCTTCTTCTTCTTCTTCTTCTTCTTCTTCTTCTTCTTCTTCTTCTTCTTCTTTAGGATAGAGAAAGAGGATTTTGACACAATAGATTCTCAAAATAATTGTCTAAGGCTTAAGAATCATCTTAGTTAAACCCAATGCTTTCCATATACAAGCCGTATATTGTTGATAGAGAATCTCTTCGCAGATTTTGAACAGAAGCTCCCTTTGAGTTAAAATACTCTATCTCAGAGTGTAAGGTTTAAAAGTACTTCATACTTCTGTCGCATGGTTGTGGCAATTGTTCTATGGATGGAAAAAATAAAATAAAACAAGAACGATTTTACCAAGACTCCGAAATATTGAATCAAATCAGCTTTTAGGAGTGCAAATTTCATTAGAAAGAGGATGAAGTAGACATAATAACCAAGAATAGCTAGTGGTATAAGAGATAAAATTTCATACAGCAAAGGGTTTATATTGATATATTTTTATATATACTGTTGGTCTACTCCTGAGTAAAAATAGGAGCTAGAATCCCAATTATCACTGTTTTTCTTTATCTCCGAATGTTTGTAGAGAGTAACCACTTCAGTGTTTCAAATAGTGTTACCAATGTGTTACATGTGCTGTGGATGTATGGGAAAGACATACTAACAAATTGTCCTCACGTGGCATGAGTTGACCCGTAGCTGCGGTGAAGGCACTTGCTAAATATGCCAGTTCTGTGGATTAAGCCGTCTATATATTAATTATTACAATTTTCGAAGCCAAAGATTTGATTACTATTACTGAAGTTTTTTTCACCTATCATTTCGGACGGGATGCAATACAAAAACTTTTAAGACTTTTCTGTACTCAATTATTAAACCATTCACTTGTTAACCAAGTCAGCATACAATTTCACTCAGTTTCCACTAAGGATTCCTCTGACGAAAGATGGAAAAAATTTCTATTATCCCTTGATGATTTTTTATGTGGTTATAAAGGCTTCTTTTGAATTTCATTTATCCAATGTAGAAAAAGAAGTTGTTTTTACTCATTTCTTGTCCAACTTAAAGAACGTTGCATAAGAAATTTTGTAATTATTGTATTTGGCCATGTAAGTTTCCAAAATTTTATTTATTTTTTTAATTACTAATAATTATTTTCATCTTTTTTTTCTCATTTTTTTTTCATTAAAGATACAAAAGAAATGTATAAAATACTTCTACTCGCAATCTCAATTTTCGTGCATGTGGGATTGACCAATCAACAGCGAGTGGTTAATGTATATAATTTATGCAAGCCTCGGTCATTCATGTACATGTTAAATGATATATGTAAATATGTATCACCAAGATGGAAACGAGACAAGAGTGAGTAGCTATAAATTAACGCTTATTTTCTTATTTATTTATTTTTGTTACAGAACCAATAACTTTATAAAGAACAATACAGCGTGGGAGTACAAGTTTTTTATAAGCAATAAGCAACCCGTTTACTGGCAGTGTTGATTTCAAATTGCCCATTAAAATTAAAAACTTTTCCGTCCCCAAAACACATTTGCCTCACTCAGCAAAATCCTTTCCAATTGGATTGTTTCAAATATTTTTTCCGAAACAACAGATAGCAGTGGGATGTTTTGGATTGGGGGAAGAGAGAGGAGGGGGTAGAAGGGTTAATTTACTACTGTCACAAGTATAACAAAAGAAAAAGCAATCTTTGAGTAAAAACATTAAATCTCTCCAGTCCTATCAGGTCGTACGCGTGGTCAAAAAATCACAAAATCTTGCCACATAAACTTAGAAATAAATTTAGAAAACACATATAAATTTGACCGTTACAAAATATTATTCACCGTTTCTTCGATAAGGAATATGACTACCTACCACGAAAAACAACTAAATTGATGGTGATGATTTTTATACGCGTTGTAGATTGATTTTTGTGCTGCAAGAAGAGTATTATTATTATTACCATTGTTATTGTTTTTCTCTACATTAAATCTCTACATTAAAAAGTTTTAATCCAACTATTCCCGCCTTTTTGATGAAATTAACAACACACCGTGTTGTGACAAAAACAATAGTAAGTTTCAATGTGTTTTTGCATAGGTCTGAAAATGAACTTTTATATAAACGGAAATAAGCATCGTTTACAAGACCAAAAGCTAACTTCGGTAAAATTGCTTATTTTATTAGCTAGTTGCTATCAGATTCTTTGGTTATAATTGCATGGGTCTGAAAATGAACTTTTAAATTCGCGTAAAGAGCATTCTCTATTATAACTTCGTTATAGTTGTATGTTCTATGGTAAATCATGAAGATTGTAAACTTTTAATAACGCGAAAGAATTTGATCACGGCTTCAATGACCCGTCATTATAGAAAATGTCCTTAAAAATGTGCTTAACTGTTGCTGCGTTGTATAGACTCTGAAATTTTGATCATAAAAAATACATAGGAGTGTGTGCTTTCGACGAATATTTAAATAGATATTCAGTTTTACAGGGTTTTTTTGATAAGTCATTAACCCTTTGATTTCGAAACATTTGATTTAGAAGGTTTTACTATATTTTTTAAAACATTTTATTAAATTTTTTGTTAAGTCTATATACTTTCTCTTTTAGTTCCACGAGACAAGCCCAACCACACACATTTTATCACTAAAAGATACGCCAACACATTCTTGAGGACGACGAAACATTCACAAAAAAGAGATTTGAATATCATGGACGAATGCTGCGTCACGAAGGCTTGTACGTTGCATGAACTAACAGAATATTGTCCTTATATACCAGTGTTTCCTTTCAACGACCCTGAGAAAGTTTAAAGTTAATATATTAGATTGAATTGAACTTTTTTTGGTGTATCTTTATCTAATATATTTTATTTTTTTTATATTAACTTATTACGAAAGATGCTGCCTGCTCTGACATCACAAGAGGTGTGAACTTCTAGCATAAAAGAATGATATTTTTACTGTTGTTCTTTTATTTATTACAATGGGGATAGGGAAAACAATATTTAGAGACAAATTTCAACTTATTTAACCCGTTTGTACTACAGTCTGCCAATTTTTGAGTGTCGGTGAACGACAAGCCAGGACGCTGCACCATCTCCGCTACATCAACGTGCGAAGTAGATATACATTTTTCTTCTTATGTTCGCACTACGATTTCATTCAATGCCATTGCTTAAAAATATGATATCGGCGCTTTTAATCAACATAAGCTTCACCCGAAAATCATTTGGAAATGCAGCATCTATTGGTTCTGTTATTAATGAGGATCCTGCGATTGTGATCCTAGTGCATTTAACACTCTCGTTAAACCACGAAAGCTGAACAAGCACGAACGGCCGTCTAATATATCAGTCATACTTGCTGTGAACGCTAAGCAGAAGGACCTTTTACACCTTTATAGTCTCTACCATGACTTGACCACTAACGCTCAACCACAAGGCTACTTGCCGATACTACTAAGAATATTATTTAAAAATTCAAATGAAATTTATAGTAGCGTCATTTTGCTGTGAAATTTCAATCAATATATGCAAAAGCAGTATCTGGGCTTAATTTACTAAGGCCTTTTTGGGGGTCATCTATGTGCTAGTGATATATTGACGCCATAAGGTGACGATGAGAAATGATTTTAACAATCTATTTCTCATCATCATTTTAACAATCCATTACGATCCTTTGCATTCTTGAGTTAAAAGTCCGGTTTAAAACAGAATCTGCTGAATAATAATTTGTTGTTTTTATCAAACACACCTTGACGTGCGGTAAAGCGCTTCCTATAAAGTACTTCTTTTAAATTATCGCCATAAGGCAAACAGATTGTTAGATCCGCCTATGTTTCCACATATTTTTGTGTCTTTTTGTTTCAAGAAATTGTAATTACGTCATCGACATGTTCTTGAAGAGCATAATTCATTATTATTTCTTTTTTAAAAAGGAACTTCATTTGGCCTGATCACTAGTTGCTGAAAATACCTAAAACATTCAAAAATAAGTTTATTAAAGTTTGCTCAGCAGAAAGTCAAGCAATTTCAAATATTATCAAGATATATGCCAAAAATTATTCTTGTTGACCCAAATGTGTTTCATTTGATGTCAATTTTTACATAGTACCGACACCAAATATTTTATTTAGCTCAAATTCATGTAAGACGCTGCTCCATATATATAAACAGACAAAAGCTAAACAACTTAAAAATCAAAGCCGCATCTCACAAAATAAATTGTTTATTGTAATTAATATTACTTGTACTGAAGTTTCCTAATTTTTTTGTAAGATTTTGCACAGTTAATTATAAACTGGTTGCTTCAGAAATATATATTCAACTTCCAAATGTTACAGGGACTCGACAAAAACAAAACTTGAAGTGGCTGTTATAATGATGCAACTGTAAACACGGTTTATTTATATACAAATTGAAATTAAAATAATTAAAAGTTAAATAATATATTAATATTTCTCTAAACCAAGGATGTAGTTCTTCCTTCTACTTTTTCTATCTTCAATTCTTTATTACTACTGGCTAGTAAATAGGCTTCTACCACTCGTTGCACACACCACTTTGAAATGTCATCACTCCGTCCTTATTTTGTCGTCACTTGGCGCGAAATGTCATCTGGCATTGACAGAACTATGCAGTCTTCTTTCTCTGGAAGAAATGTACCGTTTTTTCATGTTTTTACGATTCAAGTCTCGACTGGCACATCAACTGAATTTACTTCGACGTAATTTTTACTCTATTTTTTTTCTACCATTGAAATGGAGTTTCACTAAGCGCGGCATCTAATTTCATTTCTGATGTTCTTTTGGCTAGTTTGGTTCTTTTCATCTTCTTGTCGCGTGGGTATTTCACTAAAGCAAAGGAGATAATATTACTATCAATATTACAGGAAAGAACTTTTATTATCGTTGTTTATGGAAGCAGGTGAGAAGAGTTTCGTGCAGAAAAGTTGCGGAAAATGATCAAATTTTAAAATATTTAGAGAAAATTTAAAATTAGGTCCTGATTTCAACTATGATG
Source organism: Hydractinia echinata (assembly GCA_030067915.1). Lineage (NCBI taxonomy): Eukaryota > Metazoa > Cnidaria > Hydrozoa > Anthoathecata > Hydractiniidae > Hydractinia > Hydractinia echinata. The sequence continues at coordinate 246,384 of JASGCC010000191.1, forward strand.
AGGCTTATTACATTCTCTTTTGTATTTGTCTTAAAGATTTTGACAATCCGTTTTAGAATACGTCATTCAGATCTATATGCTGATATGACTAACAGTGTAAGAAAAACGTTAGTCCTAGATATTTTGCGGCAAATACGTTCAGACGCACTGTCATGATTGGAGGTCCGATTGGGGTGAAACACTGTTGAGAATGAACAAACGGATGTGCCATGATAAAGAATCACCTATATAGTGTTTTTATTGTTGTAACATATTGTAAGTTGCATATGGTACTACGGCCTGATTTTTCTGGGTGTTTTTGTGTGTGTAAAACTAAAACTTAAGACATTGGGGAGTTCAATAAAATATAAATTTTAATCTGACGAAGCATTCCACAATGTAAAGAAAATATCAGGATATCACATTCGTCATAGCAAGACTAATTTCTATAGTGCAAAAACACAGTCACTTACATCGTTTACTTCTTTTGTATAACGTTTTCTTTTTTCGTATCGATTTCGATCTATCGATAGCTTCTTCAGCGTTGATGATATCATTCGCTGTATTGTAAGCGTCGCTTACATCCTTTTGCAGAATACTTTCAGCCGTGTTGACATAATCTCCTTGATCTAAACAAAAATAAAGTAAGGAATGATAGTCTGCCTCGATTGGCCTCTTTAACTGATGTTAGATTGTACGTCACGACGCTAAAACATCTGCGCGTTAAAAGTATTTAAAAAGTTTGCCGATGTGAATGAGGCCGGAATTGGTTTACGGCTAATGCAACTCAGGCCTGTATTCAATGTATTAATACTGAAATGAAAGGAGTGTCATTTCTTTTCTGTGCCTTCCTTGGGTATACGCTGTACTCATCCGAAGAAAATGTTGCTGTGCCAAAAACAACTAACTCAAACAACAGCCCTTTATCGTAGCCCTCAGGTCTAGCTGCCGTGAATAAAATATTAGGCACATAACCTTAATCCCAGGACCTGCTTTATTATTTTACACCGGAACTCGCTTTCCGTTATCATTTAAGCAAACGTTAAGAGGCCACGGGAACGAGGATAACTCAAAAGTCAAAATAAGATCACTAAGAATGATACAAGAATTATTTTTTTTAATCGAACTGTACATACAACTTCGTGTTCAAAGACTTTTACCTCTTCCGGCGCTACATTTCAGATATAAAAAAAGCAACAAGCCCAGGAATGAAGGTTGTTGTACATCGTCTAAATAAACGAACTTACCGTATATATTACTGTTATCTGCGTAGACATTGTCTTTAAATGACGGCGCGCTTGCTTTATCCTTATTATCAAAGTAATACGAAACCTCGCGATTTGAAAGTCGTGTTTCGGCCCCTGGTAGCGTCGAATATCCAGGGTTCATAGATAGGGCTGTGACGGCCTCAGTAGCGTCTGGCAGGGGTTGTACTTTTGGTTTTTTACCTGTTGTCTAGAAGAAAAAATCATACATATCTTGATATAATTTGTTTTAAATATTATCCCCAAATAGTTTGTGTTGTCTTAAACTTTGGCGCTGTCGGCTTATCCAGCGCGGTTAAAAGTGTGTTCAAATCACTGACCTATTCCCAGCTGAAACTTTAGGGACTATTTCTGTTTAGAACTAAGGCATTGGAAAAAGATAAAAAAATCCCTACTCTCGTATCTCTCATAGCTCAAATTGGAACTACAAACACACCAACGATCCTATATGCAAGATTATTATTGACAGCTGTCACAGAGGCTAAGAAACTTGTACTAGTTAAATTGATATGTTAGAATAACATTTTGTTGCGAGTAGGATCAAAGGCTAAAAGGTTCATTTGTAAAAATTAGCAGATCGTTGATACTTGTCACTCACCTTTTCTATGCATCCTTTGTTTACATTCAATTTTATCTTTTTTCCATTTTTCAACACTCGGTATCTTTTACAAGAATCTACATTACTTTTATCTGTTCCAGCATGCTCGACCGCTATTGGACTACCATTTTGATTGGTCGTAGCTGTGTTACCAAGCATCTGCGACACATCAGATAAACCCTCCACTGATTTTAGATTACTTTTTTGTTTTGGCTTAGTTTCTGATTTTTCTGTATCATCTGGGAATTCCTCCTGTGTGTCAACCATATAATTCTTGCGAGGTTCGCCATTATGTAGTCCTGGACCATTTTTGATAACACTATTACTATCTTTGACCTGAGTTTTTTCTGATCCTTTAAATTGCTTACTAGATTTTAGTTTATTATTCGCATCCAACGTGGAGTTTCTTGATTTATCAATTTTTACAGGTTTGGGACGTTCTGAGTTTTCTTCCTCTTTTGGATAACTGTCAAATTTTGCATTATCAAATTTAGTTGAATCGGTTGATGATGTTGATACCTTTGAGTCTTCTATTTCTTTTTCAGATTGCTTCTTATTTTCTGAATTTTCTTCAGCAGTTTCCTTCAATGAATCTTCATGCTCTTTTGAATTTGACTTCGCCATTTCCTTTGCATATTTAGAGATTTCAACGCCTAGTTTTATTAATTTACCAGTCTTGGTTTTGTCTGATTTTTCCTTTTCTTCCTTCATTGTCGCATACTTGTCGCTCTCCACAGAGTCTTTGGACTCTTCAGAATCTTTTAATTTGTCAGAACCTTGTTCCTGTTCTAGCTCCTTTTCCCCAGAACTTTCTGCTTTTTCTTCTTCTTCCTTGATTGTACCATATTCTCTAGATTCTTCGGCTTCCCTTTCACTCTCAGAAGAATTTCCTTTCTTATCAGCATATTTGGTAGCCTTCTTATTCTTTAAATCTTGAGCATCAGCAAAGTCGCCATCTTGACCTTGTACAAAATGCTCCATCTTCTCTAAAGCGACATTGTTATGTGAATCGTCTGAATTGCTTTCTCCCAATTGGTGGTTCTCTCTAGTTTCACCTATTGCTGTTGCAGAATCTTTGTTTTCTTCTTTAATCGTTATGAAAGAGTTTGTGGAACTTTTGGAGGTATCTGAGTCTTTACGTTCTTGTTTAACAGTCGTTTCAGCTGCAGCATTATTTTCTAATTTTCCATTTGTCCCTTTTAATGCAGCGTCAGGAGAAATTTTAAGTTCTTTCAGCTTCTTAGACAGCTCTTCTGCGAGCAACTCTTTTAGTTTAGCCTGTATATCAGGCGTTAGGGGAGCAGGTGTCTTTCTGTCGTTCTTTTCCTCGCTTTTTGTTTCATTATCAGGTTTCATTGGCTTTTCATGAGCTTCGTGATGATTTTCTTCGTGTGTTTCATGTTCTTCGTGTGGTGGGTGATGCATTTCTGGTTCTGGCATATGATGTTCAGGTTCATGTGCTAGTTCATGACCGTCCTCGTGATGTGGTTCAATTGGTGTGTTTGACTGTATAACGTATGGGTGTGGAATGTTTAGGATTGGTATGTGGTGGTTGTCGTAATGATTTTCTTCGTCATGATTGTTCATATAGCCAGAGTGATGGCTCCCCCCCAGCCCATCATATCCATCTATATTATGAACGGAGACGGGAGAGTCATGCATGTTGTTCGCCATTGGGAGTGTTGTAACAGCAATGACGGAGCCGTGTTCGTTATTATTTACGGCAACCGGATGAACTTCCACGACATGGTCGTCAGAATGAACCTCTGATGTCATTGGATGATGGTAGCTGACATGATCTCCTACAGGTGTGTGAATAGAGGGTCCAAGCATGTGGTCCATACCATTAGGTGGATGATGCGGTGCAATCCCAGGATGTGTAGGTAAATACAACTGTGCTCCGGAATGACCACCCAAATCCGGTGAATGTGGACGATATATTTGATTAGGCATCATCGGCCTCGGATTCATTTGACCGGTGTTTATGACGCGACCAACGAATGGCTGGTTAGGATTATGATGCTCCGGAGAATGTTCCATTAAGTGTTCCGGTGGATGTTCAAATGAGTGTTCCGGAGCATGTTCCGGTGAATGTTCCGGTGAATGTTCGGATGAATGTTCTGGTGAATGTTCCGGTGAATGTTCCGATGAATGTTCCGGTGAATGTTCCGGTGGATGTTCCTGTGAATGTTCCGGTGATACTTTCGGATGATGATCTGTAGTATTATGGTCAGATTCTACAGTATGATCTTCATGTTCTTTTACTTTTTCATCTTCTGTTTTATTATTTGGCATTTTTATATTTACTTTTTGTCTGTCCTCGCCACTATAACTCGCAGCTTTGCTACCATCTTCTTCACCATTTTGAAGTTTGACCCCATCTTGGTGCTGACCAAGTATTTTCACTTCTTTTGGTTCTTCTACTGTTTTATTTCCGGACCCTTCCGAGTCCGAATCAGACAAACCGGCTTCAAAAGATCGATCAGTTGGGGAACTATTGCTTTCAAGAATTTCATATGTTTGGACAGTTTCAGTTTTATTTTGATCTCCATCGGCAGCAACAGGAATGGATACGATGCTTTCTGACGTTTTTGTCCTTGCAGATTCAGTCTCCTTTGAGTTTAACTCGATAGCAGGTGTAGCAAAGTTATGAATTTTTGTAGTTGGTTGTGTGCTACTGAGATCTGTCCCACTCTTCGAATAAACTTTGTTGTAGTTAGAGCTTTCGTGTTTGCTAAGGGAATCTTCAGTAGGGCTGGCTGGCTCATTTTCCGCCTCTGCTTCTAATGGAACCTTCACAAAATTATTAGAAATATCCGAATGGAATTTTGTTATTCCCTTGTTTTTAAGTGCTTGTTTTCCGGACGCGGTTTGTTCGTTCAACTGCGTCTTGTTTGAGTGTTGTCTTGCATCAGCATTGATAGCTTCGTCGGATAGTATTTCCTTAACATGTGCTGTCAGGGTTTGACCTGATCCACCAAAAGTGATGTATTCATTGTCAGATCCTATAAAACATAATTATGAACATATTTTGAATACACACGCAGACTCCTATAGTTCGTAAACACTTAGTTCAGCATTTGCACTGTCCGAATAGACCAGATAAAATTTATTTTAACAGAACAAAAAAATCCTCAATTGATAAGGAAACATAATTTTAGCCATTTTAAATTTAGTTGAAGACATTAAGGATGTCATGTTTTGGTAAGCTAATAAACATAAAACAGAAGAAATAAAGAAAAATTAACAAAATCATCAAGTTAGTCCTACCAAGAATTGCAAAAATTGCGCTCGTTCCATCTCCAGCGATTCGTTGATTAACTTGAGTCCATGGTAGAACATCGATACCTTTATATCCAACGAAAGCAAGAGAAGCACCGGCGGATTTTATGAAACTTCCTCGAGAGCCTAAATCAGCCTAAAATCAAAGAAAGGGACTGTACATTAACTGTCCTTAAACCATTCCCATGTTTTAAATTATCAGAGGACACCAGATTAAAACATATGCAGGGGAAAATTTGATATTGTTGATGATGCATCTTGTTAATTTGGTAATATTTTTAGCAGGATTGTCTAAGAGTTGGTTTAAGTCTCCATCTTTAAAAATCAAGGCCTATTAAGAAATCAATCTATTTTCTTGTAAGCTGCATATTCATCAACTTTTTTTGCCATGTAATATTTATTTTAATCGTTGCAAGAGACTTTTTTCTGCTATACTTTTGTGTTGAACAAGTAGATTCAGCCTCGTCAAAAATCCATACGTACTTTTTAAAAAAATTCTACTATTTCTGGGAATATTTCATATGAATTTTCGTTTTTGTTGGTTGTCCACACTTCAAGGAGAAGGTTTACTATTTTGCTCTTAAAGTTAGACACTATGAAACACTCGTACTGTGGTTCCCAAGAGGTTAAACATTTTTCTTTATATCTGATTTCTCAAAAGAACTTAGGGTCCGATGTAGTGCATAGTATTACCTCATTGGTATTATCAGGAATTAATGCATACATATATCAGCATTATATCTATTTCTTAAAGAAGGAGACGAATAAAGCGAGTAACGTAAACATAATCCTACCAGCATATTCCAAGCTCCATCCGTCATGCCGGAAGTAGCATCTCCTTGCGCCACAATCAATATCACACATGGAGCTTTTAAACCTGACAAAAATTTCAACATCTTTGCAGCTTCCATAGGGTCCTTTCCGGTTCCGTAGGTTTTGGAGAAAAGGAAGTCGTAACCTAAATTAATAAAAATAGAAATAAAGTTCAGCCCGGTAAAAAGAATTTTTAATGTCAATGACACCAACTGAAATTTGTTTTTGTTTTAAGTAAACTTAACATGCGCCAAAACTTATTAAGTATATTGTGTCTAAAAGAAAATAAATAAATAAATAAAAAAAATAAGCATTAAGAAAAAGTGATTTTCAGTTTAAACTGGCGGTATAATGTATTACTCTGGTAAGGGAAAATCTACCCAGTAGACACAACTGATAAAACTATGGACCGGTTACAAACGTTTCTCAAATAAGGTCCTATTTTAGTCACTTTTCTTGACGTTTGTGTAAATTTCCTACACATACGCACGTTCCTGTAGCTATTTCAATAACACTGCTATTTTTAGTATTATGGATAACAAGCATGTTATGTACCAAAGACTAAACGTTGAAAGAGGCAGCAAAGAACACTTTGTTGACTAGAATTCAACTGTTCCAAATCTTAGCATAGCTCAAACCCTTACTTTACCGAATTAGTAGTGCATTAAAACAAAACGTTATCTCTCACCTAGGAAGAGATCTACCAGAAACAAATTTCTTACCAGGGAATCCTAGAACGACAATATTCATCCCTTCCATACCACCACCTATTAACATACCATCGAATTTGATTTTGCCAACAGCACGTGAGCAATCTTTTCCTTTACAACCAGTGGAATAGATTTCTACAGCGTGATCTAGCAGTAAAAAAAATTCATTAGTTGTATTTCAATACTTGATATTAGTGCGTGTGTAAAAAACAACAGTTTTTGCATTTTACAATAAGGTTACCTTAAAGCTAATCAACAGGATTAAGGCTCAGAGGTTACAGGTGTTACTTAACATCTCAAGTTTCGTTAAAGCAATACTAATGGTATCAATTAACAGTAATGAAAAATAGAATTTGATATTGCTGGATTAACAGACAATTTCTACTCAAAAATTTTGGAACTCCGTCTTATTAAGACATTGCCTTATTCGTCATTTTGGAATCACTAAATTTTTACATATCGGCTCGTCATTGGATAGGCTAGAAATCAGCTCCTAAATATGCGAGCTGGCTGCTAGAGGTTTGAGACACTATGATAGAATGGTAAGCCACTTACTTCCTCCTCTTAGAAACAACTTATCATATAAATCCGTCAACTTATTTTTCATGTCTTTTAACAAGTTTCCTTCGCACGCATTATCTGTACAAGATTCAGCAGGAGGACGTCTAAATTGCATAACTGGATTTTGATTTCCGATTCCATTTAACGAAAGCTTTAACTCCTGTACTTTTTGGTTTGTGCTTTTGAGTGGAACAGCTGAAGGAGTTGCTGCTTCTGACGGAAGGATTGGTGACGAGCTCGGTGAGATAGGGGTATTTGTTTCTGACGGAGCACCCACTGGTTTGGTGGTTGATGTCATGGGAGTTTGAGGAGAGATAGGAAGAGAGGATATTGGCTTAATAATAGGTGCATTCTCCGAGTGACCTGGGTAGTTGTTTTGTATATTTCCGTTTGGATTGGGTAAAACTTTTGCTTCAGGTGGAAAAGGCTTCTCTGGAGTGTATGGTTTTACTTGATGCATTGGTGCACTTGCTGCGTTAGTGCTGGCGCTTCCAACAAATGGACCTTTTGCTGGAGAAAGGGTAGTTTCTGCAGTTAAGGGTGCAGTAATATCAGAAGCTAATGGTTTTCTGATTCTCTCCTCTGCAGGTGTTTGCGGTTTTTGCGCAGAAGCAAATGGTTTAACTAAGGTTTGACCAGCTACAATGTTTCCTTGTCCTTCTGTTGTTATTTCGTGTTGAGAAAATCCTTGTGTTGCATCGACTGAAGTTGCGAAACTGACGGAGCAGCTTGTTGCGTTACTGCTGGCTGTTTTTGTGCTTTAACAAAAGGCCTCTTGCGTGGCCTTTGTTTTTCAAAATTTGGTATGATTGGTTTTGTAGCAAGAACTGATTCTTCACTCGATGATGTGGGTTTTTCTGCCGATTCTAAATCATAGTATCGATACTTAAAATTTGAAATATAAAATAAATATCTTTTCAAGCCCTCGAACCCAGGGGTTGGGCTTTTTCTATGGTCAATCAAGAAAATTCCGTAGCACCGCTATAAAATCGCGCAGAGACAGCCATCACTTCCGTGGTACCATTTTGCGCAGAGACAGACAAGAGATATACCTTCTTGGCTTGGTTCCGTTGGTTTCATCTTCACATCGTCGGTACCTGGTTCTAAAATTTGCGAAATATCGTATAAAGTGAAGAACCAATCAACACCTTTAGAGCGCAATAAAACCATTTGATTTTATGCGCTCCTTTTTGTAAATCGTCATAGTATTTTTGGAAATAACTAGCTATAGTAAATTTGAAGCAGAGTATCCCTCCCAATAAACACATCTCTTAAATAATTATCCCTCAAATAGTTATCCCTCAAATAATTACCCCTCAAATAGTTCTAAACACCAACGCCTCGTGTATTTAAACAAATCATTAATATATTTTAAAGTACCGTAATACCAGTATTCAATTATTTTATAAAAGGAATATAGATTTTTACCACTTTATTTGCATTGTTTTTTCACATAAAAAAACACAAATTTCGAACCCAGAACTTTTCTACGCCTATGATATTTTCGCAGGACTAGTACGGAGTCAGAAGATCATACAAGGTTGGTGACGAGGTTGTGAGACCACTGCTATATAGAATTTAAATTTGCGGAAATATAACACACTTTCTTAACCCACCCCCTGACTTCCGAAATATTAAATAAGCGCCCGGGCGCTTAATCTCGTCTTTACGGTATCAAACTTTCTTTAACTTTTTTAGAGGGTGATTGCTACCTCTCAACCTTGTTTCCAGGGTATTTTGCCATCACGAACCTCAGATCTTGCCCAATAATATTTAGAACAAAATAGGAACAACCAGTCTCAGGTGAAATTTTACTGGTTCTTAAAACGTGTATTGTACAAGGAGGATGGAACGTAAAGTCTATTTAGGTATAATAAATTTTGAGGCGGCGAAACTACCTTTTTCGCGCTAACGGTTCAAGGCTATAGCCCCAGTGAACGAGGAATTGCCAATTTGATATAAACCACTTTATGATATAAAAAAGAAAAGCATTTTACCTGGAACTGCGTCAGTGGTGATTCCGCCTTTAACTTTAATCTTATATTCTTTTGGCTCTGACTCCATATTGCTTTTATACTTGCGAACCTTTTCTTCTAGTTCCAAAATATCACTTTTAGTCAACGTTTCATTCTCACGCGACACCTCATGCTCGTTACGACCATGCAAATCTTCACCAATTTGAAGTTTAGGACGGCTATAAAGAAGCTGTTCGGCGTTAATACTTGCACCGTGTTTGGAACTTTCTTCCGCATCTAAATGACTCGTGGGAGATATTTTTTTAGAATAGTTTGAATTTTTAGAATTCTTTACATTCTGCGTATTGGGCGTGAATTTATTATGCATGCTGTTTGGTTTGGCGTTTGCAGCCAGGTGAGAGTTCTCCACGTGATGTTCTTTGTATTTCTCGATAGCCTTATCACGAATAGCTTTTATACGTTTGTTCAGTAATTCCTTTTCAGCTCCTTGTTGTTGCATGTACTTCTTGATCAACTCTTCTCTCTCCTTCACGTAACTCGGAAACGGTTCTTTATCCTCCCTTGATTTTATGATGTTTCTTTCGGGAACCTTATCAGCAGCATGATGGAAATTTTCAGTAATTTCGTCGTTGCTCTCTCCTCCTTCGAGTAGTTTTTTGTACATGTTTGATGCGTAGTCCTTATTTGATTTCATGTACTCCATCGCGTTGAAGCGTTTATATGAAAGAGTATTTAAAAAGTTCGATGCTAGCTTTTCCAATTCAGGATTTGGCGAGGAAGGTAAAATTCGCTTAGTGCTATCAATTTTAGATGGCTTTTCTATCATCTCTTTTGTTCTGTCTGTCCTTTTAATAAAATTGTGTGTTGGCTTACTGATTGGCTTATTCGCATAGAAGTCAGCTATATCGCTCGGATGTTTTGCCTTATTTGGTATGATTGGTGGCGTGTTAACGAAAGTCTTGTAGATCTCATTGGTTGGTGAGTATTTGCTACTTTCTATCTTTGCCAACGCACTTTTTTCTGAGTATAAATTACTTTCCGTCGTTTCTTTACCATGCGCGGGAAAATGTACCGCAGATTTTAAGCTGACTACCGGTGCGTGTTCCGGTGCATTTTCTAGTGTATTTTCCGGTGAATTTTCCGGTGTATTTTCCGGTGTATTTTCCGGTGCAGTTTGATAGAAAGCAACCATTTTTGCGTTTTTTATCAAATCCGACGTAGGGATCGATTCAGGTTTATTTTCTACTATCATAAATTTTGGTCCCCAACGTTTATAAATGGTTTTTGGTGCCAACAATGGTTTATTAGGCGGCAGATGTGGACCCCATCTTTTATTAATTACTGCTTTCTGCATCCACGCTTTTCCAGGTGGCAGAACAGGCTTCCAACGTTTATCTACTACCTTTGGTGCCACCCAAGGCCTCTTTAACTGAGGGTGGGGCATCCAACGTTTTATGTTATTTGCTTTTAATTGCGCGAGATTGGGCTTTTTAGCAATTGTTCTTTTAAGTTCTTTACTTGTGCGTCTGTTCTGTGGCCAGGTGCTTTTCACTGCATTTGGTGGTGGAAAAAATCCATACCAAGAAGGACTGGACCTGTAGAGTGTGTTCAAATCACCTTTGTCGGGAATATATTGACCTAGAGTAAAGAAAGACAGTGTGTGATGATTAAGCTGACAAATCTACCTAGTCACAGCATTGTGTAAATTGACACTATTAGAGTTAGTTATTGTCATGTTCCCGCCAAGCACTTGAATGTAACTTATGAAAACAGGAGTTCAAATTAGTATTAAAATGTTAAGAGGAATACTTTTTATTTGGTAAGAACTATCTAACTTGAGAAAGATGGCAGCATGATAAGAGCTTCATAAATACAGAATACACATGTGTTGTGAAAACGCATAGACCTCGCGTTATTCCCGTGAATCCAGGTGCTGTATTTTTTCATTTCATATAACTCCTTGGAGCAATACTACGCTGCATATGACGGTGAAAAAACGAAATGTCAAATGAAAGGTAAAACTTATGTCGTTGCGAAGTGACACGATAGATATCATATCATTGTGAAATTCTACAGAGTTGTCAGCTTTCTAATGCAGTATATTTATTTCTTGTGTCAATAATGTCTTGTATAAATGTAAACAAACAAACCTACCAATTGCAAAGTTCGCACAATACAATATGCATACCACATTGACAGCTGATAGAACCATGTTTTCACCTTAAATTGCCATTATGCTAATGATAAATCTTACTCATAGGTGACCATAGCCAGAGTCCATCTCTTCAAAGAAACAGATATATCAAATTTTTTATAATATTTAGTTACTTGTATATTTTAAGTCTATATTTATTTCTATTTGTTTAAACTTTTTATATATCTATAAATCATAACAAAATTGTCTACAATGTTGTGCAGAAATCATACCGAAATTGATTGTACAGTGTATGCTGTGGAATATTCACTGGTTTTTCAACATTAACCTAGCTCTGCTCACAATTAAAACATAATCTGCATAATTAAACAGAAAGTTCGACCAAAACGAATTTTTTACGCATAATTTGGCACATTTTAATGACTTTCGAACACTTCAAGGCAATAAATAAATTAATATCCTCTCTGACACCGCATTGTAAAATCATAATATCAGTTAAGGCTGAGGCTGGGCGTTTTTTGGGTTTTCTTAGCCTCAAGTGTACTTATTTATCATTACAGTGTTCCTTTAAAAATAACCAAATACATGGTCGATGAAGACTAAGAACAGAACGAAATATTACATAGTGTTAAAGTTATCTTATTGAAAAAGCGTATATGTATATTAATAATAAAAAGGAGAAAAAGTTGGTTAAAAATAATCGTTTTTTAATAATTCTAAGCTCATGTTGTTTTTCTCAGGCTGAGCACATTCTTAAAGTATTCTTAATTTTTAGGCAATATCACAGCTTTAGCTTTTTTATAAACTAGTTTGTACAATAAACCAAAAAATTGGGTTAATATTTTCATGGAAGTATAATATTATGATATTATGGTAAGTGCAATGCTCTGCATGAAACATCTGCCTTGTTTTGGACTATATATCATTAAATCTGGTGCAAATAAATGACGTTTATACAAGACAATTAAAAATTACTCCTACAATGACAATTTTTGCTGACGTTAGCACTTTTTCTCGGAATTTTATTTTTCAAAATATTATCATATATGGCAACTGTCTCTGATGGCTTTTAATAATTTAAAATAACGTTAATACATTCTCTTTATCACTAAAAAAAGTCTTATATAAGAATTATTTATGAAAAGAACTGAAAAGAAAAAATCTAAGTAAAATGTTTTATTTTTTATATTCATTCACTTACTTGTCCAAAACAAACTCTAGTTGCATTTTTGTGGTTTTATAAAGCATCTTGTGCACGACAAGTATAGGAAGTTGACATCTAGGTTTTAAAGAATTTTTATGAAATGTGCTTGTGGAGGTGTTCGTGACATTGCATTGTGAATTATTTAACAATTTTATTTCTCTGAGAAAACACTCACAAATTTCCTGTGAGAAAACTCCCCTTATATTGTTGCAACCGTCGAAAACAGCAGATGTAGTCCTTCTACACCACCGGCTAAGCAAGATTGAACACGTAATACCAGGTTAATCTAACTCTTACAATAACAGCAAAAAAAAAGTGGACTGGGGAGCACCTTGTTAAGAATTGCGAAAGAAGAAGCATATAAGCATATAAAGATTTTAAAGTTACCTGCAATAAAATTATTTGCCCTTTGTCACCTTCACCTTCTACGACACAAATAATTTAATAATATAACTGAATTAGTAAAAAACTCACCCATTGGCACCGGCATAGTTTCAACCTATTCAATACGATATGCTACTACAACTGGGCTCCAATTGTTAACGAGACTAGAAATGTGCATCGTTCATTGTTATTTCCTCCTGCGTTATTTTGAAAATGTCTGGGTGAACTAATCCACTGATACTACCTAGGTAATAAATGGCACTTCTAACAGTCTGGCGAGACAATTTTTCACAGCTGCCTAAATTGCATATTAATTGTAAATCAGTCTACTAATTACATTCTCGTCCCCAGAGCTCTTTGAGATTAAAACCTTAAAGAGCTCTGGGGTCGAGAATGTACTAAGTATGCTCTCTGGTATACTACCTACAATCACCCGCATAATATATTGAGACTTTTCGATTTTTGACAAAAAAAAATTCACAAACTCGCACCACAAGTCTTCTCAAACTCGACGTACTGCCTCCAGGCTCACGGAACTTCAGCTTTAGCTTCGACTTATGACTTCACTAGAACGAAGCCTTACAGTGCTGCTATAGGCTAATTATAGCTTTTTACATGTTTAAACCGTCTCAGTTGGAAAAATGGACATTTGCGTCAACGGCCATTTCTGGTTTTTTGATAGAATTTCTAGTTTGTCTCAAAGATTATGTGGATGGTTGTAGGTAATAAATGGCACTCATCTCATGGAAGTATAATATCATGATATTATAGTAATTGCAATGCTCTGCATGGAACACCTGCCTTGTGTCTGACTATATATCATAAATTCTGGTGCAAATAAATGACGTTTATACAAGACAATTAAAATTACACCTACAATGACAATTTTTGCTGACGTTCGGACTTTTTCTCGGAATTTTATTTTTCAAAATATTATCATATATGACAACTGTCTCTGATGGCTTTTAATAATTCAAAATAACGTTAATACATTCTCTTTATCACTAAAAAATTGTTATATAATAATTATAATATGTGGTGTGATGTGGTGCGGTAGGGTACGTGGGAAATGTACTTGTTTTTTTAAAAACAAACTGTGACCTCAACTTAATGCGTTCCAACTTCATATTGATCCACAATCTTTCCTAACCAGAAACTTAGACAACCTCGTCCCCAAAACCTCTTGTATCATTTTTGACATCGGCACTGCAATACAATGGGGGACGAAGTTGACTTAAAATTTTTAACTGACCCGTTTTTCCCATGGCATGTTGCAACCGTGAAGTTTGTTTCTCTTTGTGACAGCCTTTAAAAAGTTATGTAGGGGTCACCATATCTAGCAACCCAGTCATAATCCAATCTCGTTCCCAGAGTTTCCTCTTTTGCTCCTTTATATAGTGGCTAACGCCGATTCTGGAAGCTGGAAGAAGCGATAGGAGAATCAGTGAAATTATCGCAAAGGAGGGAGAATTTTTAAAGCTCGTGACCACAAGCAATTGAGTAAGCCGTTTTATCTAAATGACGCGCACTTCAAGCTTATTAAAGTTCACTTAGTTAGATCCTAAATGTTAAAATGCACAAATTGACCGAATTTCAGTATTTATCGGACCTTGGATTTTTGGAGCGGATTGTTTCATAATGTAAACTTTGTGGAAAGTGCATGTTACTCGGCCTGTCTCACTAAGTATAACTTTTGCACTGATAGATAGATGTGCATATTTTACATTGCAAATATTGTGGGGTATACTCTGTTCATTATTTCCAGAGAGGCCATGGCTTAGATGGAGAGTTCTGGAGTATTTAATGCTCGTTTTGAGTTAGGCAAATCCAATTCGGATCTGCTTTCTACCAGACAAATCCCTGTAACATCCAATGGTCCACACAATGTCCCATCTTCCTCACGTGGCTGGAGTATCCCCGGGGGGCTATTAACATTTACTCGCCCATATTCGAATCGCCGTTAGAGGAATCAAAGCCTGGTCTCCCTGTACACAGTGCGAGAGTTATAACCACTAAGCTACGGCGCCACAATAATTACTAAGCTACGGCGCCATAAGAAATTTCGAGATGTAGCCGAAAAACGGTCCTTTCAAAATAATATGTGCGGAATTAAAGATTTAAAAAAAGGTTCGACAATTTTATTTTCCTGGGTGCGCGGCCTTGGGGATACTACAATCTTTAGACAGGGGCCGCGAAGCAGTTTTTCACCTGTGATTTACCCGCCTAATTAGCCTCGCAATAAGAATTTGAAAGTACAGAGGCTAGCGCTTCCTCGCCTTATGTACAACTTTTTGTTTTGTTTTGTGGTGGTGGTTGCAGAAAAACGTAGCTGGCTTGCAAGGGTTTATCTGTTTGGTTCAAAAGAAAAAGGAGTTGTGCCACAATCTGTGGTTTGAATATTGTGGTTTGAACTTTGCAATATAGCTCTTATCGAAAATTCACCCTCTCTGCCTCTGTGCTTGAAGAAAGAGATTAATGGACAACTGTTTTATTTAGAAAGCAGCTGTTTTTATTGTTTCCATTTCTCTTTCTTCTTCTGAATTTTTAATTAGGGTCTTTACACTTTCTACAATGTATGTAGCAATCACCAACTCTGTAATGGTACTGGAGAGCATTCAACTCATTTTCCAGAGGTTGTTGGTTCAATGGTCTGCATAACGTTGTCCAGCAGTTGGGTCGAAATCCTAAAGGTTTCTGTAGCTAACTGTAAAAGAAGCTTTAACACTCTCTAGAACCGCCCAACTATTGTTCCTTGTGCAAAAAAATGACAGGATATAATATTACCTCAAAATTAGTGAAGCTCACCACATATATAAGATTAAAACCCTGTTGATCTAGTGGCTTTTATACAAGTCCTTCAAAATTAATATATAATCAACTTACGATCTTAAAAACTTTTTTTCCATGTTAAGAGGAAAGAAAAACAAGTTTCCTCATATTTTCCACTTGCAAACAACTAACTATTGAAGCGTTTAGCGTATACCGACCAAATTCCGTGATTATCTAAACAAATAGCTCTAGCGACGATCTGGCAACTCCGCTCCCCACATAACTTCATGGTTTTAACTATAAGCCATCCCTAAAAACAACTTTGCAAAAATGCTTGCGAACAAGGCGGAATTTTGCGCAGGGCCGAGCGAAAAAGAAACCGTCAAAAACGTCCTATTTTCGTAATTTGCGTCTTAATTCCGTGATGTGTTTTTTCCAATGTGAGATCCACTGGAATTATTTCTAAAGTCTATTTTATGATTAAAATGGTTGCAATACTTGGTGACTTGTCTCAGATGGAGCTAGTAGCTGCTTGAAACATCGTCATGTACCTTTCTCTGATGCTCAAAAAACAGACGTAACATTAGGAAAACTTGGTGACGCGAATTACCAAAGGGGATCTGTGGTAATGCACATACTAGAATAGATAAAAGTTAAGGTTGAAGTTTTTTTATGAAAGAGCCAAGCTAGTAGGTTTATGATTTTAGCAACTTAATTTCAGGCACTGTACACTTACATCGTGGGACAATCAAATATTTAAATGTAAAAATTACAGAATGTTAAACAGACTTGAGTTTAACAGTTAACTGTTCACAGTTTGAAATTTATGAATCTAAGCACATTTGGAAACCAGTTATAGCAATGTGAGCGGGATCTGTCCTAAATTTATTTGTGTTTTATGCTTTTTACACTTTGTAATTCTATGACTTTTTCATTGAAAATAACATTAACCCAATTTCCATGGTTTGAAAAAATAATCCTGCCTCTCTGATATTTCCGCCTCTCTAGTAAACTGGTCTTTATTTCTAAGGTTGAAGAATTAATCCAGAGCAGGAATAATAGAGTAAATATTACCTCTGTAAATTATTATGTTTCTTATTTTTATGTGCTTTTTAAAAATAAGAAGTTGTAGGCAGACATTTGTGAAGCTGTTATACATTTTGCAAGGTAACATCAAACTGTGCTGCTGTCAGTTCAGATAAACCCTAAACAAGAGACTGTGCACTAGCAGCTTTTAACTTTTGACATTCCAGTGACCTAAACTAGACCAAAATTAATTTTAATGTTCTTTTATCTCTGTTAGAAAATATAATTTGCCATCGAAAAAATCTCTTTCTATAGTATACCTTCGTAGAAATGCTTTCGTTATGTTATATAACTCCTACAAATATTGACAAAGTCCAGACTTGATACGGCTTATCTGAAGTACACTAGATAAAAAATTTACTTGTTGCCTATTTTAACATTCTATCATGTCAATTCAGGTTATGAAAAGTGACAGAGATATAGAAAACATGTAAAAACAACAGCAGTTTGTAATATGGATGTTACACTTTTTGTATTGGAAAAATGAAATTGCAGAAACTGTAAATGAAATTTAGACCCAATGAGAAATCTGCTTCATGCAGACAAACATTCTGAAATAGATTGATTGATTATATTTATTTTTTTTAAATTTTAAGTATATATATTACATATATAAAGCAAAATAAATGCTATTTTTTGTAACATATTGTTTTCTTTTATATTAACAACTTTGTGTTCACACATGTTAAATTTTGTTCACACTTTTTCAAATACTGAAATATAAGTTTAATAAAAGAGAGAAAAGAGGAATGAATCACAGGGAAAATATAGTATTGTAAAAACAAGTTCTTTTTTATTTATATGAAACTTGTGTTACACATCAATTTGCAGAAAAGGTTTTGTTAAAAAAGAAGTGAAGCAACTGAGGCAAATAGTAAATTAAAAAGGAATGTGTATTTATTGTTTCTGTCTTTGGTAATGCATCTTTACTTTTATTTTTCTTGTTAATCTTTGTGTATATTTTATTATTATTATTATTATTATTATTTTTTGCACAAATGTATTGGTCATGGTGTTAAGATATTTCCAATTATCGAACAGAGCATGTTGTTGTTCTTAATTTAGTGGGTTTGAGTTACCAAGCTACAAATTGTGATTTGCATGTCTCTTCTGTTTTTCTGCAGATCGAGTTTACCTACATTAGGCGTAACATTTGCTTTCGGTGCATGTATACTTACGTGTGCCTTGTTAATGTAAACAAATAAGTCAAGTATTTTAAACAAAAGAAAAAATATTTTAGCAATTTTGGTCTGGCTACGTTTTTCCATATTCGTTGTATTAAATACTTTGTTTAGAGGCATAAAAAACAACCTTAAAAAAGCTGATTCAACAATTGTAATATTTGGTTTGCTTAAGTCAAGGGTTGATTGGATATCAGGACAATCAAAATTCATGTCACGAATAAGGTACCAAACAGAATAAATATATAATCTCATTTGCTATAATGCATATTTTTTCTCTCCATATTTTAGCATGATTTTGGACTTGTGCAGGGACAGACAAAATACTGTTATGTCCTAAATGAATGCCCTGTCATTTATTTAAATATTGAAATTTTTTGGGGGTGTTAAGATTAAGATGAGCTGAGTGTTAAATAGAGACTTGGTAAACACCAATACTTAAATTTTGAATATTTATGTTTTGGTACCTAAATTTTTATCAGAAATAACACAAAGAAATTTCCTGAAATTGTCTGAAGAATTTTATTAGAAGGGGACATTTTTAAAGACCAAGCGTTTTTCAATTTTTTAGCTGGAATGTTTGAATGTCGGAGCTGTCTTTGATAGAGAATGTGTGGTTTGGCTAATATTACAGAGATAAAGATAAAATTTTCATTAAATTTTGTGACAAATGGACCAAGTAGATTATGTGATCTCTTCAAATTTTATCTATATTTTTATTCTTTAAGTTTTAAGATATAATCTATATAAAAACTTATTCTAATGTATAACTTATTATCAGAATATATATAAATAAAATGACTGATGAAAAAAGTGGCATCAAGCAACGATTACGATCAAGCACATCACATGATGAATCTGAAAAGAAGGTAAGAAGTTAAAAATATTCGAAAGACATAATTTTCTCTGTGTATAAGTTTATTTGCATAATGAACAAAAAATAAGGCTTCATCATCGTCATCATCATCATCATTCTCGGCTTAACGTCCGTTTTCCATGCTAGCATGGGTTGGACGGGGTATATTAATGACCCTCTTCCAATCTGATCTAGACTGTGTTAGATCTAAACTCAACTTCCTCTGTATCAAGTCTGTCCTTATAACCTCCTGCCAAGTCTTTCTCTGTCTGCCTCTGGGCTTTGCCCCAGGAACTATCAAGTCTCTACACTTTCTTACCCAATTATCCTCCTCCATTCTTTCCAAGTGCCCCAGCCAATTCAATCTTCTTATCTGGATAACATCTTTAATTCTACGGATACTTAGCCTGCTTCTTAGCTCATCTGAACTCTTTCTGTCTCTCAGACTGGCGTTACACATCCACCTAACCATTCTTATATCATTCCTTTCTAAACGGTCAAGATCTTCCTGCTTCACTGCCCATGTCTTACTACCGTACAACATAACACTTCTTACACAGGCCTCATACAACCTACCTTTTACCTCAATTGACAAGACTCTGCTAGTCAACAAAGGAAGTAACTCTCAGAACTTTTTCCAAGCAGAACCTATCCTGCAAGTAACACTTCTTCCAACACCCCCTTCACTGCCCAACATATCACCTAAGTAACAGAAGTTCTTAACTATCTCTAACGAGCCACTGTTGTACATCATTAAAGCTGGAAATACTTCATTCTCTATAATCTCGCCTTTGTAACGCTTGCATACAAACTGAATGTCAGCTCTTAACCTTCCACCAATACTACTGCACTTCTTATGTATCCAATGCTTGCAAGTCTGACAAAAAATTGAGTTACTACCAACACCTTTCCTGCAAACTCCACAGGGCCACTTTCCAATTATACAAGGTCACACTTGGCTGCAATGCTACTAATCATGACTTTAGACTTTGCTGTGTTCACCCTTATCCCTTTCTCTTCGAGTCCTTTCTTCCACTTCTCAAACTTTTCAACTAATTCTTCCATCGACTCTGCTATGAGAACCAAATCATCTGCGTACAATAACTCCAACAACCTGTTCTGAACTCCATCAACAGGGCTTCTAAGACTAGAACAAACAACAAAGGACTAAGTACAGAACCCTGATGTACACCAACATTTACACTAAATTCATCACTAAGTGAATCGTTAATCCTGACACGACTTCTAGCATTGCTGTACATAGACTGTACCATCGTAACTAGCCACTCATCCACACCTAATTTTCTCATAGCCCACCAAATAACTTTACGTGGCACTCTATCAAAAGCTTTCTCAAGTCTACAAAGGCAAAATAGAGATTCTTTCTCTTTCCTAAATACTTTTCCTGAAGCTGTCTGAGTAAAAATATTGCATCTGTAGTGCCACGCCCTGGAACAAAACCACATTGCATCTTATCTATATCAATTCTTTCTCTAAGCAACTTATCAATGCATCACCCTTGCCCTTCAACATGTAAAATTCTTTTCTACAGCCTTACAGCCTGTATTGTTGTTTACATTTTAGACCGAAAATGAACCATCTACACCAAAATTAAAGAAGTCGCAATCTGAAGATTTTACCAAATTAATAGCAGACATGAATCCCAGGTATTGTTTGTTGTTGCAGACTTGTCTATTTATAATCAAGAGTACATTTTTAAGGTGTCCACTTGCAAATTATAGTTGCATAATTTACCAAGCTTTTGTGTTACTGCATAAATTGGACAGTGTCTATTGATTCTTTTTTTTTTAAGAAACATTTAATGATTTCTAAACTTTTTCCACCGTGTTTTTGTCATTTCAGAACGAAACATGACAATTTCTCAGCTTCATATAGTCATGTAATCACCAGTTTATAATGAAATACGCCAACTTTTAACCGTGTTGTTAAATTATACCTAAGGGAATTTGTCTCATAACAAATTATGAAGACAAATTCTAACAATTCAGGAGACAATATTTGAGGAGCCAAATGGGAACGAAGTTTGTAGACAGTCCCTTTGCAACCTTCAGGCCTCCAATCCTTCCCCTTGGACCACCCGCCCCTGTTTAGTAGCTTTTCTATTGGAATGTAACAAGTCTTCTCAGAAACACTCTTGTTAATTAACATGGGCACTCAGCATTTTCTAACACAAATGCCAGCATGTTAAGAAAACAGGCAGGAAAGTAGCATTTCACGTAGGCATGAAGTAAATTAGTGTGCTTTACAGAATTTTTGTGCGCGTTGAGTTCACTACTGAACTTGAATCAAAGTTGGGTTCACAAGGTCAGTACTGCTAAAAAATTAGGAAACCAGGTAAGGAACTTGGAGGGTCAAGACCAAAAAGTTAGGGTTGGTTGCTTATAAATAATGTGTATTTGTTGTTGTGTTCTAAAAATCTTTATAATTAATACATTTATTGCAAAGGTGGAAGAATTGGTGGATTCGTGGCATATTCACATTTGTGTTACTGGCTGGGTTTGCTGTAGTTATTTATTTTGGACCAAAAGCCATGTTATTATTAGTAAGTTTTGTATTTTTAATAATTTTTACAGTTTAAAAATTGACTGATTAAAATAATCACCAGATTTTATGTTAGTTGACTTACTGTAGCAAAAGGCATTTTGGTGGCATGTGTTCTTAAAAAAAGGAGTGTTTACAGTATACAAAAAAAATCTTTAATTCTTGGAAGAAGTTTTGTATCTGTCTTAAATTTTTATTGTATTTGTATTTCATGAGAACATAATTTTAATTCCTGGCCCAAGTATTGTGAGTTTTTCAAAGCAGTCCTTGTGTATATATTTCATCTCATTGGGATGCAATCTGTAATTTAATTTGATGTGTACAAGTAGGGTCAGCTTAAAGAGGATAACATATTAAAGTGGAACATTAAAGTTTCGCAATTGGATGAATGGGTTCGCAATTGGATGAGAAACTAATAAATTCTTTTTTTATTGCTTTATCACAGAAACAACTGTATAATTTCACTGCTTTTGCTAAAAACATTATTATTTATCTAAACTCATTTTTTTACTTTAGATAGTTGCAATTCAAGTTAAATGTTACCATGAAATTATATGTGTGGGTCATCAAAACTACAAGAAGTACAACCTTCCAATGTTTCGCACACTCAGTTGGTGGGTGGAGTTCAGTCTTTATTTGCTTTTATGTGTGTGTTCAATTAATTTATGTGCTCTAATTTTGAATTTAATTTAGTATTTATATTTTTATTGGCCATATTTTATTCAAAATGACTGCCGAATCACTACTTCATGTTAGTTATACACCAAAAAACGTTACACAAAATGCGTATCTAGGATTGCCAAAATTCTCTTTGTGTTTTTCTTCACCGCAGCAACTGTATTTGATTGCTATATATTAACAAGAAAACATGCAAAGGCTGTTGAAATAAAGCGTTGTGTGTATTTGTGTGCATGGGATATGGGAGGTCTCCTTATGGCGTCATTAAAACATTGGCTTTTGTCCAAAATCCCAATGTATGCTGAACGTCCAAATAATTTAAATCTAGAACAAATTTTTGCATTTTGTTTAAAGTTTCGAGAGGAGAATTAAGGTTTAATGGCAAATCTTTTTTTAAATTCCGGAAAACTAGATTAGTTTACGTGTTAAAACTTTGTAGCAGGGTTTCTTTTGAGAAATCGTGTAGATTTCAAGTTCTTTTTCCTTTCATCACAAAAAGAGCCAAGAATAATAAAGCTCTCAAACGTTTTTCCTGCAGGTATTTTCTTGGCAGTACGAATTACTTCTTTTATGGTGAAATAACTGCTGAATACTTTGCAGAGTTTCTTCAGAGAGAGGTGAGTTTTGCGTTTGCACTATAGTGTATATTTTAGTGGAAAGGATGTTTGCTGTAGGCAGGCTTCGGCTGACCCGTGACTAAACCATAGGAAAATTAGAGAAGTTTTTTAAAATTAAATGGGTAACAACACAATATGAACTTGTTTATAATATTGCGTTATTTTTTCATTCTGGTTTCCAATATTTCGTTTTATTTTGTTTTTAGGAACTGTTCAAATTTTTGCTTAGAAATCACAGACTTATCTCCTTCGCATTATATACAATTGGTAAGAATGTCTTCTGTGCCATGTAAACGTTTTTAAATTTGAAGGGAAAAATAATCATGACGCTTTTAAGGAGTAAAAGCAGTGTCTGCTCTTTCTGTTCAAAAATTTTATAAACACAAAGTGCTTAAGTCCCTGGACGAATATTTATTTAGCATGATGTGCGTGTGCGTACGTTGTTTGTACGTAGTAAAAAACATTATGTTGTTTTTGTATTTTAGGTATAATGTTCTTTGTGTTAAGTTTGAAGAAAAATTATTATAAAGTTCAGTTTGCATTGGTAGGTACTTTCTTATGTAGTGTCAAGATACTTTGACTTTTACAACAAAAATTTAAATAAGAACAAGAAAATACATTTTCCTTTGAAGCTGCTTTTTGTTTGTCTAGTTAATTCCTTGATGAATGAAAGCACCATTATGTGCAGCTTTCTTGTCTATCAAGACATTACAAGTTTAGAGTTGAAATGAGGAGAGCATTAAGGACATAAATATGTGTCAAAGTGTAAAAATCATTAGGCTGGATTTTCTTTAGTAGGCTCGTGTACGCAGTGTGGTCAGCATTCATAGAAAAGGGTAGTTCTGTAAACTGCCACATATTTTTTTTTAAATATAGTCATAGAAACGTCCTAAGCAGTCTGGAGAGTGTCGTTGCAATTCTTTGGTGGCAATTCTGTATTTTGAAAGATTCAGCAACGTGTACATTTGACTTGTGTATTTTTAGTTTATTTTTTTTGGTTTTAAGTTTGGCTGGTACCAACTCACCTTGCTTATTGTGCTGACACCATCACATTTAATCATTCAAAATATGCTGACAGGATTGATTTGGTAAAAATATTTATCTATTTATTTCCCAATAAAATAGCTCTGCAGTGTTTGGAACACTGCTGTCAGTGTATGTCCAGTGCTGTGAATGTACATCAGTATTGCCTATCCTATTCCTCTCATGGGTTGACTCACAGCTGTGGTAGTGGCACTTGCTAAACATGCCATGCAGTAGACTGAAACACTAACCTTGTGATTATAAATAAAAACCCAACTATGCACCACCACGCCATACCATGATCTCTGTTTTAAAAGTAGCATTTTCTTCTCTGTTTTTTTCTAACTAAGCATATTTGCTACAAATAACGTAAGTAGGCAAAAACGAGTCTGTACGCTTCAAATTGATTGCTCATATACTTATGTTTCTATTGTTTCAACCAAAGTTAGGGTAACAAAAAGTTGGGTTTCAAAAGATGTGTGTCCTTATCTTCAAACAATACTGTGCCTAATAGAAGAAACAAATTCGTAATGATAAATTTCACCAGAAAAATACTGTATCTAGAGACTAACTTTTGTTTTGTATCCATCCCCTTTTCTTCTAGCTTTTCATTAGTTGACCATTTTTCCTTAGGTTTTTCTTGCCGGTTTCTATGGTAATCTGTAACGACATATTCGCGTACGTGTTTGGTGAGTTATAACTTATATACTTATACTAAAGGGAATTTAAGGTGATAAATGATGTTGAACTTTTCGTTTCACAAGTTTGTATGAATTTTTGAAAAAGATTTTTTTGTTTTAATGATTTCTGCGTTTAAAGAATTTAGCGTTATTTTATTAATTATGATGTTAAATTTAATTTATAAATGGCTGATATTTTTTGTTGTTGTAATTTTTTAACCTTAAAAGGATAATTAATGCAAACATCACCAAGATATAACGGTTACAAAAACAAAAGGAAAATATTAAAAACTTTTTGTTAGCCCTTGGAAAAATCTACTCCAACGCGAATCGGTACTAGCAGCTATATCATTTAGGCTCACAGGCTGACCTCATATGGTCATTATGATATAGAAAATTGAAATGCAAAATGGCAACTCATACCAGACCATTTATATATACTTCAAAAACAAAATGCTTAAAACAATTCAATGTTGCTTGTTATTAATAGATTTTTAACTTCAAAGGGATTTTTTCTGATAAAAACCTACTGTGTATGATCGAAATATTATTCCTTCTATGTTAATTTTCAAATGCAGATACACAGTTTGTTTGATATTTTTGATGTTTTTCTCTTCAGGTTTCTTCTTTGGAAAAACAAGGTTAATCAAGGTAAGTAACTTGACGCTCATGTTTTTAAAAGTGTGGCCAGGCAGAAGCATAGTGCAACCAAAATACAACTCTTTTTTTCCTTTTTTATTACTGGCTTTTTAATCATCGGCTTATTTTCTCATTATTCCTGAGCATCAAATAAAACGTGCTTCTTTGTCTATAATATCTATTTTCTACTGTATTGGTAATAAAACTCAGTAAAAATCGACCAAATTTTTGACTTGTTATACTTTGTACTAGAAATTTTCTACCAATTTTGTTGTGAATTTTTATTTTTTCCGACCACTTATAACCACTATGTCGCCTGCCCATTTTGTTGTCAATTTTTTGTTTTTTTAAGGGCATTAAAAACCTAATGCCTTAATAATTTAGAATGCAAACTTTGAATCTTTCCAGTAGTTAAAATTATTATATAAAAAAGAGAATTTGTAATAATTGTTTTTTTCATAATTTATGTTCTATACACAAAACAAGTATAACCAAAAATCAGTCGCCAAAAAGTGACTATGTTGGTAAAATTTAGTCGCTAAAAAGTGACTATGTTGGTAAAATTTAATCCCTAAAAAGTGACTATGTTGGTAAAATGTAGTCGCTAAAAAGTGACTATGTTGGTAAAATTTAGTCCCTAAAAAGTGGCTATGTTGGTAAAATTTAGTCGCTAAAAAGTGACTATGTTGGTAAAATTTAGTCGCTAAAACGTGGCTATGTTGGTAAAATTTAGTCGCTAAAAAGTGGCTATGTTGGTAAAATTTAGTCGCTATAAAGAGATAAATTTTGTGCAGGTGAATAATATTTTCACCGACTCTTTTATGCTGACTCTTTTTACTGATAAAATAATATTTGATTGTTGTACTAATTTTCAGTTTTAACTTTCTGTATATGGTCTTTATAAGCGAGTATAAATATAAAGCTTTAATAATTAGTCTATATCACCATTTCGCAAATCTGTTTTTTTTTGTCTAGTTGTCACCTAAGAAAACATGGGAAGGATTTATGGGTGGTTTCTTTGCAACTGTCGTTTATGGTCAAATAGTAAGTACGAAAGGTTTTGTGTTTCATGGTTCTGTATAGTCCTAGAACTTCGTCATAATTTATGATCCTGGATAATCCTGAAAATTTACCACATTTCATGGTCCTGGATAGTCTTGGAACTTCACCATGTTTCATGGTCCTTGAAGTAATCCTGGAACTTCATAATTTATGGTCCTGGATAATCCTGAAAATTTACCACATTTCATCCACATTTCATGATCCTAGGATAGTCTAAGAGCTTTATCAAAATGTATGATCCTGTATAGTCCTGAAAATTTACCACATTTCATGGTCCTGGATAGTCTTGGAACTTCACCATGTTTCATGGTCCTGGAAATAATCCTGGAACTTCTTAATTTATGGTGCTGCATAATCCTGAAGTTTTACCACATTTCATGATCCTAGGATAATCCTGAAAGTTTACCATGTTTCATGGTCCTAGGATAGTCCTGAAATTTTAACCATGTTCTGGTGTACCACTTCCTCTTTGTTTTTAAAAAAGAGATCATATAATTCTTAAATTTCCGATTTTAGTGGCCATCATATATGTCTTAATTTTTGGCGTCTTGTATGTACGATATAACGTTCACTAATGTCTCGATTACGGATGTGAAGAAATCTCTTCTTTTCTCTTTTAGGTTTGTGAGTTAATGTGTCAGCATCAATACTTTCATTGTCCCCCACAAGTGAGTAACTAAGAGACTCTCCACCACTAGTGATTAGCTTCGTGTGACTCTCTCACACAGGTGTATTAAGAACGTGAGCTTAACCTTTTTGCCATGCACGACAGTTTTATACATGTACAGGTTTTAATATATCCGCAACAAATATATGATATAGTCATGTATCTGACGATGTGAACGAAACAAAACTTAGTTTCTTATGCATTTTATGTATTTGTAAATATATATATCTCATTATTCCTTGTCTGTTCATCTATAAGGCTACTTTGATTACAATATAAGCCTTTGGTACATATCTCCACCTCAGATGAACTTTTTCTGTTTCTGTTTTAGTTTAACGGTACATCACTGAAATTTGCGATGGAGTGTACTGCATCACCTACCTATCAGCTGTCCCATCAATTCACCTTGAACCCTACTATACAACATGCATTTGGTAGTCTACCTGGTGTGTTGAGTGAAGGCGTTGCATCTGTGCTTTCAATTGTAAGTGAAATTTTTCTCTCTTGCTACGTTTTTGTTTCATTATCATATTTTGATGGTAGTTTTAATCTTATCCTGTTTTGTGCTTGTGTCTTGCTTCGAAATCTGATTACAATCGTGTTCAAAACATTTTTGAAATAAATTCAAAGATCATACCCCAGGCAATGCTTTAGCTATGGCCTTTCTATTTTAGACCCACACACTTTCAACTTGTCAGAGTTCAATTGTCAATGTTCATAACAGACTTTGGCTCATAGGTTCCTTGGCTAGATCCGAAATTTAAGCTGTGATAATACTTGCTGATGTCAGCATGTCTTATTGTCTCGTTTTCCTGATCATTTCCGGCCGTCGCGTTAATTGTTCCATGATGAGAACATCGTAGAAACTGCGACTAGCGCGTTTTGAATGTTCCCCAACCACCTTCATATCCTTTCGACGAGAAATGACAAAAAACTGCTATTTTTGAAAAATACACACTGGATTTGGACTCATGTGGAAAACACATCGTTTCTGTGTACGCATGGAGGCTTACGTGAACGCGCTGCCACTTTACCGTTAATTTTTTTTCTTTTCGTACTTTGCTACTTGATTTTGCAAACAAGGTGATTTCTTAGTTTTTGTGGCAACTTATTTTTTTGCTGGTAGAGAAAAACTTAACAGAATGTAAAGGTTTTGTCGGCATAAAAAAATTAAGGTTGTAACGCCGCCAAAAGCAATCGTAAAAAGCAAAAATTTCAAAAAGCTGTGAAAAAGACGAAAAACAGCAGAACAAAAACGAAGGCCTAAGCAAGGAGGAGTGAACATACTGAAAGAAAAGTGAAAAGATTCAACTTAAAGTTTGTTTTTTGTACACCTTTTTTTTTATAGAACAAATTATATAACATGTGGTTTTAAAGGTCCTACACTTTAGAACATGTTTAGAACATTCTTTTGTCATTCCTGACGAGCCAGCAAAATGTTTTTGACATTCGGATTTATAATGAGTACATTTGGATTTTTTATTTCCGTTTATTATTTTATGTTAACGAATAAATTGTGTTTCGAGGTGGCCTATTTAAGAGCTGTACTTTTTATCATCAAATATTTTTTGATTCTTAGCTTGGTATTCATTTAACATCAAATTTTTCCGAAGTGTGGATGTATCCGATGATATGGCATGGAATTGTACTGGCCTGCTTCAGTTCACTTATTGCTCCGTTTGGTGGTTTCTTTGCCAGCGGATTTAAGAGGGCGTTTAAAATCAAGGTAACACTTTTTTAAGTTATTGAAGCCATAGGGATATTTCCTGTAATGTGTAAAAAAAAAACCAAGAAATATCTTGGGTTTTTCTCATGATTATACTAAATATAAGTTGTGTAATACTAGATGAGTTTGTATGTAAGTTTGACATGTTAGACAATATTTTCCATCCTTTCTTAAAGCTTGTATGTATAGAAGTTAATGCAGTTGATTTTATTTTTTCTGGTCTGTATAATACACACCTACAACAAGAGTATATGTTATTAATTTATTCTTGTCCGTATAATACACACCTAAAATAAATTTCCGACTGTTAAAATCTTTTTTTCTAAAAACTTCACACTGTGGCATAAGTAAGAATTAGTTCCTCCGATCGAAATGGTTCACCTCGCCCCATCTCTCCCACTCTTAAAGAGTTTGTTTTTAACTCAGGATTTTGGAGACACCATTCCAGGCCACGGTGGTATCATGGATAGATTTGATTGCCAGTATTTGATGGCAACATTCGTCAACGTATACGTTGCTAGCGTCATCAGGTATGGCTTTTTTTATCCTCTGTTTTCGCAACACTCCCAGTGCAACAATTTATGTTGGAGTAACGCAAAGTCATTTTTAAATATATATTGATTTCCGATTGTTTCTACAGGATAGCCACGAAATACTGTTATTAAAATAGATCCTGCGTGCTAAATTTACACATAAAATTCGCATAAGAATTGCCTATCCAATTTCCCTCACATAGCATGGGTTGACCCGTAGCTGTAGCAAATGCACTTGCTGCACATGCTCGCGCTATGGATTGAACCACTCATCTTGTGTTTACGAAATAACTTCCGTAAGTACTTTGCTGCGTGCCCCATTTAGTTATTGTTACTTATTCAAAGTAAAGAACAATCCTCCATTGTTTTTGTTTGTTATTATTTCCAAATGTTTATACAGGACAGCCACTTCAGTGTTGGAAACGCTGGTATCAATGTGAGTTCTGTGTTTTGAATGCATACATAAGATATACTTCGGCTTTACCTACCAGGTTTCCCTCGCTTGACATGGATTGACCCGAAGCTGTGGACTGGTCTTGTGTTTACGAAGCGAACCCCATAATCAACCAGTTAACCGCTTCTGTTCAATATTCTAGTTATTAGAAATTCCGTCTTTGTTATTTTCTTCTTTTTTGTTTTTCAGAGCGTACAATCCTCATAAACTTCTTCAACAAGTCATGTTTATGGAGAAAGAAGATCAAATCCAATTTTACAACAAACTTCAATACACCTTATCATCACAAGGCCTTATCTGAGTGGTTGATTCTAATTGGAAACTCTAATTGATTGGCTGATAATGCCATCAAAGACGTGTTTGATTGGATTGGTCAAATTTAAGCATTTGAAAAATATTTGTGCACTTCTATGTAAAGTTTGGCCTTCAAATTTGAGAATAATAGTGTTAATGCAGATAATTCTATGTGTAGAAGAACGATATTATGTGCGTCTTTGGAAAATAGTATAACTTTAAAAATACACGTTTGATTTTATTGCATATTTCTCACAAATGCGTTCCTAAACGGCTGTGTCATATTTCTATATTTTGACTGCATTTTGACCAATTTTCATGGACGATATAGTTATTTGGATAACCTAATGTAAACCTGTTAAAGAGCTCGGATGAAAATTATCGTGCAAAACAAGTTAACATATTTTACGCTCGAAATGAAACTTTATGTGAAGTGTACCTTACAAGTTTTGATTAGATCTTAGAATATATTTTTTTTTATTCTATTAAATATATCAGAAGAAAATTATGTCATTAGGTTAAAGATATTTAATAATAATTATTATAAGATTCAAACACATCGGTTTTCCAACCTGGAAAATTAAACGCCCGTAAGTTATTATGGGCCGTTTATTTAAGGGCGTATGGGTTGAAACTGCTGTATTTGTTCCTTCGAAAACTTGTGCTACATGTATATTGTATGTAAAATAAGTGTATAAACTTTTTTGTGTGGATATACGAGTGCGAACGTATTAGTTGTCAAGTTTGATTCACAATCAGAACATATTTTAGATTCCATGTGATACTTTAGTGTTATTTATTTGTAGTGTAATCGATGTTTTGGTTTGTCTTGAGATATTTTTACTTTTTTTAGTCTTATGACGTAAGACATGCGTCGTTTGCTCTAGGGGAAGCGTTTGTAAGAAAAGTACTGATGTGGTATTTAGAATGCAGTGAGAACTCTTGAGGCGAATCTCTTTTATGGTGACCTCTGCGTAATAACTCTTGAGGCGAATCTCTTTTATGGTGACGTCTGCGTATTCGCTGGTGATTTTTTATTATGTATTTTATTCTTACTTTTTTGTAACTATTTATCTCTAGTTCATTTTTATTTCAATAATAACCTGTTTATGCGTGTTGGTTTGATTTTTTTCATTTTAACTCCCGCCCTCATTGGCAGGTGTGTTGACTTCATACTTCATAACCTCATTTCAGCCCCGCTCATTTTTTACTTCAAGATCGCTATGCCCTGCCTAACAGCATTTTAATACTTTTTGGATTTTTTAAAAAAAACACGATGGAAAGAAAATAATCTCAATTAAAGTCGATCGCAAAGATTGACGTACTTAGCACTGCGCGGTCGTGCATCCAAGCGACAATGTCCACTGGAAACAGAAATGCGCCCACAAATTCAAAAGGCGGTGATTTGAGCACATTCATTGGTCGAAATAATGAAATTACTTCATTATACACTGCAGCGCTTTAGGTGGGCGTAACTTACGGAGTTAACCCAATCAAAGAAGTCACTACAGAAACGGACTAATAAATCCATGTACATATCTTTAAGGATTTTTTCAGGTTTTCTTTTCCTAAAAACGCTAAGCACCCTTTACGTAGCTACAACCATCCACATAATCTTTGAGACAAACTAGAAATTCTATCAAAAAACCAGAAATGGCCGTTGACGCAAATGTCCATTTTTCCAACTGAGACGGGTTAAACATGTAAAAAGCTATAATTAGCCTATAGCAGCACTGTAAGGCTTCGTTCTAGTGAACTTTTCGGTTTCACTAGTTGAATTCACAATGTCTTAAGACCCTAAGTCTTAAGTCGAAGCTGAAGTTCCGTGAGCCTGGAGGCAGTACGTCGAGTTTGAGAAGACTTGTGGTGCGAGTTTGTGAAATTTTTTTTGTTAAAAATCGAAAAGTCTCAATATTTTATGTGGATGGTTGTAGGAGATGACTCACGAATCGGTAAGATCGAAATTCGCAAAAAACAATCCATATTTGGATATTTTTTTCCTGTATGAAAAATGATTTCCGCTTTTTTCCTGTTTCTTTTCTGCAGCTGCTAACAGCCCTTGAAAAACGGAAAGAATTTAGAAACAAAATGTCATCAAATTCTTTTTTCGTGAAATTCGCGAAAAATAAATTTTATTTTTGAAAAACTTCTCGCAAAATGGTTTTTGATTTACAGGAAAAACAAAAAACAAGTGGCGATTTTAAAATACTGTTTTCAAAAAAATAAGCAAATTGCGTTCGAAATATTTCACCGCTAAAAAGTTGGAACATTTTTTATACTTTTCCGCCAAGCGAATATTTCGAAAGGAAATCAAAACAAAAAAAACTACACATGCTCAGATACATATCGCCGGCGAATTCGCTTCGTGAAAACCCCCTCAAAGAAAGAACGCGATATTTTATTTTACTTTTGTTTAAATTTCTTCACAAGTTTTGCTTTCATGGCGTTCAACCCTTTACTAGTTGTTTCAACGATTTCGTCTCTAAGTCAACTTCCACACCATAGCATTGGTACTGATGAACAGTCTTCTCGAATGCAGAACCGTCATTTCTCGGCTTGGATCCAACAAAATACCGACATTTCTTTTTATTTATTTTTAATTTAAATTCTCCAGTTTGCCCTTTGCATTTATAGTACGATATCCTCATATATGGATCAGGAACTGTACCATAATCTTTTGCGCATCCTTCTGAAATAAGGGCTTCTCCGTACTTGATGAGACGATTGGGACCGTATCCATCACTACCGTATCCGAACTCTGGAACCAGCTTTTCCTCTAACAGAAGGTTAGAAAAAATTGTATTAAACTTTGAAATTTATTATATTCATATTGGCAGTACACCTTCCCGTCACGCCAAAAGACTCCCGCCACGCCAAAGAGACAATTATCTCATTCTTTCTGGGATTGGGCCTGCTGTGAATATTTTTTTTATTTTTTTAATAGTTTCTGTCCAAACGTTCGTATAATGATTATCGATATAATATAGTTATACCCGTATCGGCATTATCTTTAGCGCTGGCATTTTTGTATGTCAACGGGACAAAATTTATTTTCTTAAGATTGCGTTTTAATGAAAAAGTGCCAGTGAGAATTTATGACATTTTTCGTTACTTTTCGAAGAATCTTTCATATAATCATGCTATCTAGAAATATTAAAACTTGATTTTACCTTTCAGGAGACCGTCATGATCAAACAGCTCGACTCTAGCTTGTTGGTATTCGTCCTTGCCACATCGTATCATGCCTGTTACTTTAAAACATCCCCAACTGGCATAAACTTTATTAGCAGCAGCTAACAGAATGCAATTTATTAACAACCTCATCATCACGTTGGTTTGTACAACGGATTGAAAAGATACAGATTGAGAACATGGTTTTACTATTAAAAAATGTGTTTTCATAGCTGTGTGTATCTTTGCAAGGTTTATATGATATGATTACATCAAAACTGAACCAGCTAAACAAATACACAAGCTGAGAACAACAACAAACAAGTAACATTGTGCACACAATCTCACAAACTTAATGTTATCTTATTTTAAGACTAAAAACATTTCCCTAGCATCCCCTGTTACGTAGTGTACTTGAGAATATGAGACTTTCTAATTAACTCCTCTTACCTTTTCATAAAGTCCTAAACTGGCATAAAGATGTCAATTAGGAAGATTAAAGATCAATTTAACATCTACCCAAACTATTTCATTACCACTGATTAATGTACCCTATTATTTAACAACCTACCAAAACAGTAATGAATTCCGTCAGCGCTACACGGGAATCTTTTAAATCTCCGATGGAAGATATATAGATAGAAGGACAGAGAGTTTGAATATCCAGATTTTAATATTTGTTCCAAGTTTTATTAATAAAAATTAGCCAGGTTAAGCCACCAGTAATTAGTTGAACGCCAGCCTAAGCGTTTAAGTGCAGGTAAACCGAGCTTAAATCCGGCTGGAGCGCTGAGTACAGGTATACTTTACGCCACACATCTGTTGAATTATCGTTTAAAAAAAGACTTTCCTGCAAAAACAGTTGAAATTAAAACAGAAAATACAGCTTACCGCAACCCCTTCTTAAGAACTACATGACACCCACTTTTTTTAAAAAAAAAGTCATGCTGTGTAGTTTGCTAAAAAGACACTGACGATCACCCAGATACATTTAAGCATAAAAAGCAACATCAGAAAATTTTGTTGAAGTTTGTTTATAGTACACACATAGTCAAGAAGACATAAAAGAAAGTATAAAGTTGGATAGGGTGAAGTTCATTTATACAAAACTAAGCAACTAGCTAAAGCAATGATCATGTCATGATGGTCGTTTGAAGTCAAAATCTTTATATTTGGTTTGTTAAAGATTTACACATTGCTAAAAAAAAGTGATGGTATCGAACATGTAAAAAACAAATATTACAAAAATAAAAAGCTTTTTTTAGAAGATGGTCAACAAACAGAGACCTGAAAACCACAATACCACAAATCCAAAATGGATGCTGTAACCCTAGCTCTGATCGTTTTATGTCCCTTCCTTAGCATTTCAAATCCGAGAAAAATTGGTGATTGGTTATTCATAACAATCATGGCTCTTGATTGGTTTACTACGCGCGAGCAATTACAACAAAGTCGGTAAAAATATATCGCATTTGTTATGTGTAGCTTTAAGTTTTAAGCTGCTAAAATTTAAATAACAAAAACGATCAACATACTACCTTAAGGAAATTAATTTTCGCGAGAAACAATTTGAAAATAGGAATTAATTTTTTCGCGAGAACTAATTTTTGTGAACTTGGCAACTTTTTATATTTGGCGAGAAATTAACTTCGCGACTTTCGCGAAAACGGAATTTCGTTTTATTTTTTTGTTGCTACTAACGCGACTGCTTATTTCTGAACATTTTTTATAAATCAAGAATCCACAAAGATGGAATTAGCACCAATAGCGACGGTACATACGCTACTTTACTTTAGCTTACTTCCGGCGACCTTTTCAACATTTACACATAGGTCATGGGATTTACTTTGCATTAATTTTACTAAACGGATACCTCACCCATCTATGCTAAGAATGCACTATAATACCTTGTGTCCGACTCTGTCAAACGCCCTTTTAACGTCTGCGAAAGCAGTATTCATCGTCTTTCATTTTGAGTGATTTTCTCTTACATTTGTCTAAGAATAAAGATTGCAATAGTGGTGCTGCGACCAGACGTGAACACAAATTGCATGCAGTCATTATCCACTTGCTGTCTAACAATTCGATAATACGTTTCAGTACTTTTCGTGGTGTGCTCTATCAACGTTAGACATAAACAGGCTGCATCACGTTTACCTTTGTTGCAATTTATTATCGTTCGGAAATTAGTTCTCGCGAAAATTATTAGGAAACTTGCTACGGTACTTGGCCTATCATTAGTACTCCTGCCTCTCTGGTAAGCCTGAATTTTTGACACGGGTCTCCAATAATCCCTCATTCGAGACTGCTATAATTTCTATCGAGTCTGTTCCGCATTTACGTTGTCCACTATTTTCGTAAGTAAGTTGAATGTTACAACAATTTCGAATGCAAACAGTTTCGAATTTCAATTAGAAGCTGCTTTAAAAGTTGCGTTTTTCATTTATGATACTCACCCAATTTCACTACATTTAAAGAACAATACTACCTCCGTAATTTTCCCGCTTCTCTAGTAAACCCAAAGCAAAAGGCTGAAACGGTAATCCAGGAATAATAGACTAAATACTATTCGCAAAACTCGCAAAATTTGAGTCCTGCGAATTTCAGATTATTTTTCTTTGTCAAAAGCCATTTACACTATTTTTCGTCTCATGATTTATCACAGATTGCAGACAGTGGTATGATTCGATTGATATGTGGTGTGTCCTTAAAAAAATCAAATTTTAACGGCAGATATTCAGTTTCTTCTAGATCTTGATTCATTGAAAGTTGTCATGTGTTTTACCCAACAACAGTTTAATGGACACTTGCGTCAACTGGATGATGATGAATGCCTAAAAAAATTTCCTTGCATAATGTCTATGGTAGACAACCAGGAGGTAGACTACGTGAAAGACTAAACGATGCACTCAGTGGTGAAATGAAGTCATTAAATCTGAGTAACAAAGAAGCAAACAACAGAGCAGAAT
The DNA here is from genome assembly GCA_030067915.1 of Hydractinia echinata. Classification (NCBI taxonomy): domain Eukaryota; kingdom Metazoa; phylum Cnidaria; class Hydrozoa; order Anthoathecata; family Hydractiniidae; genus Hydractinia; species Hydractinia echinata. The sequence goes on from JASGCC010000191.1 coordinate 282,278, forward strand.
GGGGAGAGCTATCAGAGCCAAAAAGAAGTTGCAAAATCAAGGCGTACTTCATGTGAATACTGGACGTTAAACATCTGGCCGGCAGATAACTAACTTGACTCATCCATTAATCACAAGCGCCCTCATATACAAAGGTGAGTCCAGGAGCCTTTTGTTTAAAAAATCAATTTTTCTTTTATAAAGACACTTTTTTTTTTAACCTTCGTGAAGAAGATGCAAAATTAGCAAAAAACGTTCACTAATTATCTGCAAGGATTTAACGAAACAAATACTTGGATTAACCATCTAAATCGCCTAAATTCTGAACAAGTACCTACTATGGTAAACAAAGAAGCAATTCTGTATCTCAATAAGCTAACTATATTCAAAACCAATAAAGGTTTTAGTCAGATTCTATTTCTGATGAAGAGCTTTCTGCCGGCTGTTCGCTCGCCTTTTCATACTGATGGTGAAATTTAAATACCCTGCGTGTGCTATCTATATGTAGTAAAAGTATCGTCCCAAACTGTATATAATTAATGTGAAAATACCTACAGTCCGTGACAAATTATATTGAGACAAGTTAGCGCGTTTAGTTATACAGACGGTTTCTATACTAGATTCACGCAATTTAAACATGGAAAAGTTCACGTTGCAATGCTTACGCCAGACTTAAAACTGAGGATTTCAGGTTGTTTGGTTAGATTCCAACTGTAAAAATGTTTCAATTATTGCTGACGTCAGCGTGGCCATTTTTCTCAAACTCTGGAACGGACCTTGACGTGTTATTTAAAAAAGTAATTAACATCACTTAATAACATGATTTATGTATGCTAAATGACAGTTTTGTTTTACAGAAATTGCGTGTGTCTGTCTGTAACAGGCAAAGTATATGTGTTCATTTTTCTTTGAAGTAACCAAATACTATGTCTTTTTTGTTGGTTTACATCATGTAATCAAATAAACTAAATCAACCTAATGAACCAAATCACGTGATCAAAATAAAGCAATGTTATTTGCTAAAAAGGAAGGAAAAATGTTTTTCAAGTTCAGAAGGGCGAACGAAACGAAGAAGGCTGCTTGTTACAAATTTTGGAAAAAACATATATTATATTTTGTAACATTTCTTATATTTTTGTTGGAGCAGAAAAAGAAGTTTTAGAAACCAAAACAGTAACAAATTCTTTGAAACCTTATGTACATCCTAAGAAAATTACCCATAAAATCAACCAGCTAAGCCATTCTCTATTTATATTACATGTTAAGTAAGGAGGACAAACAAATTGCATAGTATGAATAGGGTTAATCAGGTTGATAGCGATAATTTTTTTACAACTTTTCTGAAAGTATATTCGGTTTGCATCCGCTTCCATAGTCTTAAAATGAGCCGGCCTTGGAACAGCCAGAATTTTTCAATTTTTAGAGCTAGCATATATACATGGACAAATCAGCTGTCAGTCTTAACGCATATGTCCGAGAACTGCACCTGGTATTGATAGCAAAAACTCCTTATTGTAAAAATGATGCCTGTCACATGAAAAATAAAAATTATGCCTCGAATGCTGACCTTCAGCAATAATATTCTTTAATGCCAGTTTACAAAAATGTATGGTTTCGCACATATTTTTGGCGATATTTTCTCAAAGTAAGTATTATTTTGATACTTTAAGTAACATTCCAACTATTTAACCAAAATTTATTAACTTATTATTGTTAAGATATGTTACTTTTTGCAGTTTTGGATGGAGAAATCTTTTTTCAATTCTTTTGGACCCAAAAAGATAATTTCACAGGGACCCAACCAACAAAAAGTGTCTGAACTCTTAACATCCTACGAACCTCAAATATTTAAATTCCAATAGAGAAAATCACTAATATGCCAAGTATTTCGGAAAATATGAGATAAAGCTTTTGTAAATGAGCGTGGCATACCACCTGCTTGAAATTTCTCAAACATTTTTGATCTTTTTATTCAAGAATAATAAAAAAGCCAGCTACATAAAGTTCAGGGTCATTGGGCTAACTTCTGTAACCCTATTCGGTCCAGGGAATATATTATGATTCCGTCCCCCCCCCCCTTTCAATAACTTTTAATAGACTAGTCCAAATTGACTCACACTTACAGTACGTCAAAAAAGAAACAAAATGACAGCAGTGAATGTTTGTTCAGGTCAGCACTTTGTCTGTGACGTCATCAAAAACTTGAAATTACTCCAAAATGCCACTACCTGCTTGAAATATATTACTTCAGTTCTAGAGCGAATTTTGCATTCTCTGTAAAGTTTCTGATAGTTAAATTAAATGTCTATAAATAGTTCGTATTAAAAAATGCCAAAAAGTGTCCAAAAAATATCGGATTAATACCACATTTCCTGGTTATGTTTTTTCTAACAAAGGTTAAATGCAAAATATTATGGTTTATCTGGCAGTGCAGCTAGTTACGTGAATTTTACCTGTGTTCGCAAAACCTCTTTTGAGCAATATCTCCAGAAATCCAAAAAAAATAATAAAAAAATCCTCAATAATAAATTATACGGATCATGTTTGAAGTTTTTGTCATAGGTAACATTCAAAAACCTAAAGTCAGCTTTACAATATGGTACACTGTTTTTCAATGTCTTTGTATAATATCACCTTTTAGTATACTTTTTTCTTCTTTTTAGATAAAATTAAAAATGTAAACTAATTGTTGTACAGTATTTCATTTGAAATTACTATGTCTATTTCACACACGATAAGGTGTATTTCTGTTTTTAGCAATAAATACAGCAAATACAGTTGTTGTGAATTCAAATCTGTGAATACTGGTGGCTTAACTCGGTGTTTCGACAGAGCTTAAATGTGTCTCTATCTTCTCAGGTGTTTTGGAAGATTCCGCCCAATGCAGCGAGGGCGGAAAATTAATTATTAATCCAAATCAATTATACATGCTTTGCAAAATTTTATTTGAATTAGCAATACAAAAACTTAAATCGTGGTAATTAATAATTTAAAACTATACATGTTATATAGTATATATAATTAATAAGCGTGTCGTCATAATATGTTTGAGGATAGAATTTGTATGCTTGTCAGGGTAAGCTGAAAAAGAATTCGTGTTCGCTTTTCACATTTAATGTTAACTCGCTACATTCTTCTAAAGCTTTATAAACGTCTGTTATATTTTTCTTTAAACCAATATTATTTCTATAACTCTTAAGTATATTTACTTTTTCTGTTTCCAGTGACTTTTGCAAGCCTATATTTTTTAGTGCAGTTTAGAAGGACTGGTTTTATTCTTTATCTTCTTTAACAACATGTTGATGAAACATTATGTTTGTTTTCTCGTTACTTTGTTCCCTTCTTTGATAAAATCCTTATCTAAATAAACATTGTCACTAAAATACAATTTTTTTGTATTGTTGATGTTATTGTGGTTGTATTGAATATAATTTTGCTAAGTGTATAACAATGTCGTAGATCGTCTTCCTGCAAAACCTTATTCCTTAGGAGATAGGATGCACTAAACAAGTTATTTTAGGCGGGGATAGGTTTAGTGGTACCGCATTCGACTTGTACTCATAAGGTCTTAGGTTCGAGTCCCCACTCCGGCGCACTTTAAATGTAGTGTTGTCAGTTCATTTGGTGCCATCTACGTATCTCTAGAGGTAATGTTACATAGTTACAGTCGGACAGGAGGAAGAACCAGCCGTTATCCCTAAGGACGTTAAAACTTCCCGTTACTTACTTACTTACTTACTTACTTTACTTTCTTATATTTTGTTTCACCTGTCACTATTACTAAATAGATCAGTCTCTTTTTTTTTCTTAATGCAATTTCCAATACACTTCACTCGGGTTCTGTTATCCATGAAATTAAATAATATTTTGTACCGGTCATATAATTTTAAACCAGCTGTTTGGTAATGTATTTATTTAATATTCTACATGTATTATATTTAGATGGCTGCATTGCAAAGTATCATTCTCCAATATGAAAAATGGTTTCGACTTGGTTTATTGCACCATGAAGTATTGAAAGACACATTGTTACACACATTTCATAAAAATTTCTCAACTGACCCAAAAAAATTATACAATGAGTTACATCAAAAGTATGAAAATAAACTGAAAAAATTATTAAAAAAAGGTGTGCTAAAGCAGGATCAGTATGATTTAATTCTTCCACCAGGATTGAATGAAACATATTCACCTAAGTTTGATATCACATTACTTGGTGTGTTAATCAAAAATTGTCCTAAAATACCCCCTCCTGCTAATGGCTGGTATAAAGATCCGCCATCTACAGATCTCACATTAGCTGCAAAGTTAATTCGTGTTTTAAAATGGCGAAATTGGCATTGCCATGTGGATCCAAAGAGTATTAATTCACCTTTATTAACATCAAAATGGAACGAGGGAATAGATATTGCAAAAAGTCTTGGATGCAATGGTGACGATAATGTATTATTGACCACCTCGCTGGATGCCAGTAGAACATCAGTGTTAGAATCACTGGTCGAAAGAGTAAGACTTGATATTGATAACTTAAAAAAGAGGATGAGTGACAACGAGGGTAATATTACAGATTTATCCATTAAATTGTGTGAGCAGAAAGAAATATGCGCTCTGCTTCATTCCCAATTTACTTCTCTTTCCACCAGAGTTACAGAGAATGATAAGAGAATTGAACAGTGTAAAAGGGAATTAACAAATATACAAGAGGAGTTACAGCAATACCTTACCAGACTGGAAAGAGTGGAAACAAGGCTGGACAATTGTGAGGAAGATATTCAGCATTTGCGAAGTGCTATGGAGGAGAAATTAGATTTTCAAGGTAAATATTCAACTTTTATTAATGCTTACTCACTTTTCTGTGTATTTCGTGTATATTTACATAATCCATTTGAATTGGATGAAAAAAATTAAAATAATATTTAATAATTAAACCAATTCGAACCATAACTACTAAATTTTATTTAAATACCTTTTAATACAGACAAAAAGAGATGCATAATATCGCCAAATTCCTATTTTTTTGTAAGGTTGTTAAAATTGTATATATATATGTTCGCAATGCAGTGTGTACAACAGTGATGGATGACGGAAGGGCATTATTCAAACAATAGTAAATGCATCCGATATTCCTTCAAATTTATTTCATAGAAATATTGTTATCGTTGTACACAAGTATGCTGCATAAGCCATCCTAACTTATTTTGTGTTTTATTTAAGACCGCGAGCATCTTTGGAATGTGCCTCTTAATGTATCGAACTTCACTGGACGAGAAGAAATCTTAGAAAATATTTACTCCGAGTTACATGAACAGGAAAATAGCAATCCCTTTAATGCGGTATGTTTGACAGGCTTGGGTGGTGTAGGAAAGACAGAGCTTGCTGCCCGTTATGCCCGTTTGACCCGAAAACATTACCAGTATATCTTCTGGATACAAGCAGATAATTTACAAAGTTCTCTACAGAGCATGTGTGAATATTTTGAAATTAAATCTCATTACGAATCCACAGAAGCTATGGTTCAAAAACTGTCTGCCAAAATTGGAAAGTGTAAATGTTTGTTTGTTTTGGATAATGCTGAAAGTTTTATTTCAATTGATCCATTTTTAAGAAATCTAACCTTGCACGAAAAGCCTTGTATTATAGTAACTTCCCAACACACCCAGTGGCAGAATTTGTGTTTCGAACAATTTGAAATAACTATTTTTACCGAAATTGAAGCATACAACTTTTTTGAAAAATTAATACCAGATGCAAACACTGCGAAGGAACTTGCGAAGGAATTGGAATATTTTCCATTAGCCATGCAGCTGTCTTTAAGTTATATAAAAAGACATTCCATGAGTATAGAAGAGTACCTTGAAGCATTTCGTCAAGAAAAAAGTCAGCTGTTTTTTGAAAAAAACCATGATAACAAAACTCTTTTAACGGTTTGGAAGATGGCGATAGAGAAGTTAAAGTCACATGAACACAAGGGTGCCATAGACGTATTGAACATGATGGCATATATGGATAACACCTTTATAAACATGAACACGTTTTTGTTGCATGATAAAATACCAAATAGGGTAATGTTAAATAGTGTAATTGATATACTGTGTGAATATTCCCTCATTTCTAAGAAGGAAACAAAAATCAAGTCAGGACAAGTTGTTACCATTCATAAACTCATTCAGAGAATATTGACAGAATTCGAAGAACTTACAGGAACCGATTCAAACTATCTTAATGTCTTGATTGGTATCTTACAAGCGGCTTGCGCTGAAAAGAGAAATGAATTTGACATTGATGATGAAAACATTTGGTTCTTGCATATTAAACATCTATTGTATATAAAAAAAGTATGGATAAGCTTTTTTGACGTGAGATTTCAGAAAGTAGCTGTGCAAAGAAGCGAACAAGCTATAATACATCACATTATAATTTTATATTTGACAAGAAACATTGGAAATATCGACACCGATTTAGACTGCGCATACGCATTTGCATCTTTCATGGCAGAAAATGGTCTTTTAAATGAAGCATTTAAATTTTTGGATGACATAAACGAATCTGCGCATTTTAAACTGGAAAAAAAATCTCTAAAGTTTTTATTATTTCAGCTAAGATGTGTTAAACTTCAATGGCGTTATGGTAGTATGACAGAAGCAAGAAGACGGTATAATGAAATCAAAGATTTCTTGAAAGTTGATGATGGAACGGATATATGTCTGGAGTTAATAATGCTACAAGCAAAGACCCTAATAGTTTTTCGTGATTATAAACCTGCAGTACAGTTAATAGATGAAGCTATTCAGTTATGCTTGAACAAAGGTGAGAAGAAAGTTGAGGAAATGATAAGACTTTTGATGAGCAAATGTGATGCATTCTGTAGTATGAAAAAATTAGACAAATGCATTTCTATATTCAGCGAACTTGATGACTTGTTTAAAAAACATGACATTTCAGAAAATCACGAGATTACATTTATATTAAAACAAATCAAATGCGAATACTATTTTGTACGAGAAGAATTCGAAAAGACACGCAAGTTATGTTCAGATCTACTACTTGCAAATTTTGATTATGAGTCCATTTTTCTAGCTAAATATTATTTGGCAAAGATTGATATACTGACCGGAGGGTATAAAGACGCCATAATTAAGTGTGATCTGCAAGTATCTGAAAGTGTAATGGGGAAGGGTTATCCCAATTGTTTTAGACTGTACGAGATGGAATTCATTATCCGTTGTTTAAAAGCATTGTCATACTTTTATCTTAACGAGCTGGATATGGTCTTGCAGATTCTTCAAGAACTTTGTGATATTAGCCGTCATGACAAACGACCAGCTGAAGACGACGTGTCTCTTAAGGAATCCATTGATGTTATTAACCAATTAAAGGAATATCAAGAAGAAGCGAGGCAACTTCACCAGTCTGGTAACACAGATAAGTTTCAGAAACTGATGAAAAAATGTCAAGACATCAAGCGTGAAATACTTGAAAAATATAAGTTTTTATTGTTTTTCTGTGATAATAAAAACTAGCAGCATTTATTAAATCCGTGTAGGTTAAACTTTAACCTCATACGTATCCTCTGTAATTATCCATCAAGTTCTTTGGTTTCATAAAAATTAAAGACAATATGTATATCAACACAACGAAAACAGGGAACAAAAACAAAGAACATAGTTGAATAAAAACACGCCTGTTATGAATATCTGTGCATGTTTCGTGCTCTTGAGAAGGTTCCTATAGTTTTAGATTGATTGTATAAGCACATGAATTAATTTAAAAAACTAGAGTTGTTTTGCAGAAGTTCAGGAATTTGACAATTATAAGATGTTACAGCATCATTGAAGATATTAAACGAAAATGTATATGTAGTAGTTATCGCACAGTGCCGAGAAAAATATCAGTAATATTTTTTTGAGTTTTTTATGTTCACGTTTACATATTGCACGAAATATACGAGAACTCAAAAACGAAAAAAATATGTCGATATTTTTCGAGAACTGTGATAACTAGTTTATCATATAAACCGAGCATAAATCATTGTAGCTAGTAATTTGATATATTCGGCCAGATGGCATTTTTTACAAGATAATATGTGATCATGTCCTGTTATTCATAATTAACAAAAAAAATATTTTTAATAACTACTCGATAAGGCCGTGGGACAATCCACTTAGCAGAAGGACAATGAAAATGATCCGTGCTATAAATTTCAATGACGTCAGCAAATATTTCAGCATATTGCACACCGTCCTTTACCAAAAAAATTAATCTGAAAATCTCAAACAATACGTTCGCAAGGTAATTCCTAATTAACAAAAATGTTCCTAAAATCTTACACATAATGTCAAATGTCCAATCATATTAAATCCTCCACACAAAACTTACACAAAATATAAAACAACAACTACAGTCAAACACTGACACTCGCAAAACTGACAGTCACAACACCAACAGTCATAACGTCAGAAATAACGCATCTCAAATATGTACATTGAAAATTGTAACAGTCCTTCCTCACAAAAGTTTCCAAAAATGCAAAACAGAACGGAGGATCAAATCCAACCAAAATTGGTTCATTCGGCAAGTTTTATATTGTCTTTACCCATAAACTTTAAACGTCAGTCAGTCATTTCAGTATATTGATTACAGTCCTCGGCCATTATATTTTATACAAAATATAAAAAATACGACTTGAAAGGTGTAAAATCTTATTGTATAAAATTTAATTTTTTTAGTATATATATACATACACCTATATTTGAATATGGTCCTCCCTTACAAAAGTTGGACAAAAGAAATAGTTTCAGTCATAACATTCAGCAATTTTTGATCTTCACCAATTATTAATTCCAGCAAAACTTTGTCAAACCATATTATTTTCTTCTCATAAAAAGTTGTGACAATAAAGTACAGAAATGACTTAATTTTCTAGATATAAATTTCATGCGTTCCAAACATCGACATCAGTGTCGAAAATAATGTTAAAGGAAGTGAGTTTTGTTGATTTTAAATTTACTCCTTGCAAGTTGTTCGCCTTTGACATTTCGGATTAAAATATTGTAAAATATATACTCAATAAGAAAAAAACGTAAAAATCGTGGAATTTTTTACTAGCAAAATATAATATAAATAAAATATAATATAAAAAAACATCAGCTTACGCAACAGCTTACAGTGAAATATTTTTTTTTTAGTATATTGCACGTGGACCATTTCCACAACAGTTTCCACAAAATTTAAAAAAACCCAGCAGTTTGCAACAAAAACAATATAAAGGACAACCATTATATATACCACCCTCTTCTGCAAAACTTTAACTCAAAAGGTAAAAAACTTAAATTTTTGCCCGAAATATCAACAAAATGTCAAAGAACCAGTACTATTGGTATTTTACACGCAGAATCACGTTTAACAGAAAATGTCAAAAATAAAACAATAAAAATAAGCACGCACACTTAACACACAATCACATGATATTCCGTGAAAGTTTACACGAAATGTGGGAAAAAATATACCATGACCATAAAAATGTCTGCGCAATTATTCTAAAAAGTTCAGTGAGACTTTGGAAGATTTTGTGGCTTGTTAGCTAAATCTTTTATAATTCATGCTTAAAACAGATCCCTAAGTAAAAGGAATAAGGTAATAGATAGCTAAATACGAGGAATAACAACATAACTCATAGGCTAGCTAACCCAGCCAGTTGAAAGCTAGCTATTTATGCTTATTAAAACACATTAAAAAAGAGATAGTAGCTATCGCTATATAAATTAGAATTAAAAGTTATCTGATATAACAGAATAGTAATGTAAGAATTATAAGATGAATTCAACAAACCAGAGTTTTCCATTTGGTCAGCAAATTTGTTTAGTAGCTATCAGCTTAGTGTAGCATTTTGAATTTTAACAAAAACATTAGTTACGCACAATTAATTCTGCAAAAAGAGTAATCAGATATGCTACAATCCGGGCCTAAATGAAATGGAACTTTCAGGTTTTTCTATGAAAAATACTTTTATTTGATGCCCCCCTTGCCCCCGGAACAATGTTGAATATGTGCTAAGGTTTTGAGACTTCAACATTGTTCCAGGGGGAGGGAAATGGGGAGGAAAGGGGAAATTGTATAAAATTCCATTTAATTTGACCCGGATTGTCTCTGAGATACAGAATGTCGAGACTTAAAATTCCACAAGCGGAGTCTTTAACTTTGGTAATAGTATCCTAGCATTCTTTAAGATTATATATTTATATAAACTATGAAAGATTTTAGATTTTATTCTAAAAATGCTATTATTAGCTGTTTGGATTAGGGTTGCGGTGAGCAATTTAGTTAGGTTTGACCGTGAAATTTGAGTCGCAGTTGGTAATTTCACAAGGACTTAGAAAAAGTTCATCAAATTTTGAAAATTTTCTTAAAACTTCTTAAATTCTTTTTTGAAAGAGTCCTTGGTTCTTAACAACTAAATTTTTTGCTTTAGAAAATGAAATAAACAATTAACAGGTGTCAAGAGACCTTGTTTAGCATGCAAATTGTGCTTTGTTTACATTATAAACATACTTGTTTACGTGAAATAAAAACATAAGCTGTGTGGGCTTTTCTCAAACGTCGAAATAAATAATATATATATATATATATATCTGACCGCATATATTATATAACTTGTTTTTGTAGCTATAAATACTAACATAAACAAAAGAAAATTCCTGACAATGAGAATACCGCTGGAAGTATCACTGGTTTTGCGTTATTTGCATCAAGAACGAGGGGAATCGCTAATGAGATTGACAGAACTATACCCGCAGTTTAAAAGAACAACGATATACCGACATATGAAAAAGCCGATCAATCAAATGGAAATTCAACACAAGAAATCTCCCGGCAGACCGAGGAAAGTAACTGCGCGAGAGGAACGGCGCATTGACACTGCTATCAGAAAGCTTCGCGAAGTAAAGGGCAATTTTTCTGGCACCGACATAAGAAACGAATGTGAAATGTTTCACATAGCCCCAAGAACTTTTCGCCGAGTATTAAATCGGATGGGCTACAAATTCCGCCAGTGCCGAAAGAAGGGAATCTTAAGTGAAGAAGACACTGTAAAGCGTTTGGCTTTTGCAAGAAAGTGTCAAACATTACCCCGAGACTTTTTGGAAGACTGGAATTTCCTTCTATTTAGACGGTGTTTCGTTTGTTTATAAAACAAACCCAAACAGAAACAGCCCGCACATCCCGAACAAGAACCTGGATGAGAAAAGGTGACACGCTTAAAAGACATTGCACCGCCAAAGGGCGAAAAGAGGGCACCAATGGAAGAACCGTTCATTTCTTGTGCGCCATAGCCTATGGTCGTGGGTTCATTGAATGCTACCAATATTCAGGGCACATTGATGGAGAAAAGTGCAAGGAGTTTATTGAGTCCAGATTTCCAGAGATGTTTGAAAATTCAGCCAACACAAGGGGTAAACTGTTTTTGCAAGACGGAGATCCCTCCCAAAACAGTCGACTTGCGATTGATGCTATGAATTCTACTGGCTGTCGTCTATTCAAAATACCAGCCCGCTCACCGGACCTCAATCCAATTGAAAATGCATTTCACAATATCAGACGCACCCTTTCAAAACAAGCAATTGATGGCGGACTAACCAACGAGAGTTATCAGAAATTTTGTCAAAGAGTTCGAAGAACGATTCTTAATTACAGCGCTGAAGTCATCGACCGCACAATTGAAAGCATGCCCAAGAGGGTTGATTTGGTTATCAAAAACAAGGGATTACGGACAAAGTATTGATTAGCATTTTTTTGGGTAGGAGAGTTTGTGCTTTTTTGTGGTTGCATGTCTTTATTCGCGTGCGACCTTTTATAAAAAAATCATTTAGACTTAGCACTGACAATTTAAGTAAGGATAAAGCGTCTTTCTGGTTTTGCTTTCACAGTTTGCGCCCGCAAAGTGTTATATAAAAAAAAAGTTATGACTGTTTCTTTTTTCAACACTTTGCGGGCGCAAAGTGTTGTTAAAAAAACCAGTTATAACTTCATTTAAACTTTCCTAAGCAATTTGAAGTTTGAACATAATCTATGTTGACGGGGAAATTAATTCAGCGAAACACTTTTTGCACGGCATGACTTCAACTACATCCTCTTTACTGTATTGGTGTTTGAACAGGAAAACTTTCCAACGAGTTTCCATCATCTCGGTCTCCACTTCATCTATTTCTCCCCCTTCGTACTTTCTAATCTTACTTTTGGACGTGGCAAATATTGGGGTATCAGCAGACCAAACGGGATCCTCTGAAAAATGGGTTTTGGGTACCTGGATGTGGATTTCTTCGCCCTCTAACAAATTCAGGAAGTCGCTCCACGGGATGACTTTTTCGCACCATCTGAAATCATTTAGCAGCACGCATTCAGATTTCTCAGCACCTACCCAATTGAAGGTGCCTTTTGTTGGGGTGGTGAAACAACGGTAGATTTTTTTCAGTGGTAACAACATAAAGGTCTTAGCGCAATTGCTCTTTCCCACCAGCATGATATTACGGTGCTTGCCACGGCCCTTTTCTAGCAGCTTAAACACACTCGAAGCAAAGTCTGTCTCATTAATATTGTTTTTGGCCAGTGTCTCTCTGGCTAGTTCAAGCCATCTGCCCCCACACTCATCAACGCTCGATTTCGCTTCGGCTAACAAATCCAATCTGGATTTGTTATCGCGCTCCAGCTCTTGTTCTGCGTTTACCATCTTCCACGCGGTAGCAATGAAAGAGTTACGTTTTTTTTCCTCTTTAGCCAATACAAAATTTGACAGAGCGTCATTGCCGTCTTTTTTTTGTTGATTTGCTAACTTGCAGAGTTCTTTGTCTGACTTAATGTTGTTGCCAATGACTACGTCATGTAAGTCAGACAAAGTGAGACGTCGTCTGGGCCGTTTTGATGAAGTCGGTGCTTCGCTTGGTTCCCCCAGGTTATTGTGCCTCGCTTCCAGCGCGCGCTTTGTAATTGGAGACGAGCTAAAATCTGGATGATCTGCACTCACGATACAATTTTTGTCTTCCTTTAAGACATATTTGTAAGCGTCATAATAACCCGTGGTAAAACTGGTGAAGTTTACAGAGATCTTGTAACGAAATTGAATCGCAAATTTAATTTTTTTCCACCTGTAAACACCGCGTAATTTCAAAGCCAAATGATAGTGATGGCCACCGTCTTTGTGTTTCTCTTTACAACATGCCCAATGCAGTACACGTTCAAATTGACACCCTTTGTTGAAAGCGTCCACAACCATTTGAGCAAACTCTTCTCGTGTGCCAACTTTTTCCGGGTCTGCCTGGGAATAAGTGACTAAGTAGGTTGACTTCGGTTGAGATTCACGGTTAGTCAAACTCATTCTTTTGTTTTTTTAATTTCACTTTTACAGCTAGGAAAAAAAAGTTAATAAACCTTTTGTTTCATAAGAAATATGAAACAATGCCGACATTCTGTGGGTGGGCTGGGTTCTTCGGGTAATAAAGACAGTGGGAAGTCATTTCTCTTTTATTTTCTTAAATGTCGGCATTATTTCAAACTTCTAGTTTTTTTAACTTTGAGCATATGTAAATAAGGCGGTAAATTTTATACCAAACTAGGATTTTAGCTAGGATCATATTTTATGACCTAATTCTTAACGTTTTTTTCTGTTAAAATACATTACTAAAGCTTGTTGACTCCATTTTAAACTTTGAACGTCACTTTCACTTTCATTTTTGACTTGGAAATAGGATTTTGCCGCCTAAATCGAAAACGAGGCTAGTCACGCGTGCTGAACGAAAACGAGGCTACTCAGACATGCCAGACTTGTAGCATATTAGAAGAAATACCTAGTGCTGCTTGGAAGCAGGACTTGCAGTTTTTTTCATGGAAATAGCCATTTTCTCCACATTTTCTTTTCATTTTAAATCTCAGACGTCTCTGAGATACAGAATGTCGAGACTTAGAAAAATTCCACAAGCGGAGTCTTTAACTTTGGTAATAGTATCCTAGCATTCTTTAAGATTATATATTTATATAAACTATGAAAGATTTTAGATTTTATTCTAAAAATGCTATTATTAGCTGTTTGGATTAGGGTTGCGGTGAGCAATTTAGTTAGGTTTGACCGTGAAATTTGAGTCGCAGTTGGTAATTTCACAAGGACTTAGAAAAAGTTCATCAAATTTTGAAAATTTTCTTAAAACTTCTTAAATTCTTTTTTGAAAGAGTCCTTGGTTCTTAACAACTAAATTTTTTGCTTTAGAAAATGAAATAAACAATTAACAGGTGTCAAGAGACCTTGTTTAGCATGCAAATTGTGCTTTGTTTACATTATAAACATACTTGTTTACGTGAAATAAAAACATAAGCTGTGTGGGCTTTTCTCAAACGTCGAAATAAATAATATATATATATATATATATCTGACCGCATATATTATATAACTTGTTTTTGTAGCTATAAATACTAACATAAACAAAAGAAAATTCCTGACAATGAGAATACCGCTGGAAGTATCACTGGTTTTGCGTTATTTGCATCAAGAACGAGGGGAATCGCTAATGAGATTGACAGAACTATACCCGCAGTTTAAAAGAACAACGATATACCGACATATGAAAAAGCCGATCAATCAAATGGAAATTCAACACAAGAAATCTCCCGGCAGACCGAGGAAAGTAACTGCGCGAGAGGAACGGCGCATTGACACTGCTATCAGAAAGCTTCGCGAAGTAAAGGGCAATTTTTCTGGCACCGACATAAGAAACGAATGTGAAATGTTTCACATAGCCCCAAGAACTTTTCGCCGAGTATTAAATCGGATGGGCTACAAATTCCGCCAGTGCCGAAAGAAGGGAATCTTAAGTGAAGAAGACACTGTAAAGCGTTTGGCTTTTGCAAGAAAGTGTCAAACATTACCCCGAGACTTTTGGAAGACTGGAATTTCCTTCTATTTAGACGGTGTTTCGTTTGTTTATAAAACAAACCCAAACAGAACAGCCCGCACATCCCGAACAAGAACCTGGATGAGAAAAGGTGACACGCTTAAAAGACATTGCACCGCCAAAGGGCGAAAAGAGGGCACCAATGGAAGAACCGTTCATTTCTTGTGCGCCATAGCCTATGGTCGTGGGTTCATTGAATGCTACCAATATTCAGGGCACATTGATGGAGAAAAGTGCAAGGAGTTTATTGAGTCCAGATTTCCAGAGATGTTTGAAAATTCAGCCAACACAAGGGGTAAACTGTTTTTGCAAGACGGAGATCCCTCCCAAAACAGTCGACTTGCGATTGATGCTATGAATTCTACTGGCTGTCGTCTATTCAAAATACCAGCCCGCTCACCGGACCTCAATCCAATTGAAAATGCATTTCACAATATCAGACGCACCCTTTCAAAACAAGCAATTGATGGCGGACTAACCAACGAGAGTTATCAGAAATTTTGTCAAAGAGTTCGAAGAACGATTCTTAATTACAGCGCTGAAGTCATCGACCGCACAATTGAAAGCATGCCCAAGAGGGTTGATTTGGTTATCAAAAACAAGGGATTACGGACAAAGTATTGATTAGCATTTTTTGGGTAGGAGAGTTTGTGCTTTTTTGTGGTTGCATGTCTTTATTCGCGTGCGACCTTTTATAAAAAAAATCATTTAGACTTAGCACTGACAATTTAAGTAAGGATAAAGCGTCTTTCTGGTTTTGCTTTCACAGTTTGCGCCCGCAAAGTGTTATATAAAAAAAAAGTTATGACTGTTTCTTTTTTCAACACTTTGCGGGCGCAAAGTGTTGTTAAAAAATCAGTTATAACTTTATTTAAACTTTCCTAAGCAATTTGAAGTTTGAACATAATCTATGTTGACGGGGAAATTAATTCAGCGAAACACTTTTTGCACGGCATGACTTCAACTACATCCTCTTTACTGTATTGGTGTTTGAACAGGAAAACTTTCCAACGAGTTTCCATCATCTCGGTCTCCACTTCATCTATTTCTCCCCCTTCGTACTTTCTAATCTTACTTTTGGACGTGGCAAATATTGGGGTATCAGCAGACCAAACGGGATCCTCTGAAAAATGGGTTTTGGGTACCTGGATGTGGATTTCTTCGCCCTCTAACAAATTCAGGAAGTCGCTCCACGGGATGACTTTTTCGCACCATCTGAAATCATTTAGCAGCACGCATTCAGATTTCTCAGCACCTACCCAATTGAAGGTGCCTTTTGTTGGGGTGGTGAAACAACGGTAGATTTTTTTCAGTGGTAACAACATAAAGGTCTTAGCGCAATTGCTCTTTCCCACCAGCATGATATTACGGTGCTTGCCACGGCCCTTTTCTAGCAGCTTAAACACACTCGAAGCAAAGTCTGTCTCATTAATATTGTTTTTGGCCAGTGTCTCTCTGGCTAGTTCAAGCCATCTGCCCCCACACTCATCAACGCTCGATTTCGCTTCGGCTAACAAATCCAATCTGGATTTGTTATCGCGCTCCAGCTCTTGTTCTGCGTTTACCATCTTCCACGCGCGGTAGCAATGAAAGAGTTACGTTTTTTTTCCTCTTTAGCCAATACAAAATTTGACAGAGCGTCATTGCCGTCTTTTTTTTGTTGATTTGCTAACTTGCAGAGTTCTTTGTCTGACTTAATGTTGTTGCCAATGACTACGTCATGTAAGTCAGACAAAGTGAGACGTCGTCTGGGCCGTTTTGATGAAGTCGGTGCTTCGCTTGGTTCCCCCAGGTTATTGTGCCTCGCTTCCAGCGCGCGCTTTGTAATTGGAGACGAGCTAAAATCTGGATGATCTGCACTCACGATACAATTTTTGTCTTCCTTTAAGACATATTTGTAAGCGTCATAATAACCCGTGGTAAAACTGGTGAAGTTTACAGAGATCTTGTAACGAAATTGAATCGCAAATTTAATTTTTTTCCACCTGTAAACACCGCGTAATTTCAAAGCCAAATGATAGTGATGGCCACCGTCTTTGTGTTTCTCTTTACAACATGCCCAATGCAGTACACGTTCAAATTGACACCCTTTGTTGAAAGCGTCCACAACCATTTGAGCAAACTCTTCTCGTGTGCCAACTTTTTCCGGGTCTGCCTGGGAATAAGTGACTAAGTAGGTTGACTTCGGTTGAGATTCACGGTTAGTCAAACTCATTCTTTTGTTTTTTTAATTTCACTTTTACAGCTAGTAAAAAATGTTAATAAACCTTTTGTTTCATAAGAAATATGAAACAATGCCGACATTCTGTGGGTGGGCTGGGTTCTTCGGGTAATAAAGACAGTGGGAAGTCATTTCTCTTTTATTTTCTTAAATGTCGGCATTATTTCAAACTTCTAGTTTTTTTAACTTTGAGCATATGTAAATAAGGCGGTAAATTTTATACCAAACTAGGATTTTAGCTAGGATCATATTTTATGACCTAATTCTTAACGTTTTTTCTGTTAAAATACATTACTAAAGCTTGTTGACTCCATTTTAAACTTTGAACGTCACTTTCACTTTCATTTTTGACTTGGAAATAGGATTTTGCCGCCTAAATCGAAAACGAGGCTAGTCACGCGTGCTGAACGAAACGAGGCTACTCAGACATGCCAGACTTGTAGCATATTAGAAGAAATACCTAGTGCTGCTTGGAAGCAGGACTTGCAGTTTTTTTCATGGAAATAGCCATTTTCTCCACATTTTCTTTTCATTTTAAATCTCAGACGTCTCTGAGATACAGAATGTCGAGACTTAGAAAAAATTCCACAAGCGGAGTCTTTAACTTTGGTAATAGTATCCTAGCATTCTTTAAGATTATATATTTATATAAACTATGAAAGATTTTTAGATTTTATTCTAAAAATGCTATTATTAGCTGTTTGGATTAGGGTTGCGGTGAGCAATTTAGTTAGGTTTGACCGTGAAATTTGAGTCGCAGTTGGTAATTTCACAAGGACTTAGAAAAAGTTCATCAAATTTTGAAAATTTTCTTAAAACTTCTTAAATTCTTTTTTGAAAGAGTCCTTGGTTCTTAACAACTAAATTTTTTGCTTTAGAAAATGAAATAAACAATTAACAGGTGTCAAGAGACCTTGTTTAGCATGCAAATTGTGCTTTGTTTTACATTATAAACATACTTGTTTACGTGAAATAAAAACATAAGCTGTGTGGGCTTTTCTCAAACGTCGAAATAAATAATATATATATATATTATAATCTGACCGCATATATTATATAACTTTGTTTTTTGTAGCTATAAATACTAACATAAACAAAAGAAAATTTCCTGACAATGAGCAATACCGCTGGACAGTATCACTGGTTTTTGCGTTATTTGCATCAAGAACGAGGGGAATCGCTAATGAGATTGACAGAACTATACCCGCAGTTTAAAGAACAACGATATATACCGACATATGAAAAAGCCGATCAATCAAATGGAAATTCAACACAAGAAATCTCCCGGCAGACGAGGAAAGTAACTGCGCGAGAGGAACGGCGCATTGACACTGCTATCAGAAAGCTTCGCGAAGTAAAGGGCAATTTTTCTGGCACCGACATAAGAAACGAATGTGAAATGTTTCACATAGCCCCAAGAACTTTTCGCCGAGTATTAAATCGGATGGGCTACAAATTCCGCCAGTGCCGAAAGAAGGGAATCTTAAGTGAGAAGACACTGTAAAGCGTTTGGCTTTTGCAAGAAAGTGTCAAACATTACCCCGAGACTTTTGGAAGACTGGAATTTCCTTCTATTTAGACGGTGTTTCGTTTGTTTATAAAAACAAACCCAAACAGAACAGGCCCGCACATCCCGAACAAGAACCTGGATGAGAAAAGGTGACACGCTTAAAAGACATTGCACCGCCAAAGGGCGAAAAAGAGGGCACCAATGGAAGAACCGTTCATTTCTTGTGCGCCATAGCTATGGTCGTGGGTTCATTGAATGCTACCAATATTCAGGGCACATTGATGGAGAAAAGTGCAAGGAGTTATTGAGTCCAGATTTCCAGAGATGTTTGAAAATTCAGCCAACACAAGGGGTAAACTGTTTTTTTGCAAGACGGAGATCCCTCCCAAAACAGTCGACTGCGATTGATGCTATGAATTCTACTGGCTGTCGTCTATTCAAAATACCAGCCCGCTCACCGGACCTCAATCCAATTGAAAATGCATTTCACAATATCAGACGCACCCTTTCAAAACAAGCAATTGATGGCGGACTAACCAACGAGAGTTATCCCAGAATTTTGTCAAAGATTCGAAGAACGATTCTTAATTACAGCGCTGAAGTCATCGACCGCACAATTGAAAGCATGCCCCAAGAGGGTTTGATTTGGTTATTCAAAAACAAGGATTACGGACAAAGTATTGATTAGCATTTTTTGGTAGGAGAGTTTGTGCTTTTTTGTGGTTGCATGTCTTTATTCGCGTGCGACCTTTTATAAAAAAAATCAATTTAGGACTTAGCACTGACCAATTTAAGTAAGGATAAAGGTCTTTCTGGTTTTGCTTTCACAGTTTGCGCCGCAAGTGTTATATAAAAAAAAAGTTATGACTGTTTCTTTTTTCAACACTTTGCGGGCGCAAAGTGTTGTTAAAAAAATCAGTTATAACTTTATTTAAACTTTCCTAAGCAATTTGAAGTTTGAACATAATCTATGTTGACGGGGAAATTAATTCAGCGAAACACTTTTTGCACGGCATGACTTCAACTACATCCTCTTTACTGTATTGGTGTTTGAACAGGAAAACTTTCCAACGAGTTTCCATCATCTCGGTCTCCACTTCATCTATTTCTCCCCCTTCGTACTTTCTAATCTTACTTTTGGACGTGGCAAATATTGGGGTATCAGCAGACCAAACGGGATCCTCTGAAAAATGGGTTTTGGGTACCTGGATGTGGATTTCTTCGCCCTCTAACAAATTCAGGAAGTCGCTCCACGGGATGACTTTTTCGCACCATCTGAAATCATTTAGCAGCACGCATTCAGATTTCTCAGCACCTACCCAATTGAAGGTGCCTTTTGTTGGGGTGGTGAAACAACGGTAGATTTTTTTCAGTGGTAACAACATAAAGGTCTTAGCGCAATTGCTCTTTCCCACCAGCATGATATTACGGTGCTTGCCACGGCCCTTTTCTAGCAGCTTAAACACACTCGAAGCAAAGTCTGTCTCATTAATATTGTTTTTGGCCAGTGTCTCTCTGGCTAGTTCAAGCCATCTGCCCCCACACTCATCAACGCTCGATTTCGCTTCGGCTAACAAATCCAATCTGGATTTGTTATCGCGCTCCAGCTCTTGTTCTGCGTTTACCATCTTCCACGCGGTAGCAATGAAAGAGTTACGTTTTTTTTCCTCTTTAGCCAATACAAAATTTGACAGAGCGTCATTGCCGTCTTTTTTTTGTTGATTTGCTAACTTGCAGAGTTCTTTGTCTGACTTAATGTTGTTGCCAATGACTACGTCATGTAAGTCAGACAAAGTGAGACGTCGTCTGGGCCGTTTTGATGAAGTCGGTGCTTCGCTTGGTTCCCCCAGGTTATTGTGCCTCGCTTCCAGCGCGCGCTTTGTAATTGGAGACGAGCTAAAATCTGGATGATCTGCACTCACGATACAATTTTTGTCTTCCTTTAAGACATATTTGTAAGCGTCATAATAACCCGTGGTAAAACTGGTGAAGTTTACAGAGATCTTGTAACGAAATTGAATCGCAAATTTAATTTTTTTCCACCTGTAAACACCGCGTAATTTCAAAGCCAAATGATAGTGATGGCCACCGTCTTTGTGTTTCTCTTTACAACATGCCCAATGCAGTACACGTTCAATTGACACCTTTGTTGAAAGCGTCCACAACCATTTGAGCAAACTCTTCTCGTGTGCCAACTTTTCCGGGTCTGCCTGGGAATAAGTGACTAAGTAGGTTGACTTCGTTGAGATTCACGGTTAGTCAAACTCATTCTTTTGTTTTTTTTAATTTCACTTTTACAGCTAGTAAAAATGTTAATAAACTTTTTTTCATAAGAATATGAAACAATGCCGACATTCTGTGGGTGGGCTGGGTTCTTCGGGTAATAAAGACAGTGGGAAGTCATTTCTCTTTTATTTTCTTAAATGTCGGCATTATTTCAAACTTCTAGTTTTTTTAACTTTGAGCATATGTAAAATAAGGCGGTAAATTTTATACCAAACTAGGATTTTAGCTAGGATCATATTTTATGACCTAATTCTTAACGTTTTTCTGTTAAAATACATTACTAAAGCTTGTTGACTCCATTTTAAACTTTGAACGTCACTTTCACTTTCATTTTTGACTTGGAAATAGGATTTTGCCGCCTAAATCGAAAACGAGGCTAGTCACAAGAACAACGATATACCGACATATGAAAAAGCCGATCAATCAAATGGAAATTCAACACAAGAAATCTCCCGGCAGACCGAGGAAAGTAACTGCGCGAGAGGAACGGCGCATTGACACTGCTATCAGAAAGCTTCGCGAAGTAAAGGGCAATTTTTCTGGCACCGACATAAGAAACGAATGTGAAATGTTTCACATAGCCCAAGAACTTTCGCCGAGTATTAAATCGGATGGGCTACAAATTCCGCCAGTGCCGAAAGAAGGGAATCTTAAGTGAAGAAGACACTGTAAAGCGTTTGGCTTTTGCAAGAAAGTGTCAAACATTACCCGAGACTTTTGGAAGACTGGAATTTCCTTCTATTTAGACGGTGTTTCGTTGTTTATAAAACAAACCCAAACAGAACAGCCCGCACATCCCGAACAAGAACCTGGATGAGAAAAAGGTGACACGCTTAAAAGACATTGCACCGCCAAAGGGCAAAAGAGGGCACCAATGGAAGAACCGTTCATTCTTGTGCGCCATAGCCTATGGTCGTGGTTCATTGAATGCTACCAATATTCAGGGCACATTGATGGAGAAAAGTGCAAGGAGTTTATTGAGTCCAGATTTCCAGAGATGTTTGAAAATTCAGCCAACACAAGGGGTAAACTGTTTTTGCAAGACGGAGATCCCTCCCAAAACAGTCGACTTGCGATTGATGCTATGAATTCTACTGGCTGTCGTCTATTCAAAATACCAGCCCGCTCACCGGACCTCAATCCAATTGAAAATGCATTTCACAATATCAGACGCACCCTTTCAAAACAAGCAATTGATGGCGGACTAACCAACGAGAGTTATCAGAAATTTTGTCAAAGAGTTCGAAGAACGATTCTTAATTACAGCGCTGAAGTCATCGACCGCACAATTGAAAGCATGCCAAGAGGGTTGATTTGGTTATCAAAAACAAGGATTACGGACAAAGTATTGATTAGCATTTTTTGGGTAGGAGAGTTTGTGCTTTTTTGTGGTTGCATGTCTTTATTCGCGTGCGACCTTTTAAAAAAAAATCATTTAGACTTAGCACTGACAATTTAAGTAAGGATAAAGCGTCTTTCTGGTTTTGCTTTCACAGTTTGCGCCCGCAAAGTGTTATATAAAAAAAAAGTTATGACTGTTTCTTTTTTCAACACTTTGCGGGCGCAAAGTGTTGTTAAAAAAATCAGTTATAACTTTATTTAAACTTTCCTAAGCAATTTGAAGTTTGAACATAATCTATGTTGACGGGGAAATTAATTCAGCGAAACACTTTTTGCACGGCATGACTTCAACTACATCCTCTTTACTGTATTGGTGTTTGAACAGGAAAACTTTCCAACGAGTTTCCATCATCTCGGTCTCCACTTCATCTATTTCTCCCCTTCGTACTTTCTAATCTTACTTTTGGACGTGGCAAATATTGGGGTATCAGCAGACCAAACGGGATCCTCTGAAAAATGGGTTTTGGGTACCTGGATGTGGATTTCTTCGCCCTCTAACAATTCAGGAAGTCGCTCCACGGGATGACTTTTTCGCACCATCTGAAATCATTTAGCAGCACGCATTCAGATTTCTCAGCACCTACCCAATTGAAGGTGCCTTTTGTTGGGGTGGTGAAACAACGGTAGATTTTTTTCAGTGGTAACAACATAAAGGTCTTAGCGCAATTGCTCTTTCCCACCAGCATGATATTACGGTGCTTGCCACGGCCCTTTTCTAGCAGCTTAAACACACTCGAAGCAAAGTCTGTCTCATTAATATTGTTTTTGGCCAGTGTCTCTCTGGCTAGTTCAAGCCATCTGCCCCCACACTCATCAACGCTCGATTTCGCTTCGGCTAACAAATCCAATCTGGATTTGTTATCGCGCTCCAGCTCTGTTCTGCGTTTACCATCTTCCACGCGGTAGCAATGAAAGAGTTACGTTTTTTTTCCTCTTTAGCCAATACAAAATTTGACAGAGCGTCATTGCCGTCTTTTTTTTGTTGATTTGCTAACTTGCAGAGTTCTTTGTCTGACTTAATGTTGTTGCCAATGACTACGTCATGTAAGTCAGACAAGTGTGAGACGTCGTCTGGGCCGTTTTGATGAAGTCGGTGCTTCGCTTGGTTCCCCAGGTTATTGTGCCTCGCTTCCAGCGCGCGCTTTGTAATTGGAGACGAGCTAAATCTGGATGATCTGCACTCACGATACAATTTTTGTCTTCCTTTAAGACATATTTGTAAGCGTCATAATAACCCGTGGTAAAACTGGTGAAGTTTACAGAGATCTTGTAACGAAATTGAATCGCAAATTTAATTTTTTTCCACCTGTAAACACCGCGTAATTTCAAAGCAAATGATAGTGATGGCCACCGTCTTTGTGTTTCTCTTTACAACATGCCCAATGCAGTACACGTTCAAATTGACACCCTTTGTTGAAAGCGTCCACAACCATTTGAGCAAACTCTTCTCGTGTGCCAACTTTTTCCGGGTCTGCCTGGGAATAAGTGACTAAGTAGGTTGACTTCGGTTGAGATTCACGGTTAGTCAAACTCATTCTTTGTTTTTTTAATTTCACTTTTACAGCTAGTAAAAAATGTTAATAAACCTTTTGTTTCATAAGAAATATGAAACAATGCCGACATTCTGTGGGTGGGCTGGGTTCTTCGGGTAATAAAGACAGTGGGAAGTCATTTCTCTTTTATTTTCTTAAATGTCGGCATTATTTCAAACTTCTAGTTTTTTTAAACTTTGAGCATATGTAAATAAGGCGGTAAATTTTATACCAAACTAGGATTTTAGCTAGGATCATATTTTATGACCTAATTCTTAACGTTTTTTCTGTTAAAATACATTACTAAAGCTTGTTGACTCCATTTTAAACTTTGAACGTCACTTTCACTTTCATTTTTGACTTGGAAATAGGATTTGCCGCCTAAATCGAAAACGAGGCTAGTCACGCGCTGCTGAACGAAAACGAGGCTACTCAGACATGCCAGACTTGTAGCATATTAGAAGAAATACCTAGTGCTGCTTGGAAGCAGGACTTGCAGTTTTTTTCATGGAAATAGCCATTTTCTCCACATTTTCTTTTCATTTTAAATCTCAGACGTCTCTGAGATACAGAATGTCGAGACTTAGAAAAATTCCACAAGCGGAGTCTTTAACTTTGTAATAGTATCCTAGCATTCTTTAAGATTATATATTTTATATAAACTATGAAAGATTTTAGATTTTATTCTAAAAATGCTATTATTAGCTGTTTGGATTAGGGTTGCGGTGAGCAAATTTAGTTAGGTTTGACCGTGAAATTTGAGTCGCAGTTGGTAATTTCACAAGGACTTAGAAAAAGTTCATCAAATTTTGAAAAATTTCTTAAAACTTCTTAAATTCTTTTTTGAAAGAGTCCTTGGTTCTTAACAACTAAATTTTTTTGCTTTAGAAAATGAAATAAACAATTAACAGGTGTCAAAGAGACCTTGTTTAGCAATGCAAATTGTGCTTTGTTTACATTATAAACATACTTGTTTACGTGAAATAAAAACATAAGCTGTGTGTGGGCTTTTCTCAAACGTCGAAATAATAATAATATATATATATATATATCTGACCGCATATATTATATAACTTGTTTTTGTAGCTATAAATACTAACATAAACAAAAGAAAATTCCTGACAATGAGAATACCGCTGGAAGTATCACTGGTTTTGCGTTATTTGCATCAAGAACGAGGGGAATCGCTAATGAGATTGACAGAACTATACCCGCAGTTTAAAAGAACAACGATATACCGACATATGAAAAAGCCGATCAATCAAATGGAAATTCAACACAAGAAATCTCCCGGCAGACCGAGGAAAGTAACTGCGCGAGAGGAACGGCGCATTGACACTGCTATCAGAAAGCTTCGCGAAGTAAAGGGCAATTTTTCTGGCACCGACATAAGAAACGAATGTGAAATGTTTCACATAGCCCCAAGAAACTTTTCGCCGAGTATTAAATCGGATGGGCTACAAATTCCGCCAGTGCCGAAAGAAGGGAATCTTAAGTGAAGAAGACACTGTAAAGCGTTTGGCTTTTGCAAGAAAGTGTCAAACATTACCCCGAGACTTTTGGAAGACTGGAATTTCCTTCTATTTAGACGGTGTTTCGTTTGTTTATAAAACAAACCCAAACAGAACAGCCCGCACATCCCGAACAAGAACCTGGATGAGAAAAGGTGACACGCTTAAAAGACATTGCACCGCCAAAGGGCGAAAAGAGGGCACCAATGGAAGAACCGTTCATTTCTTGTGCGCCATAGCCTATGGTCGTGGGTTCATTGAATGCTACCAATATTCAGGGCACATTGATGGAGAAAAGTGCAAGGAGTTTATTGAGTCCAGATTTCCAGAGATGTTTGAAAATTCAGCCAACACAAGGGGTAAACTGTTTTTGCAAGACGGAGATCCCTCCCAAAACAGTCGACTTGCGATTGATGCTATGAATTCTACTGGCTGTCGTCTATTCAAAATACCAGCCCGCTCACCGGACCTCAATCCAATTGAAAATGCATTTCACAATATCAGACGCACCCTTTCAAAACAAGCAATTGATGGCGGACTAACCAACGAGAGTTATCAGAAATTTTGTCAAAGAGTTCGAAGAACGATTCTTAATTACAGCGCTGAAGTCATCGGACCGCACAATTGAAAGCATGCCCAAGAGGGTTGATTTGGTTATCAAAAACAAGGGATTACGGACAAAGTATTGATTAGCATTTTTTGGGTAGGAGAGTTTGTGCTTTTTTGTGGTTGCATGTCTTTATTCGCGTGCGACCTTTTATAAAAAAAATCATTTAGACTTAGCACTGACAATTTAAGTAAGGATAAAGCGTCTTTCTGGTTTTGCTTTCACAGTTTGCGCCCGCAAAGTGTTATATAAAAAAAAAGTTATGACTGTTTCTTTTTTCAACACTTTGCGGGCGCAAAGTGTTGTTAAAAAATCAGTTATAACTTTATTTAAACTTTCCTAAGCAATTTGAAGTTTGAACATAATCTATGTTGACGGGGAAATTAATTCAGCGAAACACTTTTTGCACGGCATGACTTCAACTACATCCTCTTACTGTATTGGTGTTTGAACAGGAAAACTTTCCAACGAGTTTCCATCATCTCGGTCTCCACTTCATCTATTTCTCCCCCTTCGTACTTTCTAATCTTACTTTTGGACGTGGCAAATATTGGGGTATCAGCAGACCAAACGGGATCCTCTGAAAAATGGGTTTGGGTACCTGGATGTGGATTTCTTCGCCCTCTAACAAATTCAGGAAGTCGCTCCACGGGATGACTTTTTCGCACCATCTGAAATCATTTTAGCAGCACGCATTTCAGATTTCTCAGCACCTACCCAATTGAAGGTGCCTTTTGTTGGGGTGGTGAAACAACGGTAGATTTTTTTCAGTGGTAACAACATAAAGGTCTTAGCGCAATTGCTCTTTCCCACCAGCATGATATTACGGTGCTTGCCACGGCCCTTTTCTAGCAGCTTAAACACACTCGAAGCAAAGTCTGTCTCATTAATATTGTTTTTGGCCAGTGTCTCTCTGGCTAGTTCAAGCCATCTGCCCCCACACTCATCAACGCTCGATTTCGCTTCGGCTAACAAATCCAATCTGGATTTGTTATCGCGCTCCAGCTCTTGTTCTGCGTTTACCATCTTCCACGCGGTAGCAATGAAAGAGTTACGTTTTTTTTCCTCTTTAGCCAATACAAAATTTGACAGAGCGTCATTGCCGTCTTTTTTTTGTTGATTTGCTAACTTGCAGAGTTCTTTGTCTGACTTAATGTTGTTGCCAATGACTACGTCATGTAAGTCAGACAAAGTGAGACGTCGTCTGGGCCGTTTTGATGAAGTCGGTGCTTCGCTTGGTTCCCCCAGGTTATTGTGCCTCGCTTCCAGCGCGCGCTTTGTAATTGGAGACGAGCTAAAATCTGGATGATCTGCACTCACGATACAATTTTTGTCTTCCTTTAAGACATATTTGTAAGCGTCATAATAACCCGTGGTAAAACTGGTGAAGTTTACAGAGATCTTGTAACGAAATTGAATCGCAAATTTAATTTTTTTCCACCTGTAAACACCGCGTAATTTCAAAGCCAAATGATAGTGATGGCCACCGTCTTTGTGTTTCTCTTTACAACATGCCCAATGCAGTACACGTTCAAATTGACACCCTTTGTTGAAAGCGTCCACAACCATTTGAGCAAACTCTTCTCGTGTGCCAACTTTTTCCGGGTCTGCCTGGGAATAAGTGACTAAGTAGGTTGACTTCGGTTGAGATTCACGGTTAGTCAAACTCATTCTTTTGTTTTTTTAATTTTCACTTTTACAGCTAGTAAAAAATGTTAATAAACCTTTTGTTTCATAAGAAATATGAAACAATGCCGACATTCTGTGGGTGGGCTGGGTTCTTCGGGTAATAAAGACAGTGGGAAGTCATTTCTCTTTTATTTTCTTAAATGTCGGCATTATTTCAAACTTCTAGTTTTTTTAACTTTGAGCATATGTAAATAAGGCGGTAAATTTTAAACCAAACTAGGATTTTAGCTAGGATCATATTTTATGACCTAATTCTTAACGTTTTTTCTGTTAAAATACATTACTAAAGCTTGTTGACTCCATTTTTAAAACTTTGAACGTCACTTTCACTTTCATTTTTTGACTTGGAAATAGGATTTTGCCGCCTAAATCGAAAACGAGGCTAGTCACGCGTGCTGAACGAAAACGAGGCTACTCAGACATGCCAGACTTGTAAGCATATTAGAAGAAATACCTAGTGCGTGCTTGGAAGCAGGACTTGCAGTTTTTTTCATGGAAATAGCCATTTTCTCCACATTTTCTTTTCATTTTAAATCTTCAGACGTCTCTGAGATACAGAATGTCGAGACTTAGAAAAATTCCACAAGCGGAGTCTTTAACTTTGGTTAATAGTATCCTAGCATTCTTTAAGATTATATATTTATATAAACTATGAAAGATTTAGATTTTATTCTAAAAATGCTATTATTAGCTGTTTGGATTAGGGTTGCGGTGAGCAATTTAGTTAGGTTTGACCGTGAAATTTGAGTCGCAGTTGGTAATTTCACAAGGACTTAGAAAAAGTTCATCAAATTTTGAAAATTTTCTTAAAACTTCTTAAATTCTTTTTTGAAAGAGTCCTTGGTTCTTAACAACTAAATTTTTTGCTTTAGAAAATGAAATAAACAATTAACAGGTGTCAAGAGACCTTGTTTAGCATGCAAATTGTGCTTTGTTTACATTATAAACATACTTGTTTACGTGAAATAAAAACATAAGCTGTGTGGGCTTTTCTCAAACGTCGAAATAAATAATATATATATATATATATATCTGACCGCATATATTATATAACTTGTTTTTGTAGCTATAAATACTAACATAAGCAAAAGAAAATTCCTGACAATGAGAATACCGCTGGAAGTATCACTGGTTTTGCGTTATTTGCATCAAGAACGAGGGGAATCGCTAATGAGATTGACAGAACTATACCCGCAGTTTAAAAGAACAACGATATACCGACATATGAAAAAGCCGATCAATCAAATGGAAATTCAACACAAGAAATCTCCCGGCAGACCGAGGAAAGTAACTGCGCGAGAGGAACGGCGCATTGACACTGCTATCAGAAAGCTTCGCGAAGTAAAGGGCAATTTTTCTGGCACCGACATAAGAAACGAATGTGAAATGTTTCACATAGCCCCAAGAACTTTTCGCCGAGTATTAAATCGGATGGGCTACAAATTCCGCCAGTGCCGAAAGAAGGGAATCTTAAGTGAAGAAGACACTGTAAAGCGTTTGGCTTTTGCAAGAAAGTGTCAAACATTACCCCGAGACTTTTGGAAGACTGGAATTTCCTTCTATTTAGACGGTGTTTCGTTTGTTTATAAAACAAACCCAAACAGAACAGCCCGCACATCCCGAACAAGAACCTGGATGAGAAAAGGTGACACGCTTAAAAGACATTGCACCGCCAAAGGGCGAAAAGAGGGCACCAATGGAAGAACCGTTCATTTCTTGTGCGCCATAGCCTATGGTCGTGGGTTCATTGAATGCTACCAATATTCAGGGCACATTGATGGAGAAAAGTGCAAGGAGTTTATTGAGTCCAGATTTCCAGAGATGTTTGAAAATTCAGCCAACACAAGGGGTAAACTGTTTTTGCAAGACGGAGATCCCTCCCAAAACAGTCGACTTGCGATTGATGCTATGAATTCTACTGGCTGTCGTCTATTCAAAATACCAGCCCGCTCACCGGACCTCAATCCAATTGAAAATGCATTTCACAATATCAGACGCACCCTTTCAAAACAAGCAATTGATGGCGGACTAACCAACGAGAGTTATCAGAAATTTTGTCAAAGAGTTCGAAGAACGATTCTTAATTACAGCGCTGAAGTCATCGACCGCACAATTGAAAGCATGCCCAAGAGGGTTGATTTGGTTATCAAAAACAAGGGA
Organism: Hydractinia echinata; assembly: GCA_030067915.1. Taxonomy (NCBI): domain Eukaryota; kingdom Metazoa; phylum Cnidaria; class Hydrozoa; order Anthoathecata; family Hydractiniidae; genus Hydractinia; species Hydractinia echinata. The sequence goes on from JASGCC010000191.1 coordinate 312,107, forward strand.
TTACGGACAAAGTATTGATTAGCATTTTTTGGGTAGGAGAGTTTGTGCTTTTTTGTGGTTGCATGTCTTTATTCGCGTGCGACCTTTTATAAAAAAAATCATTTAGACTTAGCACTGACAATTTAAGTAAGGATAAAGCGTCTTTCTGGTTTTGCTTTCACAGTTTGCGCCCGCAAAGTGTTATATAAAAAAAAGTTATGACTGTTTCTTTTTTCAACACTTTTCGGGCGCAAAGTGTTGTTAAAAAAATCAGTTATAACTTTATTTAAACTTTCCTAAGCAATTTGAAGTTTGAACATAATCTATGTTGACGGGGAAATTAATTCAGCGAAACACTTTTTGCACGGCATGACTTCAACTACATCCTCTTTACTGTATTGGTGTTTGAACAGGAAAACTTTCCAACGAGTTTCCATCATCTCGGTCTCCACTTCATCTATTTCTCCCCCTTCGTACTTTCTAATCTTACTTTTGGACGTGGCAAATATTGGGGTATCAGCAGACCAAACGGGATCCTCTGAAAAATGGGTTTTGGGTACCTGGATGTGGATTTCTTCGCCCTCTAACAAATTCAGGAAGTCGCTCCACGGGATGACTTTTTCGCACCATCTGAAATCATTTAGCAGCACGCATTCAGATTTCTCAGCACCTACCCAATTGAAGGTGCCTTTTGTTGGGGTGGTGAAACAACGGTAGATTTTTTTCAGTGGTAACAACATAAAGGTCTTAGCGCAATTGCTCTTTCCCACCAGCATGATATTACGGTGCTTGCCACGGCCCTTTTCTAGCAGCTTAAACACACTCGAAGCAAAGTCTGTCTCATTAATATTGTTTTTGGCCAGTGTCTCTCTGGCTAGTTCAAGCCATCTGCCCCCACACTCATCAACGCTCGATTTCGCTTCGGCTAACAAATCCAATCTGGATTTGTTATCGCGCTCCAGCTCTTGTTCTGCGTTTACCATCTTCCACGCGGTAGCAATGAAAGAGTTACGTTTTTTTTCCTCTTTAGCCAATACAAAATTTGACAGAGCGTCATTGCCGTCTTTTTTTTGTTGATTTGCTAACTTGCAGAGTTCTTTGTCTGACTTAATGTTGTTGCCAATGACTACGTCATGTAAGTCAGACAAAGTGAGACGTCGTCTGGGCCGTTTTGATGAAGTCGGTGCTTCGCTTGGTTCCCCCAGGTTATTGTGCCTCGCTTCCAGCGCGCGCTTTGTAATTGGAGACGAGCTAAAATCTGGATGATCTGCACTCACGATACAATTTTTGTCTTCCTTTAAGACATATTTGTAAGCGTCATAATAACCCGTGGTAAAACTGGTGAAGTTTACAGAGATCTTGTAACGAAATTGAATCGCAAATTTAATTTTTTTCCACCTGTAAACACCGCGTAATTTCAAAGCCAAATGATAGTGATGGCCACCGTCTTTGTGTTTCTCTTTACAACATGCCCAATGCAGTACACGTTCAAATTGACACCCTTTGTTGAAAGCGTCCACAACCATTTGAGCAAACTCTTCTCGTGTGCCAACTTTTTCCGGGTCTGCCTGGGAATAAGTGACTAAGTAGGTTGACTTCGGTTGAGATTCACGGTTAGTCAAACTCATTCTTTTGTTTTTTTAATTTCACTTTTACAGCTAGTAAAAAATGTTAATAAACCTTTTGTTTCATAAGAAATATGAAACAATGCCGACATTCTGTGGGTGGGCTGGGTTCTTCGGGTAATAAAGACAGTGGGAAGTCATTTCTCTTTTATTTTCTTAAATGTCGGCATTATTTCAAACTTCTAGTTTTTTTAACTTTGAGCATATGTAAATAAGGCGGTAAATTTTATACCAAACTAGGATTTTAGCTAGGATCATATTTTATGACCTAATTCTTAACGTTTTTCTGTTAAAATACATTACTAAAGCTTGTTGACTCCATTTTAAACTTTGAACGTCACTTTCACTTTCATTTTTGACTTGGAAATAGGATTTTGCCGCCTAAATCGAAAACGAGGCTAGTCACGCGTGCTGAACGAAAACGAGGCTACTCAGACATGCCAGACTTGTAGCATATTAGAAGAAATACCTAGTGCTGCTTGGAAGCAGGACTTGCAGTTTTTTTCATGGAAATAGCCATTTTCTCCACATTTTCTTTTCATTTTAAATCTCAGACAATCCAGGCCTAAATGAAATGGAACTTTCAGGTTTTTCTATGAAAAATACTTTTATTTGATGCCCCCCTTGCCCCCGGAACAATGTTGAATATGTGCTAATGTTTTGAGACTTCAACATTGTTCCAGGGGGAGGGAAAAGGGGAGGAAAGGGGAAATTGTATAAAATTCCATTTAATTTGACCCGGATTGTCTCTGAGATACAGAATGTCGAGACTTAGAAAAATTCCACAAGCGGAGTCTTTAACTTTGGTAATAGTATCCTAGCATTCTTTAAGATTATATATTTATATAAACTATGAAAGATTTTAGATTTTATTCTAAAAATGCTATTATTAGCTGTTTGGATTAGGGTTGCGGTGAGCAATTTAGTTAGGTTTGACCGTGAAATTTGAGTCGCAGTTGGTAATTTCACAAGGACTTAGAAAAAGTTCATCAAATTTTGAAAATTTTCTTAAAAACTTCTTAAATTCTTTTTTGAAAGAGTCCTTGGTTCTTAACAACTAAATTTTTTGCTTTAGAAAATGAAATAAACAATTAACAGGTGTCAAGAGACCTTGTTTAGCATGCAAATTGTGCTTTGTTTACATTATAAACATACTTGTTTACGTGAAATAAAAACATAAGCTGTGTGGGCTTTTCTCAAACGTCGAAATAAATAATATATATATATATATATATCTGACCGCATATATTATATAACTTGTTTTTGTAGCTATAAATACTAACATAAACAAAAGAAAATTCCTGACAATGAGAATACCGCTGGAAGTATCACTGGTTTTGCGTTATTTGCATCAAGAACGAGGGGAATCGCTAATGAGATTGACAGAACTATACCCGCAGTTTAAAAGAACAACGATATACCGACATATGAAAAAGCCGATCAATCAAATGGAAATTCAACACAAGAAATCTCCCGGCAGACCGAGGAAAGTAACTGCGCGAGAGGAACGGCGCATTGACACTGCTATCAGAAAGCTTCGCGAAGTAAAGGGCAATTTTTCTGGCACCGACATAAGAAACGAATGTGAAATGTTTCACATAGCCCCAAGAACTTTTCGCCGAGTATTAAATCGGATGGGCTACAAATTCCGCCAGTGCCGAAAGAAGGGAATCTTAAGTGAAGAAGACACTGTAAAGCGTTTGGCTTTTGCAAGAAAGTGTCAAACATTACCCCGAGACTTTTGGAAGACTGGAATTTCCTTCTATTTAGACGGTGTTTCGTTTGTTTATAAAACAAACCCAAACAGAACAGCCCGCACATCCCGAACAAGAACCTGGATGAGAAAAGGTGACACGCTTAAAAGACATTGCACCGCCAAAGGGCGAAAAGAGGGCACCAATGGAAGAACCGTTCATTTCTTGTGCGTCATAGCCTATGGTCGTGGGTTCATTGAATGCTACCAATATTCAGGGCACATTGATGGAGAAAAGTGCAAGGAGTTTATTGAGTCCAGATTTCCAGAGATGTTTGAAAATTCAGCCAACACAAGGGGTAAACTGTTTTTGCAAGACGGAGATCCCTCCCAAAACAGTCGACTTGCGATTGATGCTATGAATTCTACTGGCTGTCGTCTATTCAAAATACCAGCCCGCTCACCGGACCTCAATCCAATTGAAAATGCATTTCACAATATCAGACGCACCCTTTCAAAACAAGCAATTGATGGCGGACTAACCAACGAGAGTTATCAGAAATTTTGTCAAAGAGTTCGAAGAACGATTCTTAATTACAGCGCTGAAGTCATCGACCGCACAATTGAAAGCATGCCCAAGAGGGTTGATTTGGTTATCAAAAACAAGGGATTACGGACAAAGTATTGATTAGCATTTTTTGGGTAGGAGAGTTTGTGCTTTTTTGTGGTTGCATGTCTTTATTCGCGTGCGACCTTTTATAAAAAAAATCATTTAGACTTAGCACTGACAATTTAAGTAAGGATAAAGCGTCTTTCTGGTTTTGCTTTCACAGTTTGCGCCCGCAAAGTGTTATATAAAAAAAAAGTTATGACTGTTTCTTTTTTCAACACTTTGCGGGCGCAAAGTGTTGTTAAAAAAATCAGTTATAACTTTATTTAAACTTTCCTAAGCAATTTGAAGTTTGAACATAATCTATGTTGACGGGGAAATTAATTCAGCGAAACACTTTTTGCACGGCATGACTTCAACTACATCCTCTTTACTGTATTGGTGTTTGAACAGGAAAACTTTCCAACGAGTTTCCATCATCTCGGTCTCCACTTCATCTATTTCTCCCCCTTCGTACTTTCTAATCTTACTTTTGGACGTGGCAAATATTGGGGTATCAGCAGACCAAACGGGATCCTCTGAAAAATGGGTTTTGGGTACCTGGATGTGGATTTCTTCGCCCTCTAACAAATTCAGGAAGTCGCTCCACGGGATGACTTTTTCGCACCATCTGAAATCATTTAGCAGCACGCATTCAGATTTCTCAGCACCTACCCAATTGAAGGTGCCTTTTGTTGGGGTGGTGAAACAACGGTAGATTTTTTTCAGTGGTAACAACATAAAGGTCTTAGCGCAATTGCTCTTTCCCACCAGCATGATATTACGGTGCTTGCCACGGCCCTTTTCTAGCAGCTTAAACACACTCGAAGCAAAGTCTGTCTCATTAATATTGTTTTTGGCCAGTGTCTCTCTGGCTAGTTCAAGCCATCTGCCCCCACACTCATCAACGCTCGATTTCGCTTCGGCTAACAAATCCAATCTGGATTTGTTATCGCGCTCCAGCTCTTGTTCTGCGTTTACCATCTTCCACGCGGTAGCAATGAAAGAGTTACGTTTTTTTTCCTCTTTAGCCAATACAAAATTTGACAGAGCGTCATTGCCGTCTTTTTTTTGTTGATTTGCTAACTTGCAGAGTTCTTTGTCTGACTTAATGTTGTTGCCAATGACTACGTCATGTAAGTCAGACAAAGTGAGACGTCGTCTGGGCCGTTTTGATGAAGTCGGTGCTTCGCTTGGTTCCCCCAGGTTATTGTGCCTCGCTTCCAGCGCGCGCTTTGTAATTGGAGACGAGCTAAAATCTGGATGATCTGCACTCACGATACAATTTTTGTCTTCCTTTAAGACATATTGTAAGCGTCATAATAACCCGTGGTAAAACTGTGAAGTTTACAGAGATCTTGTAACGAAATTGAATCGCAAATTTAATTTTTTCCACCTGTAAACACCGCGTAATTTCAAAGCCAAATGATAGTGATGGCCACCGTCTTTGTGTTTCTCTTACAACATGCCCAATGCAGTACACGTTCAAATTGACACCCTTTGTTGAAAGCGTCCACAAACCATTTGAGCAAACTCTTCTCGTGTGCCAACTTTTTCCGGGTCTGCCTGGGAATAAGTGACTAAGTAGTTGACTTCGGTTGAGATTCACGGTTAGTCAAACTCATTCTTTTGTTTTTTAATTTCACTTTTACAGCTAGTAAAAAAATGTTAATAAACCTTTTGTTTCATAAGAAATATGAAACAATGCCGACATTCTGTGGGTGGGCTGGGTTCTTCGGGTAATAAAGACAGTGGGAAGTCATTTCTCTTTTATTTTCTTAAATGTCGGCATTATTTCAAACTTCTAGTTTTTTTAACTTTGAGCATATGTAAATAAGGCGGTAAATTTTATACCAAACTAGGATTTTAGCTAGGCTAGGATCATATTTTATGACCTAATTCTTAACGTTTTTTTCTGTTAAAATACATTACTAAAGCTTGTTGACTCCATTTTAAACTTTGAACGTCACTTTCACTTTCATTTTTGACTTGGAAATAGGATTTTGCCGCCTAAATCGAAAACGAGGCTAGTCACGCGTGCTGAACGAAAACGAGGCTACTCAGACATGCCAGACTTGTAGCATATTAGAAGAAATACCTAGTGTTGCTTGGAAGCAGGACTTGCAGTTTTTTTCATGGAAATAGCCATTTTCTCCACATTTTCTTTTCATTTTAAATCTCAGACAATCCGGGCCTAAATGAAATGGAACTTTCAGGTTTTTCTATGAAAAATACTTTTATTTGATCCCCCCCTTGCCCCCGGAACAATGTTGAATATGTGCTAAGGTTTTGAGACTTCAACATTGTTCCAGGGGGAGGGAAATGGGGAGGAAAGGGGAAATTGTATAAAATTCCATTTAATTTGACCCGGATTGTAGCTAGCTTTTAAAACTTTAAGAATTTGAGAGGTGGACTTTTATGGGTATGCGAGTCTGCTTGACAATTTGAAGCGTAGCTCTAGCTTACATAAAAACTGAACGTCTAAAAAATAACAAAGTTCTTACTTTCTCTAAATTCAAACACATTTCAAACTCTCGCCTTCAACTTCTACTTCCAATAGCTTTTAAAATTTTCTACTTCTATTCTAACCTTTTTTATATGCTTTTTTAATCCACTCCACTTCTCCACTTTGACTTTCCTTGCTTTTAGTATCTGCACATTTTTTATGACTAAGGGATAGTCGACTCATTTTTTATCCGCTTCCTTAGTTCGCCTTTTGTCGAGAGCTTTGTCGAGAAATTTTTATGTTTGTTTGTTTTTACGCCAAGGGAACTTTCTATTCGAATGCCGTCCCGTTCAAAAGTACGTATTTGAGCGAATCATACTGCTTATTTTCTATCACGTGGTTTCTAACGGTTGCGAGATAAATGTAAACAAAAAAAAACTCGCGCAATCAGGTGCTAAAAAATATCGTTTTTGCAAAAGTCACACACAGAAAGACAGACAGAATCTTTGTATTATTATAGAGACTAATTAAACATCGCGAGTCAATGACAATTATATAGATCAATATCTTATATTAAATTAATAAAGCCATTACAATGCATGTAAAACTTTGAGAGTAACTAGAAAACAAGGTGCTGACGTCAGTGTTTTTTTACCGCGTGGGTAACTAGGGACCACCTGGGACCAATTTGGGTAAGTTTCTCAAACCTGAGTCCCTGAATTCGTTTCAGAATAAACGGGTTAATGACGTCATCAAAAAATCTTCAAACCCCAATATCTCTGCAACCGTTTGTCAAAGATACATGATTCTATACATTTTCTTGATCAGCGTTTCAAGATCTATACGATGAAGGAAGCAGGTTTTCAAATTACTAAAAAAATCAGTACTTTATGTTCTACACAATGAAGGCAACGAATAAACTAAATGTCACCAATTTTTCTGTATATGCACTGCTGACGCCAGCAAAAATCTAAAACAACCTATTTTTTCATTGTCCATTTGCCTAAGTGAATTTCTTCACGGGTCTTATCGACTAGTCTGATATAAAGAAATTTTTTTCAAAATGATATGTTTCACAACTTTAGTTATGTATTTGTTTCGTTTTAGGCATTTTTTTAATTAGTCCAGATCTTTAACTTTGGACAAGCTTTCTTAACCTTCTACTTAGTAAAAATATCAAGAACGTAGAGTTTTAATAGATACATTTATTTTCCGTGATAATTACTTAGATGTTATTGTATTAAGAGTTGATACATCAAGATTAAAAATCTAGTGTAGTTACATTTCCTACAATCCGCTACAAGTAGTTACACAGGCCATTTATATAGACTATTTATGTGGGCCGTTATATGGGGCATCTTTATAGATCATTTACAAGGACCATTTATATGGTCCATTTTCATATTAGATGCACACAACTTGAACTTGTCAAAGTTCACTTACTAAGTTAATAGCGTATTACTTGGCTTTATCCGAACCCTCGAAATGCACTAATTGTGGCTGCCGTAGAGCAGACATGGTAAAAGGTTGGACTAGTGCAATTTAAACGCTGCTATTCTGACCTACAAATCACAGACACAGCACATCCTCAGCATACGAACTGCGGAGTATGCAAGCATTGATGGTTTTTGAAACTTTGAATATCTGCACAACGACAGAAAAGGTGACACGGTCTCAATATTTTGGTAAGGGATTGTAAGTGAATTAGGTTTTTTATTTCGCTAACAGAATAAGAGGACTAGAAACTACCAGATACTTGGTTACTAAGAACGGCGAAAGTAAATACAGCGATTAAACGCAGTGGAAATTACTTTCTGTGTTATTATGACTACACTGTATGGAATCTGTTATCAGGAATAAAAGCTAGATTTTCACATGTCAATCATGTCTTTATTAAATCTGATAGTTTCATCAAATGCGTTGGTGTTCAAATGTTATTGTCAATATTTTTTATGTACTGTTCAATAGGATTACGCCTACTAACAAATGGTAGAAATAGAAAGTCTGTTCGCTGCAGTCTTTCCTTATTAATTCTGATAATAAATAATCTACTTATCGTTACAATAGAAAATGTTGCATCAACTACGCGCTATGATGTCCGAATTAGATATTTATCAAACAATATTATTTAAATATAGCAACCCAATTAATAGATCTATAACCATATTTATTTTTTGACGCGAAACATGCATGCGAAAATGCAGAATAACATGAAAACGGGATTAGTTATGAGCAAATTTTGGGATGCTGTTTTTTTATAATTTTTTAAAGTTTTAATTTACGTCCCAAACCCAACCGTGCCTGCGTCTAATTTCACATTATTAAAACTGTAAATACTTCTCCGAGTTGAATTATAAAGAAACTGAATAAACATGAGGATGAGTTTAACTTTTATAAATTTAAAGTTCCTCTCCCAACAACTGATGTTGCATTTTAAAAGTTGTACGAAGACTATTCTTTTCCAAAACAACGGCCAATGTTTTGTTCAGGTTGCGCAATCTGTAAAATAGATACAAAAAATGAAAAAGTAGGTTCGGACGATTTGTTTATAGAAAAGTTCACGTCAATACGCTTTATGTGTCAGGTTGATTTTTTACCATACTGTTCATTGGTATCACAACACACGAAATAAAATCGTTCAAAATCTCAATTCATTTATCTAGTTAATCTATACTTATCAGAAATTACAAAAAGCTGTAGACCAAATTAAAACTTTCCTGGCTTGTGTTCTAAATTTTAGCTAACTTTGTCTCTGTACAAACTTTATTCGAACTACTAACCTCAATTTTTTTTTCAAATTTGATTTTTTTCGCTGTATAGTAAAAAATAGGAAATGCCAAATAGGCTCCGCTGCGGTCAGCTTGCTACGCCTACTTTGCATCGCTCCACAAAAAATAATACGCGCTTAAATGGCAAATGGGATTCGCTTTGCTCCGCAATAAACACTCTAAAATGTAGTTTCAAAACAATCTGATAGTTGTATTTAGAATTTTGAGTGTCCATATTGAATGACAACTAAATGCGTCACTGTTTCTAATAACAACTTGATTTGGATTAGATTTTCAATTAAAGTTGTATTAGTTGCCCAGCTCACTGACGATTAGTTAAGACCAAATATTTTTATATCATAAATGCCTTTTACAGCTAGCTCATCTAAGATTAGTTAAATAATAAGTGTTACTTACTGACAGTATGATTTTTGTAACTAACCCAATTGGTAGTTCAACTAAATTGGACTAACTGAACGTTAGAATAACAAAGTCACTTAACTAATCTGAAAGTAACTAATGTACCGAAGTCACATAAACCAGTTAGTTTATGACGCAGACATTTAACTATAATCGAAATTAATCTCAGTGTGACTTGACTTCGGCTATTATTTATTAACAGGTTGTTTCAATATAAATTGGTCTCAGGTGGTCCCTAGTTGCCTACGCAGTGAAAAATGAGTGACGTCACGACCTCGTTTCCAAGTTATTTGGCCTCAAAATTTTAAGTGCACTGTAATGGCTTTATTAATTTAAAGTAAAATATTGACGTTAGAGTAGTGATATTGACGTCGCGCCGTAATCGGCAAAAATATTTGGTTGGATAAAAAAAATTAGTAAAAATGGTCGACAAAAAATATTAGTTACTTAGCAAAAATTTGTTCATTTTTTGACCATCCTTCCTTACCGATAATGTAAGTTAAGAAAAGATACAAAAACGGATAATCACTGCGTACCATGGTAATCTTAATCATATAACCTAACGTTACATATAGACACCAAAAATAAAACAAAGACGCTGTGATCTCTGTTTACAATAATATACGGCTACCGTAAATATGAAAAAAAAAGGATTTGATTAGTTATAAAATTCACAATTAGTTTTGTATTACGTTGCTAAAGAATGTTTTCATAATTTCGTGAACAAAGAGATAGCTATTCATAGAACAATCATAGAACTGTCGATAAAATTAAAGAGATAAAGCTTTCACAAAGGGCTATGATTATGGAGATAATTATTTTTTAACAAAATATGATTATTCTTCACAATATATTGCTACGGTTTTTTAATCGTTACACGTAAGCAATTTTTTTTAATTTTTGATTTTTTTCATGACTTCAAGTACCACAATGCATTGCGCATCTATCTATTTATGCGAATGGTGAATTATTAGAAAAACTTTACCTTTCATTGAGGCAGGCAGATTTTTTGGAAAAAAACACAATTCACAGGCAAGTTTACTAGTTTATTATTTTTTCTTTTTATGTTTGTTTGTTTGTTTGTTTGTTTGTTTGTTTGTTTGTTTGTTTGTTTGTTTGTTTGTTTGTTTGTTTGTTTGTTTGTTTGTTTGTTTGTTTGTTTGTTTGTTTGTTTGTTAGCTGTAGCTGTACTTAAATGTTACACATTTGCTGATAATTGAAAACTTAAGATTTTTTAAGCTATGGATATTTTAACAAGAAAGTTTAAGCGATTTTTTTTCTTTTTAAAACTTACAAAGCAATAGAGGAAGTGAATCATTTCAATCTTTCCAGTTTTTGCATCGTTTTGCAGGGATGTCGAGTTTTTGAGATGCACTTTAAAACAAGTGTCAATTTCAGAGTTTAGTGGCTTCCACGAAAGTCAAGCTAATGGCGGTAAAACGTTCCATGAGTATTGGGAACAAAAATAAAATCTTATATCATCTTGAATGTCATATTGGACACGGCTAAAAAAAGTGAATATTCCCTATTATATATTTGGTATCCCTATAACAACTTAACCTTTTTTTAAACTACCTGTGAAATCTCAGAATTTTATGGTAGTTGAGGCAACAATAATGATTCTAAAATTGTTTTAAGGGTACTGTGGACTCGCACTATCTGAAGCTTGTTAAGAAACGAAAAAATATGTTCAACAATTTTTAAATAAAAAGAAATTCTATATAGTATTTCTTACGTTTGTAAAGCTAACAAAAAAGCATTTCTTATATGTCTTATATTCACTGTATTGGCAAAAAAAACTTTCGGTTTTACTAAAATGTGACCGTAGCTCATTTTACTGCTACACGATGATGCCCTACAACCGGGGCAATATAGAAAAATTAAAAATCGCAATTTAATAAAGCTTTTATTTATTTATTATTCCAGGAATGGTTACCTTAATGACATTAATTTTACAAATTTAAAAAATAGAATTGTTGAAAACATTTCCTTTAAAAAAGCAGGTTCTTAAAAAATATCCAGTTTTTTTTAATAAGAACTTTTTTGCCTCCCCCTCAATTTCCTTTTTTTTGTTGAAATTTTTACTAAGCTATGAGACAAGCTTTTTTTATCATAAAAACATAACAAAACGTCTTACCTCACCCCATTTCCGATTAACCCCATTTTCTATTAAAATTACTAATATTAGTAAATTAGAATGTATAATTATTATTTGTTTTATTTTATCTTATCTTAAAAAACCTTGAACCGTTTGTGTTTATTATTTTATCTCGACATAATACTTACCCTGTGGAAGAATTAAAATATGTCTCAAAAAACTAAAGTCATTAAGGTAACACGTAAGAGTTTTCTCTGCTATAAGAAAAAATATTAAAGATACGGGTTTTAAAATGATTTAAAATTATTTTTTGCCTAACTTTTGTAAAACTTAACCCTATTATACCTGTAAGTACCTGTACCTCGACACCAAAAACATCGTTTTATTCACGAATTATATGTCATATACCAAAGAAGTTTATAAGAAATAGGGCAAATAATTAAATTTTAAGAAATATTCCTATCCACAAAAAAAAACTTGAATATAAGTACAGACATTTTTTCTCTCACACACTCAATCACGTATAATAGAGTTAACGACTTTCTGATTTATATTGCCTACCAACACAACCAACATTTGTATCACCATAGCATCAACAGCATTAATAACATCATATATCCATAATCAGCATGGAACACAAATGGCATTAATAATATTTTATTTCGATGTAAGACTGAATTGCTTTGAAATGTGAATACTAAAAATGATATGATCGAGAATTATGTTTGATTTTTCGTTAGCACTTTGTATTTCCTTTGCATTTTTTAGGGATAATTTGTATTTTGGTTTAGGACTGAAATATTTTGATATTCGAGTACCTTTGGAAATTATGCAATAATGGTAGTTTTGGTGAAAGCATAGCAGCACAGTAGGCATTATGATACATGATTACGATAATTTAGCTGGTATTTTGCTATATGGACAAGTGTCTTTGTCTTTTCTTTGTCTTTTCTTTGACAAAGGCAGAGCAGTGCTAAGAGAGGGTGCAACAAAGGCTAAATAACCTTGGTGAGCTGCAAGCAATCGACTCGACTTTGTTAATTAAATAATTACGAAATTGTATCGTTCTTGCCTACACACTCACAACGCAAAGTCCAACACTTAGATAGGATACCTCAAAGCAACCATTTGTCCTTTCTTTGTATTTCATTTTGCTTTAACATAAAAGGTTGAACACAGTGTTAAGATAGGGTACAAAAAAGTCTTAATCACCTTGGTGAGATACCGGAATTGTCTCAACTTTAATAAAAAAATAATATATAAATCCTTTTGTTTTTGCATACACACTCACAATGCAAAGTCCATCTTTTAGAAAGGATGCCACCATCAGTATCACCTGAATTAACCAAAATTATCACCAAATTTTGCAATAATGTTTCTTTTGGTAAAATGATCACGATAATTTGAAAAGTTCTTATAAATGTCCTAGCAACATTCTATGTGCTGCTTTTAAGCCTCCTATCTCCACTCCACCTTCATAAATGTTTAATTTTTTATAATTGGCTTGCTGGCATGTTTTCTTTGCAGTACTATTACTACTAGTCGATAAGGCCCGTGGAAAAATCCACTTAGGCAGAAAAGATCTGTCATTTAAGTTTTGATGACATCACCAAATATTTCAGTATATTGAATACTGCCCTTTACCAAAAAAATTAAACTGAAAATGCAAAAAAGTTCTTAAAATCTAACAACAAAATGTCAAATGTCAAATCGCATGAAATACTCCTAAGAAAACCTTACAAAATACAAAAAAACAACAGCTTGTATGATGCAAAACAAAACAAAAATGACATCACATACAGTTAGTTCTCCTCAACAAAAGTTTATAAGACGAAATATAAAAATACAACAGCTTACACAACAGTTTACAGAGCTTACATGTGATCTGTTTCCACAAAAGTTTACACAAAATTTCAAAAAGTTTGCAACACGAACAATACAATCCTCTCTTTAAAATTTTTTACCTAAAATAAATTCACCCTAAAAATATCAACAACCTTTGTAAAAATATAAATAACACTGATAAAACTGGTAGCTTACTGGCTGGCTGGCTCACAAAAATTTAAGTGGAAGTCAAAAACCAAATAGTAAAAATAAACCCAATTACCGCACACACTTTAACTTTTACAAAAATCCTTTCTCCTGTCATATTGCACGTGGCTTTCTTGAAATGTTTATAGAAAACGTGAGAAAAATGATACACTCACACTATTCTAAAAGTTCAATAAGTCTTTGAAAGGTTTTGTGGCTTGTTACATATAAATAGCTAAAAAAGAGGAATAACAATATAACTCATAGGTTCGATAGCTAGCTAATGGAGCTTGAAGCTAACATTAACTACAGTAGCAGTAGGACACCCAGTAAAATATAGTTAAACTGGGGAGACGTATATAGCTAATACCATCCTAATTACGTGATTATCTAAACAAACAGCTCTAGCGACGATCTGGCAACTCTGCTAACAACATAACTTCATATTTTTGACTATAAGCCATCCCTAAAAACAAATTTGCAAAAATGCCGGCGAACGAGTCGGCCATTTGCGCAGAGCCGAGCGAAAAAGAAACAGTCAAAAAAGTCCTATTTCCGTGATTTGCATCTTAATTCCGTGATGTGTTTTTTCCAATGTGAGATGCACTGGAATTATTTCTAAAGTCTATTTTATGAATAAAATGGTTGCAATAGACCTTTTCATCAATAGCGACACCATTTTGAATTTCCCGCTTTCGCAATGCATCTCCGGACGACCGGGGTATCTGAGAAATCAAAACGTTACAAGATTAGAGCCATTTTGGAGCTTGTTTATACTTGGATTTTTGTGAACTGGGAATTAATGATCGCTGTGCTGTTGGAGCTTGCAATAATGCTCGAAAATATAAGAATAAATATGTAATTAAGCCACATATCTCTGCATACGATGGGAGTCTTGAGCTAAAATTCTGGAAATTACCTGATCCAAAGTTTATTCTAAATGGGGGTTTGCATGTAATAGGAAGCATTTTATTTTTAAGAAACACAGTGTTATATGCTCAAACCATTTTGAATATGGAAGACCCACTGATGTTAGCCAACACCCTACACTATATTTGAAAGGATATGGTGAAGAGCCTGCTAGGAAAAGAAAACAACCAAAGGACAGGCAGGCATTACCTTGTGCATCCAAAAAGCGAAAATTAGGCAAAATATCGACACCTACAAAAAATGAAGCATCTATAGGACCAGCCAGTGAAGAAGTAAAAGAAGAAATTATAACACCTGATACTGTCAGTGCTTTTGATAGCACATATAAAAGTCATACACATTAAAAAAATTAATATTTTGCACAAAATCTGGTTCCATATCATACATATCACCTGCATAGGCTGGTTCATGTAGTGACCGATTCATAACAGAAGACACAAATGTTGCAAAAAAATTCACTCCTAATTTTATGATACTTTTTGATAAAGGTTTTAACGTACAAGGTTTGTTCTTATCACGTCAGGTAACCTGTGTTTTGCCCCCATTTGTTCGTCAAAAAAGACAGTTTACTCGATCAGAGGTATATCATGGTAAACGTGTTGCTAGAGCAAGGGTCCACATAGAAAGAGTGATGGGAAGATTAAAGGAATTTAGAATGCTTAGTAACACTTTACCAATATCAATGACTGATCTATGTGACCACATTTGACAATAGCTGGGGCAATATTAAATATGCAACCACCTTTGGTAAAATAATATTCAAGTACTCCCTTCAATTTGCAGAGAAGTGTTAGGCTTTACAAACACCATCATAAACGGCTTTTTTTAAAGCCACACATTTTAAAAAAATGTTATTTATGGCATAGATGGCATAAAGCTGAAATTCTTTTGCTTTTACGGCAAACCGTACCAATACCATTATTATACAGTGTGTTTCAAATGTTTTTTTATGTAATTAATAAATATAAAAGCCTCACAGGGCTTTTAATATATATATATACTTTTAGGGAAGAAAGTGTTTGCAGAAAGAAACTTTTGCGGTTCTGCGAAACAAAATTTTGTGGGTAAAAACTTTTGCAAATTTTCAAAAAAAGTTTCTTCCGCAAACACTTTCTTCCGTTACAGTAAGGCATACTTAAGCATAAGTGCCACCCTTTGAAAGGCAAAACCTATTGCTGTATGTTTACATTATGCAGATTACATATAAAATCAGACATATATATATATATATACTACACCTGTATTTTTTACCAATTATTGTTTTTTTTAAATGTGTGGCTTTAAAAAAACCGTTTTATTGAGGCATGGGCAATCAGGATTGTGAGGAGAGCAGCTGATATAATTCCTTTTGTATCTGATTACTGTCACTTATTGAAACATAATCAACAATTTCATGCTATTTCCCCACTAAACATCTCTGGAAGTATATATGTGCTAAAAAAATGTTCCAATCGAGGCACTGATTTATTCGAGTAAACATTGTTGTTTTTCCACTGTAATTGTGCATGATTCTTGTGGTAAATAAACAACAAAGTCAGCATAAGTTGCTTCAGTTACATACATTTGATGCTGAATTTGTGTGAAATAAGGATGGCTAGGTTTTAAGGTATAGACAACTCCAGATGTAGCAGACATGGCATTAATGCAAGAGTTATGCGATGTAGCATAATCACGCATATTTTTATCTCGAGCACTATAAGGACATTTGATTTCCAAAACTCCAAAACCATCACAGCAAGTACAGGAAATAAAGACCATCAGCACTAGCCCCAAGCATACATTTTTCACGATGTATTCTCACGCCAGCATCTTTGCAAGAAAAACCTTTATGCAAACTCTTTTGTTGTCGTGTATATCTCTTCCTAGCATAAACTTCGTGTCCAATACCCCATGAAAGTGATGCAGACTTTGCAACTGGTGTATAGCCCAATATCCTAGCAACCAAATTATTAATTGCAGAAGTGTTAGGGTTTAAACGGTTATATTTAGCGAGAACAGAATGTGCTACTGAAGCTCTTTAAACAACTTGAGATATTGTTAAATTCAACATTCCTAACATGACCTGCAAACATCAGATTGTGGCCTTCTTTGCAACCTTTTTCTGAAATACTTTTTTTTGCATAGTCCCTGAGACAGCTTGTGGTGATGTCTGGAAAGTATAAGAAGGCATTCATCTAGCCTAATTTTTACTCCTCAGGAAAAGGAATTTTGATACAATCAACACATAATTTCTCTGTATCTCTCTGCTTTTCTCCTCCAAGGACGGTAAAACTGGAAGTTCAAGTAACTGAGCAGCTAGGACTTTCTTAATTAAATCAGCTTTTCTACTCCCTCCCCCAGATAAAGATATGCCTCGGGAAGACAAATATTTCTTAAGTGCCTCTACATTTCATTTTATTAATTCTTTTTCAGTAAAAACCATGATTAAAACAAAACAAATACAATCCCAACGCAATCCATTCTTTTGTTGACACTAAGATACCCCAGTCGTCCGGAGATGCATTGCGAAAGCGGGAAATTCAAAATGGTGTCGCTATCGATGAAAAGGTCTATACTTGGCGACTTGTCTCAGATGGAGCTAGTAGCTGCTTGAAACATCGGCATGTACCTTTTTCTGATGCTCCAAAACGGACGTGACATTAGGAAACTTGGTGACGCGAATTACCATAGGGGATCTGTGAAGGAGAGCATACGTTGTAATAAAAAAAATTTCTTAAAAATATTCTCCAGCCTGTTTTGTATTTAGAGCGTAATCTTCTCTATCTCCATATTTACAAAAGTGTGTAGTTTCATAATAATATAGGTTTGTTTGGTATTTAATAAATGATTACAAAGATAACAATAGATTAAAATGTCATACCCCCACCGCGCAAAAAATTTTACATGTGTGATCTACACCAGCGATGTTTGGGCTGTCTGTTTCATAAAGTGCACAAGTTTCGGTGCCGGTGAAAATGGTAAAATGGTACATCATGGACGTAAGGCCTAGGATATCATGCCATAGCCAGCTACTTTTGTCAATGAAAAGAGAAAGTTACCGAGAAAGGTGAAATCACGGAATTAAGACGTTTACGTAATTTGGTCGGTTTACTAGGTAGCTATTTATGCTTAGTAAAACACATTTTGCAGAGTTCAACAAACCAAAATTTCCTTTTTATCTACCAAATTTGTTTGGTATCAAGCTTACATCTTAGTGTATCATTTTGAATTTTAGGTTAAATACATTAGTTACGCACCAGGGGAGACATTAATTATGCAAAAAAATGTAAACAAATATGCTAGCTTTTTTATTTTTTAAAAACGCGGTAAAATATATAACTTTAAGAATTTGAAGCTCCAATGGTTTTTTTTTTGAGAATGCGATTCTCCTTGACAATTTTAAGTGTGCTACATATAAAAAAGGAACGTCTAAAAATATTAAAGTTCTTACTTTTTCTGAATTCCAATCCAATTGAAACTCTAGCATTCATTTTTACTTCTAACTTTACTTTACTAATTCTAGCTCCACTCTTCACTTCCGAAGTAACTTATTGTGGCTTCCAACTTAACTTTTCTACTTTTACTTCTACTTCTTCACTTGGTCTCTTTTTTCTTTTTCATATATGCTTTTTTGAACTACTTTACTTTTTGCACTTTTTGCACTTTTTGCACTTTTTGCACTTTTTGCACTTTTTGAACTTTTTTGACGACGAAGGGACCGTTCTTTTGTTGTTTTTTCTGTGTCGATGGTAACGCTGTTCCAAATTATATGCTTTTTTAATACACTCTACTTCTCCACTTTGACTTTTCTTGCTGTTAATATCTGCACTTTTTATGACTAAGGGATCGTCGAAAATAAGACATCGTTTATCCGCTTCTTTACTTCGCCTTTTGTCGAGAACTTTGTCGAGAATTTTTGTGTTTGTTTGTTTCTACGCCAAGGGAACTTTCTGTTCGAATGCCGTCCCGTTCGAAAGTATGTATTTGAGCGAATCATGCTACTTATTTTCTATCACGTGGTTTCTAACGGTTGCAAGACAAATGTAAGCAAAACAAAAAAACTCTACAAACTCGCGCATTCGGGTGGTAAAAAATATTGTCTTTGTAACAGTCACAGACAGACAGAAGCTCTGTATTATTGTAGAGATTCTAAGCGCAATCACGTCCGCACACAAATCGCTTTGAGTCCAATAATATCAAGCACGTGATACAATTTGACCAATCAGGACTCGACATTTTTTTGCTAAATGTCCATCCGGCGTAAGAAATAGAACCGGATTCGTCGTACTCGTACGAATCAGCGACCAAGCAGTGTTGGTCAAAGTAGTTGAATCTTGTTAAACTGCCACAACGAATGAGTATTTTGAGACCAATCAAATGTCCACGTTACCACAAAACGCCGGCCTACGACTTACCATTCAACGACCTAATGTCCTGTAGTTTAATAAACACTTATACTCACGGTATCATGCTCTCATATTTGGGGTAATTCTTATATCATTGACATTACCATTTTTTGAAAAGCAATCACCATAGTTTAGATTTGAACAATATTTTTTTGACGCATCTCACATCGCGGCATTCATAACATAAACTTAGCAAAATTTCCACGAAGCAGAATTCTTAAGAGTAAAATCAAAATTGGTTCCTAGTTGGGCACACTGTTTAGTATTGCATCATTTCAAAATAGAAGAAATGGCATAACAATTTATTAATCATTGTTTCATTATAACTGCATAATTCATGAAATGTTACACATTCAAATAAAGAAAATGTACAAAAAGTTTACAGACCATTATCTATATACAATTTACAATACATCTGAATTGGACAAAATTAGCCTTTTTAGCATGCTACATTGATCCTGCAACAACAAAATTTTAACAAACATTCTATAAAGTAGGTAAAATCGAAATCTGTCAAAGTTAGTTCTTCTGTGCAGTGTAAATTGCAACAAGTACACAAATAACATAACCTATAACCTGAATTAAGAAAAAATAGCTTTCTTGGCATATATTGCATTGTCAACCACAACAAAGGTTTAACAAAAATATTTTTAAAAAAATACAGCAAAACTGAAATCCGTTATAATAAGCTCTTTCGGCACACTGAAGTGTTAACGCCAACAGATAACATGAATCAGGCAAAATTAGCTTTTCCACAATGTACGTTGAAACGTCTTAAGCGCCAATAGGTGGTCATTTTCATATGCAATTCTTTATCACTCTCTTTTAATTATGACTGCATTAAAAACACAAATACGTTTTAGAGCTCTACAATACTTGAGACAATATGCAACGAACGAACACTTAACAACAAAGTTAAAGACTGCCATTCCACTAACCCGACAAATTTTTTGCAAAAAGTACAACTTGGGGGTTAAAATGGAAATTTGGTTTACAAAATATATATAAATTAATTTAACAAAATATATATATTTTTATGTATGTGTTAAACGGTTCTTCTTGGTTTCCAGAGCGCTCAATGTAAAAAACAGAGCCTAGATGTTTTAAACAATTTTCTAAAGTTATGTTTTAATTGTAACCTGATGATTGTACAAGATACATGAAACTTAAAGTTGTTACAAAGGTGTAATATTCTTACTTGTTCAACAAATATTATATTTTTATGTACATATTTCACAATTTAACTTACAAAAAGATTAGTTCATTAGCCCTTACACTTGCATTCTTCACATGCAGCATCCTCCTGGGCGAAAAAGTATTTTTCCCCAGAAGCAGGCCACAGGTGAAAGTTTTCGTACCAATAGACTTGTTTTCTTCCACGTGATTCTTAAGGATTGCCCAAGTTAACATCTTTTTTTTAAAAATAAAAAAATAAAATAAAAATGTAACCCATTATCTGCTTCCTATTCCAAGGGGCTGTCGGCAAAATAATTTTGCCTTCTTTATTTACATATGACCGATTAGAGTGGTCAATGGTCAGAGCGGTGACCGACAAGGAAATTATAAAACAGACCAAAATATTTTCCACTAAGTAACAACAAAATATATATTATCGCTATATATATAATTCCAGGTAAACACCAATATAGTGTTAATAAAAAAGGATTATCAGTTGTTTTGTGGTCCCTGTTTTTGCTAGAACAAAATTTTAAAATAATGATTAACTACTAAACAAATAGGTAGAAAAGAACCATTTTTAATTGTTGAAAACAACTTTTATTAGCTACAGGACCGTCGTGCAATCATTACAGAGCTCAGGATGATTTCACCACAAGGGAATGGTTTAAGATCAATCGGCCATATGATGCTAATAACAAAGACGACAATAAAAGAGACGAAAATCATTTGTCATACCTGAAGCTACTTCGAGTAGATCAGGTGTCTTGTTGCATGACCCTATGATGCCAAGTAACAGCTAATGTTATTCTAAAAGTATGAATTTGCTTTAAATTAAAAGGGATGTGAACATTGGCGTGCGGTAAAAAACTATGCTACCTTATTCGTTCCAGACTAATTTGCTTGCTAGCTACATATAAAACTAATATAAAACTTGCTTCCATTTATATTCTTCTTGTGGAGTGGCTCTTTTTTTGATTGGGGTGGGGGGAGCGTTGTTTTAAATTTTAAAACAGTAGCTATCTATAAGAATTTTTTCCAAGAAAAATTTCTTCGAAGCATCCAAATTAACGAATATAGACGGTAAGGCTTTTGATCTACTAGGTACTAAAATATATATTAACGGATATATTGTTGCTACTATAAAACATTAATGCGGTTTAGAAGCAATGGTTTTATTCTTTATCTTGAATATGTTGATGAAACATTGTTTATGTTTTCTTGTTACTTTGTTCCCTTCTGTAATGAAATCCTTATCTAAATAAACATTGTCACTAAATACAATTTTTTTTGCATTGTTGATGATATTATTGTGGTTGTATTGAATATAATTTTTCTAAGTTTAAAACAATGTCGCAGATCGTCCTCCTGCAAAACCTTATTCCTTAGGAGATAGTATGCACTAAATAAGTTATTTTTAGGCGGAAATGATGTAGTGGTAGCGCATTCGGCTTGTACTCATAAGGTTTCATGTTCGAGTTACCACTCCGGCGCGCTTTAAATGTACTGTTGTCGGTTAATTGGATGCCACCTACGTCTAGCGGTAATGTAACATAGTTACAGTCGGAGGAGAGGAAGAGCCAGCCGATGAAATCCCCAAGGACGTTAAAACTAACCGTTACTTACTTACTTTACTTACTTATTTTTTCCTTCAGCTGTCACTATTATTAAATAGATCAATCTCTTTTTTTTTCTTAATTCAGTTTCCAATACACAACACTCGGGTTCTGTTATCCATAAAATTAAATAATATTATGTAACAGTCATATAATTTAAACCAGCTATTTGATAATGTATTAATTTAATATTCTACATGTATTATATTTAGATGGCTACATTGCAAAGTATCATACTAAAATATGAAAAATGGTTTCGACTTGGCTTATTGCACCATGAAGTATTAAAAGAAACCTTGTTACGAACATTTCATAAAAATTTCTTAACTGACCCAAAAAAATTATACAATGATTTACATCACAAGTATGGAAATAAACTGAGAATATTATTAAAAAAAGGTGTGCTAAAGCAGGATCAGTATGATTTAATTCTTCCACCAGGATTGAATGAAACATATTCATCTAAGTTTGATATCACATTACTTGGTGTGTTAATCAAAAATTGTCCTAAAATACCCCCTCCTGTTAATGGCTGGACTGATAAAAATCCACCATCTACAGATCTGACATTAGCTGCAAAGTTAATTCGTGTTTTAAATTGGCGAAATTGGCATTGTCATGCGGTTCCAGAGAATATCGATCTACTCTTATATGAATCAAAATGGAAAGAGGGAATAGATATTGCAAAAAGTCTTGGATACAATGGTGACGATAATGTATTATCGACCATCTCGCTGGATGCCAGCAGAACATCAGTGTTAGAATCACTGGTTCAGAGAGTAAGACTTGATAATGATAACTTAAGAAAGAGGATGAGTGACAACGAGGGTAATATTGCAGATTTATCCACTAAATGTTGTGAGCTCAGGAAAGTATGTGGTTCCCTTCATTCTCACATTGATTCTCTTTCCACCAGAGTTACAGAGAATGATAACATAATTGAACAGTGTAAAAGGGAATTAACAAATATACAAGAGGAGTTACAGCAATACCTTACCAGACTGGAAAGAGTGGAAACAAGGGTAGACAATTGTGAGGAAGATATTCAGCATTTGCGAAGTGCTATGGAGGAGAAATTAGTTGTTCAAGGTAAGAATTCAACTTTTATTAATGCTTAGTTACATTTGTGTGCATTTGAATTGGATGAAAAAAAATTAAAATAATATTTAATAATTAAACCAATTCGAACAATAACTACTAAATTTTATTTAAATACCTTTTAATACAGACAAAAGGAGATGCATAATATCGCCAAATTCCCATTTTTTTGTAAGGCTCTTTAAATTGTATGTATATATGTTCGCAATATAGTGTGCACAACAGTGATGGGTAAAGGAAGGGGCATTATTTAAACATTAGAAAATGCATCAGATGTTCCTTCAACAATATTTCATAGAAATATTGTTATTTTTGTACACAAGTATGCTGCATAAGCCATCCTAACTAATTTTGTATTTTATTTAAGACCGCGAGCATCTTTGGAATGTGCCTCTTAATGTATCGAACTTCACTGGACGAGAAGAAATCTTAGAAAATATTTACTCCGAGTTACATGAACAGGAAAATAGCAATCTCTTTAATGCGGTATGTTTGACAGGCTTGGGTGGTGTAGGAAAGACAGAGCTTGCTGCCCGTTATGCCCGTTTGAACCGAAAACATTACCAGTATATCTTCTGGATACAAGCAGATAAGTTACAAAGTTCTCTACAGAATATGTGTGAATATTTTGAAATTAAATCTCATTACGAATCCACTGAAGCTATGGTTCAAAAACTGTCTGCCAAAATTGGAAAATGTAAATGTTTGTTTGTTTTGGATAATGCTGAAAGTTTTACTTCGATTGATGCATTTTTAAGAAATCTAACCTTGGACAAAAAGCCTTGTGTTATAGTAAATTCCCAACACACCCAATGGCAAAATTTCTGTTTCAAACAATTTGAAATAACTATTTTTACCGAAATTGAAGCATACACCTTTTTTGGAAAATTAGTACCAGATGCAAACAGTGCGAAGGAACTTGCGAAGGAATTGGGATATTTTCCATTAGCCATGCAGCTGTCTTTAAGTTATATAAAAAGACATTCCATGAGTATAGAAGAGTACCTTCAAGCATTTCGTCAAGGAAAAAGTCAGCTGTTTTTTGAAAGGAACCATGATAACAAAACTCTTTTAACGGTTTGGAAGATGGCGATAGAGAAGTTAAAGTCACATGAACACAAGGTTGCTATCGACGTATTGAACATGATGGCATATATGGATAACACCTTTATAAACATGAACACATTTTTATTGTATGATAAAATACCAAATAAGGTAATGTTAAATAGTGTAATTGATATCCTGTGTGAATATTCCCTCATTTCCAAAAAGGAAACAAAAATCAAGTCAGGACAAGTTGTTACCATCCATAAACTCATTCAGAGAATATTGACAGAATTCGAAGAACTTACAGGAACCGATTCAAACTATCTTAATGTCTTGCTTGGTATTTTACAAGCGGCTTGCGGTGAAAAGACAAATTAATTTGACATTGATGATGAAAACATTTGGTTCTTGCATATTAAACATCTATTGTATATAAAAAAAGTATTGATAACCTTTTTTGATCTGAGATTTCTGAAAGTAGCTGTGCAAAGAGGCGAACAAGCTATAATACCTCACCTTGAAATTTTATATTTGACAAAAAACATTGGAAATATCGATACCGATTTAAGCTACGCATATGCATTTGCGTCTTTCATGGCAGTAAATTGTCGTGTAAATGAAGCATTTAAATTTTTGGATGATATAAACGAATCTGCGCATTTTAAACTGGAAAAAAAATCTCTAAAGTTTATATTATTTCAGCTAAGATGTATTGAACTTAAATGGCTTTGTGGTAGTAAAACAGAAGCAAGAAGACGGTATAATGAAATCAAAGATTTCTTGAAAGTTGATGATGAAACGGATATATGTCTGGAGTTAATGAGGCTACAAGCAAAGACCCTAATAGTTTTTCGTGATTATAAACCTGCAGTACAGTTAATAGATGAAGCTATTCAGTTATGCTTGAACAAAGGTGAGAAGAAAGTCGAGGTAATGATAAGACTTTTGATGAGCAAATGTGATGCATTCTGTAGTATGAAGAAATTAGACAAATGTATTTCTATATTCAGCGAACTTGATGACTTGTTTAAAAAACATAACATTTCAGAAAATCACGAGGTTACATTTATATTAAAACAAACCAAATGCGAATACTATTTTGTACGAGAAGAATTCGAAAAGACACGCAAGTTATGTTCAGATCTACTACTTGCAAATTTTGATTTTGAGTCCATTTTTCTAGCTAAATATTATTTGGCAAAGATTGATATACTGACCGGAGGGTATAAAGACGCCATAATTAAGTGTGATCTGCAAGTATCTGAAAGTGTAATGGGGAAGGGTTATCCCAATTGTTTTAGACTGTACGAGATGGAATTCATTATCCGTTGTTTAAAAGCATTGTCATACTTTTATCTTAACGAGCTGGATATGGTCTTGCAGATTCTTCAAGAACTTTGTTATGTTAGCCGTCATGACAAACGACTAGCTGAAGACGACGTGTCTCTTAAGGAATCCATTGATGTTATTAATCAATTAAAGGAATATCAAGAAGAAGCGAGGCAACTTCACCAGTCTGGTAACACAGATAAGTTTCAGAAATTGATGAAAAAATGTCAAGACATCAAGCGTGAAATACTTGAAAAATATAAGTTTTTATTGATTAATCTGTGATAATAAAAACTAGCAGCATTTATTAAATCTGTGTAGGTTAAACTTTGACCTCATACGTATCCTCTGTAATCATCCATCAAGTTCTTTGGTTGCATAAAAATTAAAGACAATATGTATATCAACACAACGAAAACAGGGAACAAAAACAAAGAACACAGTTGAATAAAAACACGCCTGTTATGAATATCTGTGCATGTTTCGTGCTCTTGAGAAGGTTATTATGGTTTTAGATTGGATGAATAAGCACATGAATTAATTTAAAAAACTAGAGTTGTTTTGCAGAAGTTCAGGAATTTGACAATTTTAAGATGTTACAGCATCATTAAAGATATTAAACGAAAATGTATATGTAGTAGTTATCGCACAGTGCCGAGAAAAATATCAGTAATATTTTTTTGAGTTTTTTATGTTCTCGTTTACATATTTCAAGAAATATACGACAACTAAAAAACGAAAAAATATGTCGACATTTTTCGAGAACTGTGATCACTAGTTTATCATATAAACCGAGCATAAATCATTGTAGTAATTTGATATACTAGCCGGGGACCCGGCGTCGCACTCCGGGGTAAGCCACAAGTAAATGTGTTACCCAGCATTTAAAAACCCTGTGGCGCAATTAATAAGAACCGTAAACTGTGCCACACATTCAGGTGGAGCACTCTAGTACAGGTATACATATGTCGGTCAAAGTTCAAAAATGAATGTTACTCCGGGCAGCGCGCTTAGTACAGGTAAACAATGTCGCGCATTCATGTAGGTACAATACCTTTTTCCAAAAAAAACTTTATCACAACTTTGGTTTAACATAAACACAGGAAACAGCCCGTCGTTAACACTGGACTAAGCGCTTAGTACAGTTAACCGTGTTGCACGTGTTTATGCTTAATACCCTTTTAGCACAGTTTACAACCCGTTGTTACCCAGTCATAGCAAAAAAAATTAGTCAATATTATTTTATTTTGCAGAATAAGTTGCAGTAAACGTAAACAAATTAATCATGACAGGATACACTCTGTTGAAACGCAGAGTTAAGCCACAAGTAACTGTGTTACCCGGCGTTGAACACCAGAATGAGTGATTAATAAGAACCGCCAACTGTGCCACACATTCAGGTAAAGCGCTTTAGTACAGGTATATAGCATGTAGTAAATTGAGTAAAGTGCACACAATTCATGGTGTTTCCGGTGTAATAATTTTTGCAAAAATACCACATTTTAAGTTGAAATAAAAACACAGATTGCAATTCGTTGTCACCCGTCATAGCATAAACAGCTGGCCAACCTTTTTTATTTTTTGGAGAATGTTCCCGGTGAAAGTTGAAAAGAAATGTTACTCCCAGCTGAGTGCTTAGTATAGGTAAACAATGTGAC
Source organism: Hydractinia echinata (assembly GCA_030067915.1). Classification (NCBI taxonomy): domain Eukaryota; kingdom Metazoa; phylum Cnidaria; class Hydrozoa; order Anthoathecata; family Hydractiniidae; genus Hydractinia; species Hydractinia echinata. The sequence goes on from JASGCC010000191.1 coordinate 339,055, forward strand.
ACATCCATATAGGTGTAATAGCCTTTTCCGAAAAAAACGTTATTGCAACTTCGGTTAAACAGAAACACAGGAAACAGCCCTTGTTAACACTGGACTTTAAGCGCTTAGTACAGGTAAACCGTGTCGCATATGAGTATAGGCGTAACACCATTTTTAAAAAAACTTTATTGGGCCTTCGGTTAAAAAAAATCCAGGAAACCGCATGTCGTTATTCTGTTCAGTTAAAAAAAATTGTCAGCAATTTTATTTTGCAGCATAAGTTTTCATAACAGTAATAAAAGTGGTAGCTGCCTAACTGCATTTATTTAGCATAAGAATTAAGAATTGTATTGCAGCCAAACAGTGCATTTGGCTACTTTCACCTTTTATCCAGAGCTAGCTAGATAACACAACTTCAACATAAAAATAAATAATATTGGCTAGGATAAAAAGCTGTTATACCAAACTAAATAGTAATAACTAAGGGTAGCTAGCTAGATCCTTAAAAATCTTCGTTCCTAGCCAAAAACAGGCCTCCCAGGGGAAATTGTCATACAAAATATATGAATAGATGACCAAAATTCGGGCAAATATATGAGAATATATGAATATTTTCAGGTAAACATATGATAAATTGACAAAATATATGATAAAAAGTAGGTGTGAAAATAAAAACTAAGCCAAATACCTGTCGAAATTAGGCAAAAAAAAGTTGGATTTCAGATATCGTTATAGAAGCACGTTAGCACTAACAAAGATTGGTAAAATAGTAAATTACTAGCTTAAATACAAACTTCAGAACTTAAAAATCTTTTGACTTATTGAGATGAGCACAATTTACACAAGATCAATAAGAATATCTATATGATATCTAAAAAAAACAAGAAGACACAGTCAAAATATATGATAATATATGAAAAATCTCCAAAATATATGAAGATATATGATAATTTGGATGAATTTCGCAAATATCTGAAATATATGACCGCTGGGAGGCCTGCAAAAATCCTAAAAATGGTGCATTTAAGATTTGTTCATGGCTAAAAAACGTGACAATATATTTATCCTAACATGTAAGAACATACAGAAAACAAGTATTACAAAATAAAAAGCTGTTAGAAGACAAAAAGGTTAAACAGACCTAGAAACTTATCACTGACCACGATCACTTTCAAAACCAAAATGGCCATCGTCATCATGTTCCTTCGTTGGCATCTGCAGGCCGCGAAAATCTTGGATTGGTTTTTCAAAGAATCAGGCGTTTTGATTGGTATACTACGTGCGAGCGGTCAAAACAAAGCAAGTAAAACTGTCCTATTTGTTTTCTGTGGCTCCTGAGCGAAATCAGCGATTGAGATCACGGGGGTAATTCTTATTAAAAATGGCGTATTTAAATAATGCATTCATTTTAATCACCTAATTTATTTATTTAATTAAGGTTGGTAAATTAAAATAATTAAATTATGTAAGGAAATAAATTAATTTCTAAAATATATTTTAATCAGTAATAAGATTTTCGATTAAACAATCCCCTGGTTTTTAAAAATTGCGGAAAGATCAAAGGAATATTGGTAGCCATTTTGCGTGACGGACAGACGTATACGGGTATTATAATATAGATTCGGCAGATGGCATTTTTTACAAGATAATATGTGATCATGTCCTGTTATTTATAATTAACAAAAAAAATATTTTTAATAACTAGTCGATAAGGCCGTGGGACAATCCACTTAGCAGAAGGACAATGAAAATGATCCGTTCTATAAATTTCAATGACGTCAGCAAATATTTCAGCATATTGCACACTGTCCTTTGCCAAAAAAATTAATCTGAAAATCTCAAACAACACGTTCGCAAGGTTTAATTCCTAATTAACAAAAATGTTCCTAAAATCTTACACATAATGTCAAATTACAAATCGCATTAAATCCTCCACACAAAACTTACACAAAATATAAAACAACTCAGGTTACAAGGTGTAAAATAAAAAACAACTACAGTCAAACACTGACACTCACAAAACTGACAGTCACAACACCGACAGTCACAACGTCAGAAATAACGCATCTCAAATATGTACATTGAAAATTGTAACAGTCCTTCCTCACAAAAGTTTACACAAAATGCAAAACAGAACGGAGGATCAAATCCAACCAAAATCGGTTCATTCGGCAAGTTTTATATTGTCTTTACCCATAAACTTTAAACGTCAGTCAGTCATTTCAGTATATTGATTACAGTCTTCGGCCATTAGATTTTATACAAAATATAAAAAATACAACTTGAAAGGTGTAAAATCTTATTGTATAAAATTTTATTTTATTAGTATATATATATATACACCTATATTTGAATATGGTCCTCCCTTACAAAAGTTGGACATAAAATGGGGAAAAAAATAGTTTCAGTCATAACATTCAGCAATTTTTGATCTTCATCAATTATTAATTCCAGCAAAACTTTGTCAAACCATATTATTTTCTTCTCATAAAAAATTGTGACAATAAAGTATAGAAATGACTTAATTTTCTAGATATAAATTTAATGCGTTCCAAACATCGACATCAATGTCGAAAATAATGTTAAAGGAAGTGAGTTTTGTTGATTGTTAATTTACTCCTTGCAAGTTGTTCTCCTTTGACATTTCAGATTAAAATATTGTAAAATATATACTCAATAAGAACAAAAACGTAAAAATCGTGGAATTTTTTACCAGCAAAACTGACATCGTATACAGTTTCCCAAGAAAACCTTAATATACACAAAATATAAAAAACATCAGCTTACACAACAGCTTACAGTGAAGTATATATTTTTTGGTATATTGCAGGTGGTCCATTTCCACAACAGTTTCCACAAAATTTAAAAAACACAGCAGTTTGTAACAAAAACAATATAAAGGACAACCATTATATATACCACCCTCTTCTGCAAAACTTTAACTCAAAAGGTAAAAAACTTAAATTTTTGCCCGATATGTCAACAAAATGTCAAAGAACCAGTACTATTGGTATTTTACACGTAGAATGACGTTTAACAGAAAATGTCAAAAACAAAACAATAAAAATAAGCACGCACACTTAAAGGCGCGTAATCACCCTTATCGAAAAAAATTAACATATACATTTTTTATATTTATATCAAAGTTCAGATGAAGTTATGACTTTCCTGAAAATTTGAGGATATAAAACCTACTAGAAATGGAAATAATGGTACTTCAATATCTTGAACTTATTGTGTTTTTTTTCCAGCCGCCATATTTAACGATCTTGTTGATCTCTTATTCTCGTCTAATAAGCGGGCCGTCGCAAAATGTTCGTGTGAAACCGTAGGTAAACAAACGGCCTTAAAATGAGCAATGAGCGATTTTATCGAACTCCATGTTCGATAAAATCGCCATTATGGTAGGCTCAGTTCACGCCGTTCTTTTTGGCTTGTTTTTCTTTGTAAAACATGGCATCAAAAAGTGGAAAGAAATTTTGGTTCTGTTTAAAAAAGTGGCCGCGCGTAAAAACATCCATATCACTTTCTCCACTTAGATTTAATTTTCTTCTATTCTATTCGCCATTGTTTTTGGAGACCAGACAAAACAAAACAGAAAGAAGAAATCATAATATTACCTCGTGGTTATTAATTATGATAATTAATGCTTATCACGCTCTTTCATTTTTTATTAGCATGACCGGGATTATTGCATATTATAAGCCAAAAAAACCAACGGGGGAGAATGCTCATTGTGATAGCTGAAGATAGTTGAAGCACTACGGAGATAATTAAATTTAGAGCATGAAAGGGGAAATTCTGAAAATTTAGGTATTCTAATTGTCTAGATCTGATACTGTCTCCATAAGGAAACGACTAACTGTTTGAACAAAGGAAAATAATCAAAAAGTAAGACAGCTAGCGAGGCGAAGCTGTCTTCAGAAACAACAACAAGAAGTGGTCAGTGTTGCAAAGAAGTCTGATTTCAGTAAGTTAAAACGTTTAAATAATAAAGAATAACACAGAAACTTCGATTGATTTATCTTTATCATGTTCGGAACTTTGTGGATACATTTATAAAAGCATTACGATGGAAACACAGCTACAGATGCTCTCCCTCATTCATTATTTTTTTCTGTAATGGCACGAATCCAGCAACCATGTGATCGATTTTGCCGTGCGTTTATTATCGCATGATTCGTGCAATGAAATGCAATGGCGGTTCTGTAGGTGAATAGGAATTGGGGTGAGTTTGTTATTTCTATGAAACATTTAAACATGTTCTGGTTGTCAGTTTTCAATAAAATTTTCAGGATAATGTTTTCTTATGTATATCTTTCAATTTTTACAATAAAATAGGCACCTCTAAAAAAAGTTGCCTACAGGGTGATTACGCGCCTTTAACCCACACACACATGATATTCGGTGAAAATAAAAATGTCTGCGCACTTATTCTAAAACGTTCAGTAAGTCTTTGGAAGATTGTGTGGCTTGTTAGCTAAATCATTTAAAATTCATGCTTAAAACAGATCCCTAAGTAAAAGGACTAAGGTAATAGATAGCTAAATAAGAGGAATAACAACATAACTCATAGGCTAGCTAACCCAGCCAGTTGAAAGCTAGCTATTTATGCTTATTAAAACACATTAAAAAAAGAGATAGTACCTATGGCTATATAAATTAGAATTAAAAGTTATCTGATATAACAGAATAGTAATGTAAGAATTATAAGATGAATTCAACAAACCAGAGTTTTCCATTTGGTCAGCAAATTTGTTTAGTAGCTAACAGCTTAGTGTAGCATTTTGAATTTTAGCAAAAACATTAGTTACGCACAATTAATTCTGCAAAAAGAGTAATCAGATATGCTAGCTAGCTTTTAAAACTTTAAGAATTTGAGAGGTGGACTTTTATGGGTATGCGAGTCTGCTTGACAATTTGAAGCGTAGCTCTAGCTTACATAAAAACTGAACGTCTAAAAAATAACAAAGTTCTTACTTTCTCCAAATTCTTACCCCCTTTCAAACTCTCGCCTTCAACTTCTACTTCCAATAGCTTTTAAACTTTTCTACTTCTATTCTAACCTCTTTTATATACTTTTTTAATCCACTCCACTTCTCCACTTTGACTTTCCTTGGTTTTAGTAACTGCACTTTTTTTATGACTAAGGGATCATTGACACAGTTTTTATCCGCTTCCTTAGTTCGCCTTTTGTCGAGAACTTTGTCGAGAAATTTTTATGTTTGTTTGTTTTTACGCCACGGTCATTCAGTTCCGCCTGTACACGAAAAATTCAGTCTGCGCATGCGCTAACTTTTGAAATCTCAAAACGCAAAAATTCCGTGGCGATGATGACGTCATAATCTCGACATACCTGACTTAACATGCTAAATTACAAGGCATGGTGCTAAAATATTGGTTACTTTGTATTTTATTATAATAAGTGTGGCCATGGCTCCGTATAAACACTGAAAACGACGGGTTTGCTTTTGTTGTGGCAACGTAAACGAAAGGGTTTTTTTATCTGACAAATTTGCAGAATTCCTATATTCTACCAAAATTTGAGAGAGAACTAAAGTTTTTTACCCAGTAAAGTATATATATTTTGAAAAGCTACGGGATTTGTCTTTCCGCTGCAAAAAACCTTATTTTGCTTACATTTTTTTACTAAAAGTTTTTAAGCATTTTCCACGGTAAGGGTGTTTGGCTAGCTAGCCTCCTTGAATATCAACAAACATGGCCGACAGATCGACATGGAAAAAGTTCTATAAGTCTTAGATAATCAAAAAAGGCTAAATTAATCTCATTATTACATTTAACAGTTCTTTTGATTTCACTCTGATTTGCAAAATCTAAGTATGAAAGTGTGGTAGATCAAGACCACCTAGATACAATGTAGCGGAATGGAAAAAAATGCAGCAAAACCTTAAGATATAGCAGATTGATATAGGTGGCCACACAATTGCATTATCTTCAATTTAATAGCACATGGGTTAATTTTTGGCCAAAGAATACAAGTCTTAAATTTGGATGAAATAAGAGCATGTTTTAAGAGCACTCCAAGAGCATAAGTGGCAGTTTCGGTTTTATATTTAGCTAGCTGGCTGTTAATTAAACTGTGAAAAAATAAACCAAATAAAGCCTTATGAATGCTTTGAACAATAATTACAGCCACGCTTTTGCTGTTAAGTGCAAAATGTCATATTTAGGGGCTGTTCATATCAAATATTTCCTCGGATAGCGGGGAAATATTTCAGCATGATATAATTTTTACTTTCTGTTCATATGGGCGAGAAAACTTTTCCTCGGGTGAGAAAATACCATGTGATAAGTTTCTATTGTTTATTATGATAAGAATCCACTGGTTATTTTAAAAAATTATGCCCAATCGACATAAATTTATCTCGCCTGCCGAGGAAACTTCTGTTTTTTGGGAAAATGCATTACCCGCTTACCGAGATCTTGTTCATGCGCACCCGAGATCTTGGTAGGCGGGTAAATGTTTTTTCTCATATGAACGCAACTAAATTTTGTTAAGAGTTTGTTAACAACCCGAGATCTTGGCTTGATATCATGCTAAAACATTTATCCGGTTCACGAGGAAATATTTCCCATATGAACATGCCCCTTAGAACTCATGAAGAAAAGTCTCAAACAAAGATAAAATAATCTAAGTTACAATATAATTTGTGTATTTCATTTAGCAAACATAAAAATAAAAACTGTACATTAACAAGTCTTCCAATAAGAACCATATAATGTGCATAGTTGTGTTTGCAACAGAAAGTATCCCAAACGACTGAAACCATACAAGGAGTAATCCATAAAAACTTTAACAGGTTGTTGACGCCACATGGAAACTAACAAAAATACGACAGTGGATTTTTAATATTTACAATACCTTAACAGGATAAATTTTGAAATAAATTTTTTGCCTTGGATTTTCTTTTAATGTATTTCATAGACATTTCATAATGACTAGAATTTTAAGCTTGTGCAGGTAAAAAAGACGTGCATATAAATTGTATAGGAGCAAATATAAAAGTAAAATTAAGTTATTTTAAGCAAAATATATTTAATCATTTATTCGCAAATGTAAATCCTCATTATTTCACTTTTTTTTTCCTCGCGGAACTTTTCCCCCGTGAAACTTTCTCCCTGTAAAGAATATATACACATTTTTTTTATAAGAAATAGTTTTCCAGTCAAATAAACATCCTAACAAGGCCTTATCCTAAAAATAACAAAAGGATGTTTCAAACAAAATACATAAAATAGAGAAATAAAAATTAAGAAAATTTCAGCCTATATTCAGTCACCTTGCTAAGAACATTTAGGCTTAAGTCAAAAAAGGGTTTTCTTATACAAAAAGGTGTATGCATATATACTTTTTTTGTAAAATTCACTGTTCAATCCTAACATATTTTTACACAAAACTCTCTGACAATAAGTATTTTTAATGTGTACATTTAAATTTTTAAGTTCTTGTTCAAGGGGTTTTGGCAAAAAAACAAATTAATTCTTCAATGATGGTCTAAGGAATATTTTCTGTGAAAATCATTAGCTTTTGTAAAATATACTTATTATATATACTTATTATAATAATACTTATTAATGAAATGCAATAATTTTTTGCCACAAAAGCCCAGAGGGGTCAAGAGGATCCCTCACACTAATTCTATAGCTTCTAAATTAAATAAAGCTAATGGTATGTTGTCTATACTTAGACACTATCTACCTAAATCTTCACTAATTGATTGCTATCACGCACTTTTTGCGTCTCATGCTACTTTTTCTTGTCAAATCTGGGGTCAATCAATATCAAATACTCATCGTATTATCAAACTACAAAAAGCTGCCCTCCGTGTTATTACTTTTTCTGATTTTAGACAATCTTCTATACCCCTTTTATCTCAATGTAAAATCCTTCGCATTTCTGATTTTATAACTTTATCTAACATTTTATTAGTCTTTAATATCCTCAATTCTCTAACCCCTAATGACGTTTGTAACCTTTTCAATTTAAAAATCATTCAATCGACATATGAAACCAGAAACTCCTCCATTAAACTTCTTAACAGACCTGTGGTCAGAACTTCTAAATTTGGTGTCAACTCTATACTCTATCAGTGTATTCTCTGCTGGAATAGGTTCCAGCAACATTTTTCTAGACATGACTTGGCCCCTTTAAGCTCTGGTCAAATTAAATCAAAATGTAAACTCTTCTTTCTAGAAAGCTGCAAGAATGGTCCTGATTAGTCACTTTTATATAAAAAATTTACTCAAACTTAAACTGAGCTCAATCTGAGTTAATATCTACTATTTGTCATCATATATATATATATTTATATCAGTTTTTATATGTAGGTTTTTTCTCACTGGTGGCCTCACCCGATTAGCTAATACAGCTATTTGACGGTCTCCATATTTAAAAACTGTAACTATATTATCTGTATCTATATCACTGAAATAAAAAATTCAATTCAATAAAAAATTCAATTCAATTCAATTCAATTCCACAAAATCATTTGTTCCACAATACACCCCTTCACAGTTTAAGTCGTTCACTTATGTTCTGTATTAACAACAAACTCATTAAAATCACCGAATGGAGGGATAACCACCACGAATAAGGCTTTGACCATAGGCATTATGAATATTTCTCATTTTCTGAAGAAATAATTAGTTTTACGACATGAAAATTTAGTATGTTATTGCCAGCAACCCTACTTAAAACATATGTGAAGAAGTTGTAACTTTTCTTTTTGAAATATTTCCCCGAAAAAATATTTCACTTAATTCATTACAGTTTACTTCTTTTCTTTTTAATTCTCAATAAGACGTGGTAACAAAAGAAAGACTGTGAAACTGATTCCTAGGAATCGTAAATCCGAAATTTAGGTAAGAATATAATAACACGTCATAATTGGTGATAAACAATTGTAAGCGCAATAAAATAGTTCTATTCACACTATATTTTTTAAACAACACAGTGTACTACACTCCTTATTGACTACCCTTAGGTATTTTACTTTAAGGCTGCCATGTTTATGCACAAAGTTTTATGCACAATTTTTATTTTGCCAATTTCGGTGGGAAGGCAAGTTCTTTCAAACACTTCATGTTGACAAATTTTCGAAATTCATCGTTCTCCTAATTTCTGGTGTAAAAAATCCGAAAAATTCGGATTAGTTTCCTCAAATAATTATTTATTATTTTTTCAACTTTAAGTGCTTTTAAAAACATGGATTTGGAGTTTGGAAGTATTTTCAACTCTTTTATTTTGGTACAGAAAGACAGGAACTGGGTTTGCCTCTAACAGTTATGAGGAAAAAGTCGATTTAAAACGTTTTTAAACGTTCCGGTTTTTTAGCCGGAAATCACTGAAATTAATATTTTTCAGACAATCACCCACATAAATATTGAGACTTTTCGATTTTTGAAAAAAAAATTCTCTCAAACTCGCACCACAAGTCTTCTCAGACTCGACGTACTGCCTCCAGGCTCACGGAACTTCAGCTTTAGCTTCGACTTAAGACTTCACTAGAACGAAGCCTTACAGTGCTGCTATAGGCTAATTAGAGCTTTTTACATGTTTAAACCGTCTCAGTTGGAAAAATGGACATTTGCGTCAACGGCCATTTCTGGTTTTTTGATAGAATTTCTAGTTTGTCTCAAAGATTATGTGGATGGTTGTAGCTACCTACAAAATCTTTAAAGACTTAAACTTTTGCAGATGTATTTTATATTTCTTTTCGCATTTCCTGTAAACTTTACAAAGGGACCACGTGCAATATGACAAGTGGAATAATTTTTTTTCAGAATTTAAAGCGTGTGTGTTAAGTTATTTTTTATTGTTTTGTTTCTGACATCCTGTTTAACTTTCGTCAGCCTACATGTAAAATACCAGGTTATTTTTACAGGGAGTTGTAGACATTTGATTGGAAATTTACATGGGTGTTTGACTTTATTGTAATTTATGAGAGGATGAGAGGTTGTTTGTGTTTTTGTTTGTGTCGCAAACTGCTTTTTTTTAAAATTTTGTGTAAACTTTTGTGGAAAAAAGACCACATGCAATATACTGAAAGAACAAATTTTGGTGGAATTGGACTCCACTAAAGGCTGTTGTGTAAGCTAATGGCTTTTTCATATTTCGTATTAAACATTTGTGGGGGAGAACTAAACTGTATGTGATTTCATTTTTGCTGGAAGAAAGTTCCATGTTTTCACGTTTTTGTTAAGAATTTTATAATTGTAGTATAGATGACTCGCTATAGGCTTTTTTTACATTTCTTTCGGCAGGCAAATAGTTTTTTAACCAATCAGATCTTCTAAAAAGAATTATTAGCCAATTGAATTGCTTTATTTTGCCTGCCAAAAAAATAAAAAATAAAAATTTATCAAGATAGCAAGTCATCTATATATTAACAGTGTTCTGACAAAAACTTTTTTGTTTTTTATATTTTATGAAATGCCTGATTTTTCTATAATTTGGTGTGTTTCATAACTTTTTTGTGAAAGATTTATGCACAATGGCAATATAGAACATGTTGAATGAACTGATTTTTGTTGATTTGGATGTGCTCCTCAAAAACCGATCTGTTTTACATTTTGTGTAAACCTTTGTGAGGACGGACCATTACACTATGTTTTCCAAAAATAATATCTTTGTTGATTTCAAATTTACTCCTTATTTTTTTTGACATTTCGTTTAAAATGGTTGGTAAAGGTCACTGCAGATCATCATACAAAGAAAAAGAATTTGTGTTCTTAACCGGTTAATTTTTTACATTTTTTGTATATTTTTGGGGAACAGGATAGTATGCAACCGAATAAATTATTTTCCAGATATAAATTTGATGTTTTTGACACTTCTGATTGAAATATTAAAGGTTTTCAACGTAATCAAACGTAATCACTTTATACAATGTAAATATTTGAGATGTGTTATTTGTGACTTTATTATTACTGTTGGTGTTGTACATGATTCTATACATTATTTTGATCAGCGTTTTAAGCTCTACACATTGGAAGCAATGTGTCAACAAATTTTAGGAAAAAAGTATTGTGTATTGACGGGTCCTGGCATCAAAATACAAGTTACGATTCTCTTTTCCAATGTACTCCTCCCCAAGTAGATTTTACATTACAAATTTTTAACAAAATTTTTTTTTTTACTTTAGAGGACTTTACTGACGTCAACAAAATTTTAAAATTTTAAAACACTTATATCTCCTTATGCGTTTGTGAACACATATGATCCTATATATTTTTTTTATCAGCGTTTCAATCTGTACGCATAACAGGCAGCAGATAAACTACTTTTTGCCAAATTTTTTTGTATATGCACTGCTGACGTTAGCAAAACCTGCAAAACAACCTATAATCTTCTGCCTGAGTGGATTCTTCCACGGGATTTATCGACTAGTTTAATATAAGATATTGACGTTAAATCAATGTTATTGACATCTCGCCGTGTAACGTCAGATAGATTAACAAATGGGGCATAAGTTTATCGGCAACATCAAAGGAAAATGAACACATCCACTTTGCCTGTTACAGACACACAGACACCGCGTGGGTAACTAGGGACCAGCTGGGACCAATTTGGGTAAGTTTCTCAATCCTGAGTCCCTGAATTTGTTTCAGAATAAACGGTTTAATGACGTCATCAAAAAATCTTCAAACCCCAATATCTCTGCAACCGTTTGTCAAAGATACATGATTCTATACATTTTCTTGATCAGCGTTTCGAGATCTATACGATGAAGGCGGCAGGTTTACAAATTTCTGAAAATAGGCTGTTTGGTCACGTGACTTTTTGCCGTGTTCGGAAATTCCGCTTAAAACAAGCTCGCACACGGCAACGCGGATTTTGTTTTTGTGCGTGATGGCACTTATTTTAAATCGTTGAATTCGGCACCTATTTCGCCTAAGACAGATGGTAACTGGGCAGATAAAGATTGTTGATTACCTGAGGTTTGTTTTTTTGAATGAGACTTGTTTAAGCGACCAACAATGCATTCATATTTCGACGAGTGAAATGTAAACTTGGCGCAAACAGAGAAAAGTGCAAGACATATCAGGTAGTCTCACTTGAAATTAGTTTATATTAAAAAAATACTTTCAACTTCTATTCTTATTCCTAACTTTTCTGCATGACAAATCTGGAGAAAATGCGTTTTTTGTTTATATCGAACCCCCGTCTTAAAATTCTCTGTGACTTGTCTGCAGTGCAACAACGAATTTCAATTTTTATTTATTTTATTTTATTATATAATTTATAGTTTGGGAATGATGGCTATATGGCTATGTGCTAGATGTTCCAGTTAACATTAGACACAGCTGCTAAACTAAAGCACCATGATGGCTAGCTAGCTATATATTAGCCGAGAAGTAGTGGGCAAGGAGATGGAGTGCTGTGTGATGTTGTGTTTATTAATTCCATACCACTGTGTGGTTAATAAATAAAGGTATATTTTGCTTACTGCTAGTGTGCTATGGTTTTTAAACACTGTTAAAGTATCAGGCCTGGAAATTTGATTCCAGAGACGGGAACAACGTGGAACAACTTCTTACCCACAGTTCTTGCAAACTGTTTACTATTATTTTTTTTACAAAAACGTCTCAGAAAAAAATTCTCTTCCAACTTTCCAGGCCTAACGTTAGCTAAGAGTCAGAGTAGGTTACTTTATAGCTACTAGCTTATACTGTTTTGAAAAGCAAGATTTAGATAATAATTTAAGAGATGATGATTATATAATTTCTGACGTAAACTAGAAAGGCAGATAATACACGTTTTTTTATAAGAAACCTGGCGAACGGCCTAGTTCTAAAAGTACCTTATTTGTAGGCTGAAATTCCATGTTTTTAGTTCCAAAAGTTTCTTATTTAGTTTCTTAATTTTCTAGTAAAATAAGGGTTTCTTATATCAAATAAATAGCTAGTTCTAAAAGTTTGGACTAAATTTTTGGACTATAATATATATATAGCATTTTTCGTTTAAGTCTCTTTTATTAAAAGTTCTCAACAACAACGTAATAAAACTACCTAGTCCCTAGTGATGATTGTAACAAACAAATTTCTTATTTCAGCAATAGACGTAGAATGTAGTAGTAAAAGTTTCTTGATTTTTGAAGATTCTATATGTAGGTTTCTTATAAATATGTTTCTTATAAAAAAACAACGTGTACACAGTCTAGGACTGGTATTTTAAAAATAATATGCATATATAATATATATGGGATATCTGTTGATGAACTGAAAATAATTATCATGGATATATTATCCCATAAACGTGCAGAAGTTTTGCTAGCTCAAATGAATTTTTACAGGCATGTTATGCGTATTGGTGTAAAGGGGAAATCCTAAGTGTAGCGAAACGACATTCAAATTCTCAAATGAACCTTGTTAAATGTAGTGTATGATTCAGAACATGAGACATGAAACTTCTTTCTTTGAGGATCGTTGTTTTGTCAACTTGTAACATGTGGTATATATATATTGTTCTATTAAAACATTTATCAGTTATGGTAGCCTAATATTCTGTGTTCCTTTTAGGTGCTTAAAGGTGCAGTTGTTCTATTTTCATCTGGTCTGCATATTTATACTCTGTCAAATATTTTGTACGCATTAAGAGTGTTTGTCCAAGTTTTTATAGTTACGAACTTGTAGTGTTTTATCGTGATTTCTGTGGGCTTTCCTATTACATTTTCTTTAATTTGAAATATCTTTTCAGCTATTACGTTATTTTCTCTGGCTAGTCCGCAAATATATGTTCTTGTCCGAAATTTTGTACATTTCTATAAAGTCTCTCAATGTTAAGATTACAGTTTATAATCTTTTTTTACTGGTTGTGTATAATTTTTGTGCTTTTATATTTATTTTTCATCATTTTTGAGCTACGGCATCATTTTTACTATCTGGTCTGCAAATTACACTTTTGTACTCTTCAAGAGTGTTTGTATAATTTTTGAATAGTTACTAATTTGTGGTGTTTTATTATGTTACTTTATGAAATTTTTTCAGATTTTCATCAATTTGAAAGATTTTTTTCAGCTATGACTTCATTTTTTCTATCTGGTCTGCAAATTTACACCCTTGTCCGAAATTTCGTACACTTCAATGAACTTTGTCTAACCTTAAAGCTAAGGGGGCACGAGGAACATTTTCATGCGCGTGCTATGCAACACTGCTCCATTGCACGCGCATGAAAATAATTGCTCGTGTCCCATATCTGCTTTTCACTGCAATGGAGCAAAAAAATGTTGCATGGAGCAAAAATTTTGCTCCACAACTTCAGGGACAAAATAGATCTGAATCTATTTTGTGCCAGTGCTCCAGGGACAAAATTTGATGAATATTTTGTTGCATTGCAAATGTTGCTCGTGTCCCCACCTTCTGCAACATGTCCTGGGACAAAAATTATTGTTGCAGCACATTTGTGCCTCGTGTCCTCATATCATGCAACAAATATGTTGCAAAATCATTTGAGGCATAGTGTAATTGACCAATGAAAATGCAAGAAACTGTAAACATTGTTTTTCTTGAGAGGTCGAACATTAAGTGAAGAGAGAAGATAGGAGAGAAAGCAAAAATGTCGGAGGAAAAAAAAAAGCTGTGTGATGAGGAAAAGACAATTTTGATCAATTTTTATAAAGCAAATCCTGCGTTATGGGATAGCAGTGATGTTTATTACAAAAATAAAAACAAAAAAAGCTATAAAGCAAGATCTTGTTAATAAAATCAACAATGCATATAGCTCTGACAACCTCAAAAACTTTCCATTCTCTCCAATCATTTATGCTTCAGGAGGTAAAACGAAGTGTTGGAAGCGAAGTTCCATTAAGGAAATGGAAGTTTTATGAGCACATGGAGCTTATCATGACTGATCTTACAAAAGAAAAGAAAAAATCACAATTTACATCCGAGGAAACAGAAGAGTTGAAAGAAGCCTATTTTTCAAAGTTTTTCATAACACTATTCTGCAGCAAATGAGAAGGGGCGTTACGAGAAACATTTTCATGCGCATGCTATCGGACATGTTGCATAGCACCCGCATGAAAATGTCCCTCGTGTCCCCTTACCTTAAGATTGCAGTTTATAAAATTGTTTACTGGTTGTTGTAAACTTTCTTGTGCTTTTAAAGCGATTTGTAGTAGTATTTGAGCTATGATGTCATCATGACGTCATTTCTAAAAATAAACCATCAAAAATTGATACATTTTTTCTTTTACCAATATTCTATCTACTGTGAAAATTTTAAGTTCTTACCATGCCTCAATCTGGAGTTATTGATTTTTAAAGATAGAAATTGTAAAAAAATTCCCATACATGACCCCCGTCTTTGTGCCGTGTTTTGTTGCGAAATTGGCCGAAAAACGCAACAAAAAAGGGCTGTACTATCTATCATAAAAATAACAATAACTAGAGAATGGCTTGGAGTTAGAAATTGCGCGACCCCTCGTTGAAACCGTATTGAAATGTAGAAAACGTTGCATACGGCTAGAAAGTCGAACGGCGCATAGAAAAATTTGACCTGAACAGCCTACTGAAAAAACCTTTTGTGTGTTTTGCGGTTCTTTGCTGAAAATATTTGAAACCCTTATATCTCATTAAGCGTTCATCAAAAGCACACGATCATATACATTTTCTTAATCAGCACTAAGATCTACACAATAAAGGCAATGAATAAACTCAATTTTGCCAATTGTTTTGTATATACACTGCTGACGTAAGTAAAAAAATCTGAAACAACCTGTTTTTTCATTGTACTTCTGCCTAAGTGAGTTTCTCCACGGACCTTATTCACTAATTTGATATAAAGAAAATGTTTTAAAATGATATGCTTCACAACTTTAGTTATGTATTTGTTTCACCAGATCTTTAACTTTGGACAGGCTAACCTTCTATTTAGTAAAATTATCAAGAACATAGAGTTTTAATAGATCCAATTATTTTCCGTGATAATTATTTAGATGTTACTGTATTAAGAGTTGATACATCAATTTTAAAAATTTAGTGCAGTTACATTTTCTACAATCCCCTACAAGTAGTTACACGGGCCATTTATATAAACTATTTATGTGGACCATTATATGGGGCATTTTTATAGATCATTTATAAGGACCATTTATATGGCCCATTTTCATATTAGATGCACACAACTTGAACTTGTCAAAGTTCACTTACTAAGTTAATAGCGGATAACTTGGCTTTATCCGAACCCTCGAAATGCACCAATTGTGGCTGACGTAGAGCAGACATGGTAAAAGGTGGGACTAGTGCAATTTAAACGCTGCTATCCTGACTTACAAATCGCAGACATAGCAAATCCCCAGCATACGGACTGCGGAGAATTCGCGCATTTTTGGTTTTTTAAAATTTGAATATCTGCAAAATGACAGAAAAGGTGACACTGTCTCAATATTTTGGTAAGGGATTGTAAGTGAATTAGGTTTTTTATTTCGCTAACAGAATAAGAGGACTAGAAACTACCAGATACTTGGTTACTAAGAACTGCGAAAGTAAATACTGCGATTAAACGCAATGTCAATTACTTTCTGTGTTACTATGACTACACTGTATGGAATCTGTTATCAGTATTAAAAGCTAGATTTTCACATGTCAATCATGTATTTATTAAATCTGATAGTTGCGAGGTATGACGTTTAAAATCTGCCATAAAATGCGTTGGTGTTTAAATGTTATTGTCAATCTTTTCAATGTACTGTTCAATAGGATTACGCCTACTAACAAATGGTAAAAATAGAAAGTCTATTCGCTGCAGTCTTTCGCAATTAAATTTGGTAATAACTAATCTAGTTATCGTTACAATAGAATATGTTGCATCAACATACGCGCTTTGATGTCCGAATTAGATATTTATCAAACAATATTATTTAAATGTAGCAACCCAATTAATAGATCTATAACCATATTTATTTTTTGACGCGAAACATGCATGCGAAAATGAGGAATAACATGAAAACGGGATTAGTTATGAGCAAATTTTGGGATGCTGGTTTTTTATAATTTTTTAAAGTTTATTTACGTCCCAAACCCAACCGTTCCTGCGTCTAATTTCACATTATTAAAACTGTAAATACCACATCATTATTTTTTACAGTTTGAATATTTTCTTCTCCGAGTTGAATTATAAAGAAACTGAATAAACATAAGGATGTTTTGTTCAGGTTGCGCAATCTGTAAAATAGATACAAAAAATGAAAAGGTAGGTTCGGACGATTTGTTTATAGAAAAGTTCACGTCAATACGCTTTATGTGTCAAGTTGATTTTTTACCATACTGTTTATTGGTATCACAACACACGAAGTAAAATCGTTCAAAATCTTAATTCATTTATCTAGCTAATCCATACTTATCAGAAATTACAAAAAGCTGTAGACCAAATTAAAACTACCTTCCTGGCTTGTGTCCTAAATTTTAGCTAACTTTGTCTCTGTACAAAGGTTAAACAAACTTTATTTGAACTACTAACCTTATTTGACATTCATTTCGAGATGATGCTATATAATTCCAACTATTTGTTCTTCTTCGTGACGTATGACATGAGCTGTTGTTGTTAATTAACGCCAAGCTACCCTCACAACTCATATGAACAAGGCAAAAACATTCATCATTTTTTTTTTCAAATTTGATTTTTTCCACTGTATAGTAAAAAATAGGAAATGCCAAATAGGCTACGCTGCGGTTAGCTTTTTACGCTTGCGTCGCTGCGCTCAACAAAAAAATAAGCACTTAAATGGCAAATGGGATTCGCTTTGCTCCGCAATAAACACTCTAAAATGTAGTTTCAAAACAATCTGATAGTTGTATTTAGAATTTTGAGTGTCCATATTGAATGACAACTAAATGCGTCACTGTTTCTAATAACAACTTGATTTGGATTAGATTTTCAATTAAAGTTGTATTAGTTGCCCAGCTCACTGACGATTAGTTAAGACCAAATATTTTTATATCATAAATGCCTTTTACAGCTAGCTCATCTAAGATTAGTTAAATAATAAGTGTTACTTACTGACAGTATGATTTTTGTAACTAACCCAATTGGTAGTTCAACTAAATTGGACTAACTGAACGTTAGAATAACAAAGTCACTTAACTAATCTGAAAGTAACTAATGTACCGAAGTCACATAAACCAGTTAGTTTATGACGCAGACATTTAACTATAATCGAAATTAATCTCAGTGTGACTTGACTTCGGCTATTATTTATTAACAGGTTGTTTCAATATAAATTGGTCTCAGGTGGTCCCTAGTTGCCTACGCAGTGAAAAATGAGTGACGTCACGACCTCGTTTCCAAGTTATTTGGCCTCAAAATTTTAAGTGCACTGTAATGGCTTTATTAATTTAAAGTAAAATATTGACGTTAGAGTAGTGATATTGACGTCGCGCCGTAATCGGCAAAAATATTTGGTTGGATAAAAAAAATTAGTAAAAATGGTCGACAAAAAATATTAGTTACTTAGCAAAAATTTGTTCATTTTTTGACCATCCTTCCTTACCGATAATGTAAGTTAAGAAAAGATACAAAAACGGATAATCACTGCGTACCATGGTAATCTTAATCATATAACCTAACGTTACATATAGACACCAAAAATAAAACAAAGACGCTGTGATCTCTGTTTACAATAATATACGGCTACCGTAAATATGAAAAAAAAAGGATTTGATTAGTTATAAAATTCACAATTAGTTTTGTATTACGTTGCTAAAGAATGTTTTCATAATTTCGTGAACAAAGAGATAGCTATTCATAGAACAATCATAGAACTGTCGATAAAATTAAAGAGATAAAGCTTTCACAAAGGGCTATGATTATGGAGATAATTATTTTTTAACAAAATATGATTATTCTTCACAATATATTGCTACGGTTTTTTAATCGTTACACGTAAGCAATTTTTTTTAATTTTTGATTTTTTTCATGACTTCAAGTACCACAATGCATTGCGCATCTATCTATTTATGCGAATGGTGAATTATTAGAAAAACTTTACCTTTCATTGAGGCAGGCAGATTTTTTGGAAAAAAACACAATTCACAGGCAAGTTTACTAGTTTATTATTTTTTCTTTTTATGTTTGTTTGTTTGTTTGTTTGTTTGTTTGTTTGTTTGTTTGTTTGTTTGTTTGTTTGTTTGTTTGTTTGTTTGTTTGTTTGTTTGTTTGTTTGTTTGTTTGTTTGTTTGTTTGTTTGTTTGTTTGTTTGTTTGTTTGTTTGTTTGTTTGTTTGTTTGTTTGTTTGTTTGTTTGTTTGTTTGTTTGTTTGTTTGTTTGTTTGTTAGCTGTAGCTGTACTTAAATGTTACACATTTGCTGATAATTGAAAACTTAAGATTTTTTAAGCTATGGATATTTTAACAAGAAAGTTTAAGCGATTTTTTTTCTTTTTAAAACTTACAAAGCAATAGAGGAAGTGAATCATTTCAATCTTTCCAGTTTTTGCATCGTTTTGCAGGGATGTCGAGTTTTTGAGATGCACTTTAAAACAAGTGTCAATTTCAGAGTTTAGTGGCTTCCACGAAAGTCAAGCTAATGGCGGTAAAACGTTCCATGAGTATTGGGAACAAAAATAAAATCTTATATCATCTTGAATGTCATATTGGACACGGCTAAAAAAAGTGAATATTCCCTATTATATATTTGGTATCCCTATAACAACTTAACCTTTTTTTAAACTACCTGTGAAATCTCAGAATTTTATGGTAGTTGAGGCAACAATAATGATTCTAAAATTGTTTTAAGGGTACTGTGGACTCGCACTATCTGAAGCTTGTTAAGAAACGAAAAAATATGTTCAACAATTTTTAAATAAAAAGAAATTCTATATAGTATTTCTTACGTTTGTAAAGCTAACAAAAAAGCATTTCTTATATGTCTTATATTCACTGTATTGGCAAAAAAAACTTTCGGTTTTACTAAAATGTGACCGTAGCTCATTTTACTGCTACACGATGATGCCCTACAACCGGGGCAATATAGAAAAATTAAAAATCGCAATTTAATAAAGCTTTTATTTATTTATTATTCCAGGAATGGTTACCTTAATGACATTAATTTTACAAATTTAAAAAATAGAATTGTTGAAAACATTTCCTTTAAAAAAGCAGGTTCTTAAAAAATATCCAGTTTTTTTTAATAAGAACTTTTTTGCCTCCCCCTCAATTTCCTTTTTTTGTTGAAATTTTTACTAAGCTATGAGACAAGCTTTTTTTTATCATAAAAACATAACAAAACGTCTTACCTCACCCCATTTCCGATTAACCCCATTTTCTATTAAAATTACTAATATTAGTAAATTAGAATGTATAATTATTATTTGTTTTATTTTATCTTATCTTAAAAAACCTTGAACCGTTTGTGTTTATTATTTTATCTCGACATAATACTTACCCTGTGGAAGAATTAAAATATGTCTCAAAAAACTAAAGTCATTAAGGTAACACGTAAGAGTTTTCTCTGCTATAAGAAAAATATTAAAGATACGGGTTTTAAAATGATTTAAAATTATTTTTTGCCTAACTTTTGTAAAACTTAACCCTATTATACCTGTAAGTACCTGTACCTCGACACCAAAAACATCGTTTTATTCACGAATTATATGTCATATACCAAAGAAGTTTATAAGAAATAGGGCAAATAATTAAATTTTAAGAAATATTCCTATCCACAAAAAAAAACTTGAATATAAGTACAGACATTTTTTCTCTCACACACTCAATCACGTATAATAGAGTTAACGACTTTCTGATTTATATTGCCTACCAACACAACCAACATTTGTATCACCATAGCATCAACAGCATTAATAACATCATATATCCATAATCAGCATGGAACACAAATGGCATTAATAATATTTTATTTCGATGTAAGACTGAATTGCTTTGAAATGTGAATACTAAAAATGATATGATCGAGAATTATGTTTGATTTTTCGTTAGCACTTTGTATTTCCTTTGCATTTTTTAGGGATAATTTGTATTTTGGTTTAGGACTGAAATATTTTGATATTCGAGTACCTTTGGAAATTATGCAATAATGGTAGTTTTGGTGAAAGCATAGCAGCACAGTAGGCATTATGATACATGATTACGATAATTTAGCTGGTATTTTGCTATATGGACAAGTGTCTTTGTCTTTTCTTTGTCTTTTCTTTGACAAAGGCAGAGCAGTGCTAAGAGAGGGTGCAACAAAGGCTAAATAACCTTGGTGAGCTGCAAGCAATCGACTCGACTTTGTTAATTAAATAATTACGAAATTGTATCGTTCTTGCCTACACACTCACAACGCAAAGTCCAACACTTAGATAGGATACCTCAAAGCAACCATTTGTCCTTTCTTTGTATTTCATTTTGCTTTAACATAAAAGGTTGAACACAGTGTTAAGATAGGGTACAAAAAAGTCTTAATCACCTTGGTGAGATACCGGAATTGTCTCAACTTTAATAAAAAAAATAATATATAAATCCTTTTGTTTTTGCATACACACTCACAATGCAAAGTCCATCTTTTAGAAAGGATGCCACCATCAGTATCACCTGAATTAACCAAAATTATCACCAAATTTTGCAATAATGTTTCTTTTGGTAAAATGATCACGATAATTTGAAAAGTTCTTATAAATGTCCTAGCAACATTCTATGTGCTGCTTTTAAGCCTCCTATCTCCACTCCACCTTCATAAATGTTTAATTTTTTATAATTGGCTTGCTGGCATGTTTTCTTTGCAGTACTATTACTACTAGTCGATAAGGCCCGTGGAAAAATCCACTTAGGCAGAAAAGATCTGTCATTTAAGTTTTGATGACATCACCAAATATTTCAGTATATTGAATACTGCCCTTTACCAAAAAAATTAAACTGAAAATGCAAAAAAGTTCTTAAAATCTAACAACAAAATGTCAAATGTCAAATCGCATGAAATACTCCTAAGAAAACCTTACAAAAAACAAAAAAAAAACACAGCTTGTATGGTGAAAAACAAAACAAAAATGACATCACATACAGTTGGTTCTCCTCAACAAAAGTTTATAAGACGAAATATAGAAATACAACAGCTTACACAACAGTTTACAGAGTTTACATGTGATCTGTTTCCACAAAAGTTTACAGAAAATTTCAAAAAGTTTGCAACACGAACAATATAAACAGACAAAAATACAATCCTCTCTTTAAAATTTTTAACCAAAAATAAATTCCCCCTAAAAGTATCAACAACCTTTGTAAAAATATCAATAACACTTGTAAAAATAACCTAGTAACTTACTGGCTGGCTGACTCACAAAAATTTAACTGGATGTCAAAAACCAAATAGTAAAAATAAACCCAATTACCGCACACACTTTAACTTTTACAAAAATCCTTTCTCCTGTCATATTGCACGTGGCTTTCTTGAAATGTTTATAGAAAACGTGAGAAAAATGATACACTCACACTATTCTAAAAGTTCAATAAGTCTTTGAAAGGTTTCGTGGCTTGTTACATATAAATAGCTAAAAAAGAGGAATAACAACATAACTCATAGGTTAGATAGCTAGATAATGGAGCTTAAAGCTAACATTAACTACAGTAGCTAGGACACCCAGTTAAATATAGTTAAACTGGGGAGACGTATATAGCTAATACCGTCCTAATTGCGTGATTATCTAAACAAACAGCTCTAGCGACGATCTGGCAGCTCCGCTAGCAACATAACTTCATGGTTTTGACTATAAGCCATCCCTAAAAACAACTTTGCAAAAATGCCGGCGAACGAGTCCGGCATTTGCACAGAGCCGAGAGAAAAAGAAACATTCAAAAAGTCCTATTTCCGTGATTTGCGTCTTAATTCCGTGATGTGTTTTTTTCCAATGTGAGATGCACTGGAATTATTTCTAAAGTCTATTTTATGAATAAAATGGTTGCAATACTTGGCGACTTGTCTCAGATGGAGCTAGTTGCTGCTTGAAACATCGGCATGTACCTTTCTCTGATGCTCCAAAACGGACGTGACATTAGGAAACTTGGTGACGC
Organism: Hydractinia echinata; assembly: GCA_030067915.1. NCBI lineage: Eukaryota > Metazoa > Cnidaria > Hydrozoa > Anthoathecata > Hydractiniidae > Hydractinia > Hydractinia echinata. The sequence goes on from JASGCC010000191.1 coordinate 362,058, forward strand.
GAATTACCAAAGGGGATCTGTGAAGGAGAGCACACGTTGTAATAAAAAAAAATTGAAAGGTGAAATCACGGAATTAACACGTTTACGTAATTAGGTCGGTATACTAGGTAGCTATTTATGCTTAGTAAAACACATATAAAAAGAAACAATAGTAATGTAAAAATTATGACATTTGCAGAGTTCAACAAACCAAAATTTCCTTTTTATCTACCAAATTTGTTTGGTATCAAGCTTACAGCTTAGTGTATCATTTTGAATTTTAGGTTAAATACATTAGTTACGCACCAGGGGAGACATTAATTATGCAAAAAAAATGTAAACAAATATGCTAGCTGTTTTATTTTTTAAAAACGCGGTAAAATATAAAATTTAAGAATTTGAAGCTCCAATGGTTTTTTTTGAGAATGCGATTCTCTTTGACAATTTTAAGTGTGCTACATATAAAAACGGAACGTTTAAAAATATTAAAGTTCTTACTTTTTCTGAATTCCAATCCACTTGAAACTCTAGCATTAATTTTTTACTTCTAACTTTACTTTACTACTTCTAGCTCCACTCTTTATTTCCGAAGTAACTTCTTGTGGCTTGAAACTTCACTTTTCTACTTCTACTTCTACTCCTTCACTTGGACTCTTTTTTCTTTTTCATATATGCTTTTTTGAACTACTTTACCTTTTCACTTTTTGCACTTTTTTTATGACGACGGGACTGTTCTTTTGTTGTTTTTTCTGTGTCGATGGTAACGCTGTCCCAAATTATATACACTCCACTTCTCCACTTTGACTTTTCTTGCTTTTAATATCTGCACTTTTTATGACTAAGGGATTGTCGAAAATAAGACATCGTTTATCCGCTTCTTTACTTCGCCTTTTGTCGAGAACTTTGTCAAGAATTTTTGTGTTTGTTTGTTTTTACGCCAAGGGAACTTTCTGTTCGAATGCCGTCCCGTTCGAAAGTATGTATTTGAGCGAATCATGCTACTTATTTTCTATCACGTGGTTTCTAACGGTTGCGAGACAAATGTAAGCAAAACAAAAAAACTCTACAAACTCGCGCATTCGGGTGGTAAAAAATATTGTCTTTGTAACAGTCACAGACAGACAGAAGCTCTGTATTATTGTAGAGATTCTAAGCGCAATCACGTCCGCACACAAATCGCTTTGAGTCCAATAATATCGAAGCACGTGATACAATCTGACAAATCAGGACTCAACATTTTTTTGCTAAATGTCCATCCGGCGTAAGAAATAGAACCGGATTCGTCGTACTCGTACGAATCAGCGACCAAGCAGTGTTGATCAAAGTAGTTGAATCTTGTTAAACTGCCACAACGAATGAGTATTTTAGACCAATCAAATGTCGTCATTTTTTGCAAAGCTTTCAAAAAATCAAAGTTCTTTTGTTAAAATTTTACGAGACAAGCATGAACAAACATTTCTCGAGTCGCAGCAAGTAGATCCCTTGCATTCTTTTATTTCCTCGGCTACTGCAATAGTCAGGGCATTATACAAAAGACTTTAGGAAAGGCCCGTCCACGTTACCACAAAACGCCTGCCTACGAGTTAACACTTAACGACCTAATATCCGGTAGTATAATAAACACTTATACTCACGGTATCATGCTCTCATATTTGGGGTAATTCTTATATCATTGAAATTACCATTTTTTGAAAAGCAATCACCATAGTTTAGAATTGGACAAAACTGTTTTGACGCATCTCACATCGCGGCATTCATAACATAAACTTAGCAAAATTTCCACGAAGCAGAATTCTTAAGAGTAAAATCAAAATTGGTTCCTAGTTGGGCACACTGGTTAGTATTGCATCATTTCAAAATAGAAGAAATGGCATAACAATTTATTAATCATTGTTTCATTATAACTGCATAATTCATGAAATGTTACACATTCAAATAAAGAAAATATACAAAAAGTTTACAGACCATTATCTATATACAATTTACAATACATCTGAATCGGACGAAATTAGCCTTTTTAGCATGTTATATTGATCTTTCAACAACAAAATTTCAACAAACATTCTATAAAGTAGGTAAAATCGAAATCTGTCAAAATTAGTTCTTCTGTGAAGTGCAAATTGCAACAAATACACAAATAACATAACCTATAACCTGAATTAAGAAAAAAATAGCTTTCTTGGCATATATTGCACTGTCCAGGTTCGGGGTCCAACATTTTTAACATGTCAGTCACATTTTTTGCGAAGCAAAAAATAAGCACAGCAATTTCCTGCGCCTAAAACAGCTGTGGGTCATGGGGGGGCGGTGTAAGCCCCAATGGCGAGTCTTAATCTTTCGCTATTTTGAGCCTCTACGCACTATAAACGGCCTAAATAATGTCCAAATTATTAGCTTTGTTAGAGACGTTTTTTACTCTAAAGTTTCGAATGGACAAGAAAATAACAAACAATCTTTTAAAGGGTTGCAAAAAAGTGTAGGAAAATTAAAAATAATGGTTTAAATTCAAATATTTTAAGACTTGCAGACAAAACAGAATATGAGCCTGAGCATAAGTATTTTTAGCATTTAATGATGTAAATACAGGTTCAACTTTGCACTATGCACCACAATGAGGAAATAGGAAATTTGGTTTTTGATGTATTCGTACAGTCTGAAGACACAGTATAATTTTTCTTATACCACTGGGAAATTAAAGTAGTTGGCGAAAGGTGGCAAACATTTTTTGTGTTCAGAGTACTAACCATACTACCGCAACTAGTCTACCAAAACAAACTAAACCAAGCCTGATAGTACAGGTAAAAACAGCTTCATTCCCCACAAATTTTATTGTGTTACACCAGTTTAATTGTACACGTAGGCGTTATCATATGTAAGATGGAATAAATAAATGACTTAGCTACTTTGATGTTTCTTAGCAAGAAAGTAAAACAGAATTCTTAATATATATACCTCAGGCTAAAGGAAAAACCGTAATGATGGAATGTTGCAGCATGTCAACCAGTGTATTGTCACCAACATGTAGCTAGGCCATGTACAGCTGTACAAACAATTTCCAGTGACTTTAAGAGCTAAAAACAATTATCCCAGGAAATAAGTAAATTGTCGAAACTCACTTCTGTATTATACTGGATGTAGTACTACAGAATAAAACATATATGCACCCTTTTGGTTGGTCACTGCCTATTCTGCAAAATGTGCTTGCTCAAATATTACTCACTTGATAACATAATAAATAACAGACAAACAGAAATTTTATCACTTAAACCGTAGCCGTAATCATGATTAAGCCAACATAATTTAAGTTAAACATTTCGGTGCTGTACAATTTCTTTGGATTCGTTAAAAAATTTGGGCTTAAACTAATTGTATCAATTCCCATCTGACTTATTTCAACCACGAAAATTGCTTTTAATGGTTTTTGCACTTGCATCTGTGTTAAAACAGATATGCTGTAAAAAATGCCTTATCGGCGTCCCCGAAAATGCCTAAATTATAAAACTTAAGAACTACAATGATAGGTCAATGTATATTGGGCTCTTTTTCATCAATCTGGTTTATTTTTTGCACAAGTTATTAGATTTTTACCATTAGCAAAAAGTATGCTTTTTTATACTACCCACACAGGAAGGAAGTTATTATCAGTCTACGTGTGCTCTGGGTCCAGCTTCATTTGTTCCACCATTATCTATAATGACATAAAGACTTGATTTAATGTAATAACTTTACGTATATTTCTTGCACATTTAAAAAATTATTGCATCTTGTTCCAGCACACATGTCGTGAGTCACCATGCCTGGTTACTTATTAGTCTTGCATGCTTTCATTTGGTCCGAAAAGCCCTTGATTGCTTTCAATTGGTCCGAAAAGACATTGATTGCTTTCGTTTGGTCTGAAAAAAACCCTTCTAATTGCTTACGTTTGGACCGAAATACAAATTACACGGCACCGGTTACAAAAAACATTTAATGATTTATTGAAAAATACATGCTGTGTCCCATTTCGAATGCCGTAAATATGGGTCAAAGTCGTCAGTTTTTTGCAAACCAATCAGAATACGTTATTTCGACCGGAAATCCAATCAATTTGCATGAAAATTCTTCGGATGTCAGTCGCTTTTTGCCGTATCCATCAACTCAGTCACAGAAGAGAAAGGTCCGTAAAATAAAGGTCAACGGTCGCAGGGACTGCGGCATCACAGTACCCTATTATTTTTTACGATTCTTAGTAAAAATTATGTCAGTCGCGTGACGGCGCTGACGTACACTGGATCCGCCCCTGCCGTAAATTACAACAAAGGTTTAACAAAAATATTTGCAAAAAATACTGCAAAACTAAAATCCGTTATAATAAGTTCTTTCGGCACACTGAAGTGTTAACGCCAACAAATAATATGAATCAGGCAAAATTAGCTTCTCCACAATGTACGTTGGCCATTTTCATATACAATTCTTTATCACTCTCTTTTCATCATAATTGCACTATAAACACAAATTATTTTTAGGGCTCTACAATACTTGAGACAATATGCAACGAACGAACACATAACAACAAAGTTAAAGACTGCTATCTCACTAACCGACAGAAAATTAGCAAAAAGTTCGACTTTGGGGATTAAAATGGAAATTGAGCTTACGAAATATATGAAAATTAATTTAACAAAGTATATATATTTTCATGTACATATTTCACAAGTTAACTTAGTCCATTAGGGCTTACACCTGCATTCTTCACATGCAGCATCCTCCTGGGTGAAAAAATATTTTCCCTCAGAAGCAGGCCACTGGTGAAAGTTTTCGTGCCAATAGACTTGTTTTCCTTCACGTGATTCTTAAGGATTGCCCAAGTTAATAACTTCGTCTAAAAAAATAAAAAGAATAAAAAATGTAAGAATGTAAAAATGTAATCCATTGTTCATCGTTGCTTCAACGGGTAATTAATTCCAGGTAAACATAGTGTTAATAAAAAAGTCCCTGTTTTTGCGAGAACAAAATTTTAAAATAATGATTAACTACCATACAAATAGGTAGAAAGGAACTATTTTTAATTGTTGAAAACAACTTTTATTAGCTATAGGACTCTCGTTCAATCAGTGCAGAGCTCTGGATGATTTCACCACTGTTTAGGCAATAAGAGGGGAGAAGGGAATGGTTAAAGTATCAATCGGCCATATAAAGCCAATAAAAAGACGACAATAAAAGACACCAAAATCATTTGTCGATTGTTCCGAAGTCATACCTAAAACTACTTCAAGTAGATCAGGCGTCTTGTTGTATGCCACCATGTTGCCAAGTAACAGCTAATGTTATTCTAATAGTATAAATTTGCTTTAAATTAAAAGGGATGTGAACATTAGAGTGCGGTAAAAAACTGAGCTACCTTATTTCTATCAAACTGACTTACTAGCTAGCTACATATAAAACAATTATAAACCTTGCTGCCATGTATATTCGTCTTGTGGAGTGGTTCTTTTATTTTAATGGGGAAGGGCGGGGGGAGGGGGGGTGTTTTAAATGTTAAAAAGAAGCAACCTATAAGAAACATTAGTGCAGTTTAGAAGCAATGGCTTTATTCTTTATCTTCTTTAACAATATGTTGATGAAACATTGTGTTTGTTTTCTCGTTGCTTTGTTCGCTTCTTTGATAAAATCCCTATCTAAATAAACATTGTTAATAAATACAAAATTTTTGTAATGCTGATGATGTTATTGTGGTTGTATTGAATATAATTCTGCTAAGTGTGTAGCAGTGTCGTAGATCGTCTTCCTGCAAAACCGCATACCTTAGGAGATATTACGCACTTAACAAGTTATTTCAGGCGGGAATAGGCTTAGTGGTACCGCACTCGGCTTGTACTCATAAGGTATTAGGTTCGAGTCCCCACTCCGGCGCACTTATAATGTAGTGTTACCAGCCCATTTGGTGCCATCTACTGACCGCTAACCGGCTTGTGTGGCAAGCAAGGAAGTTAGAGCAATGCTATACGTATCTCTGCCGGTAATGTAACATAGTACAGTCGGAGGGGAGGAAGAGCCAGCCATTAGGATGGAATCCACAAGGACGTTAAAACCTCTCGTTACTCACTTACTTCACCTGTCACTATTATTAAATAGATCAGTCTCATTTTTTTCTTAATTCAGTTTCCAATACACATCACTCGGGTTCTGTGATACATAAAATTAAATAATATTTTGTAACGGTCATATAATTTTAAACCAGCTGTTTGTTAATGCATTTATTTAATATTCTACATGTATTATATTTAGATGGCTACATTGCAAAGTATCATCCTCCAATATGAAAAATGGTTTCGACTTGGTTTATTACATCATGAAGTATTAAAAGAAATCTTGTTACAAACATTTCATAATAATTTTTCAACTGACCCAAAAAAATTATACAATGCGTTACATCAACAGTATAGACATAAACTCAGAAAATTATTACAAAAAGGTGTGCTGATGCAGGATCAGTTTGATTTAATCTTTCCACCAGGATTGACTGAAACATATTCATCTAAGTTTGATATCACATTACTTGGTGTGTTAATCAGAAATTGTCCTAAAATACCCCCTCCTGTTAATGGCTGGAGTAATAAAAATCCACCATCTACAGATCTGACATTAGCTGCAAAGTTAATTCGTGTTTTAAATTGGCGAAATTGGCATTGCCATGTGGATCCAAAGCGTATTAATTCACTCTTATTCAAATCAAAATGGAACGAGGGAATAGATATTGCAAAAAGTCTTGGATACAATGGTGACGGTAATGTATTATTGGCCACCTCGCTGGATGCCTGTAGAACATCAGTGTTAGAATCACTGGTTGAGAGAGTAAGATTTGATAATGATAACTTAAAAAAGATGATGAGTGACAACGAGGGTAATACTACAGATTTATCCACTAAATTGTGTGAGCTGAATGAAATATGTGCTTCCCTTCATTCCCACTTTGATTCTCTTTCCACCAGAGTTACAGAAAACAATGAGAGAATTGAAAAGTTTAAAAGGGAATTAACAAAAATACAAGAGGAGTTACAGCAATACCGTACTAGACTGGAAAGAGTGGAAACAAGGGTAGACAATTGTGAGAAAGATATTCAGCATTTGCAAAGTGCTATGGAGGAGAAATTAGATGTTCAAGGTAAGAATTCAACTTTTATTAATGCTTAGTTACTCTTGTTAGGATTATCGTTAGAAATTAAAACTTACAACTCAACTTTGTTTCATCAAAGTTGCATCTTTTGGACACGTGATTAATCCGATTTCCCGATTGTTTTTAATTTTACCAGAAAATCGGGAAAAAATGGATTTGTATAAAAACAGGAAAATATGCTAATAACGCTCTAGAACTAAAATAATAAAATTTTTAGCAGTTGTGGCATTTTGAACAAATTAAAAGCTTCAGATGACGTCACTGAAAATGTGCAGACGCAAGCAAAAATTTATTGCTGTCATTTTGTTTCTTTTGTCACGTACTATACGTGTGGTAAGTTTGATTCAATTTGAACAAACCTATGAAAAGTTATTGAGGTCATGATATGTTCGAAAAACCCTGGACCGAATAGGGTTAAACCAATTCGAAGAATAACTAAAAAATTTTATTTAAATACTTTTTAATACAAACAAAAAGAGATGCATAATGTCGCCAAGTTCCCATTTTTGTGTAAAGTTGTTTGAATTGTATGTATATATGCTTGCAATAAAACGTGTACAACAGTGATGGGCGAAGGAATAGGCATTATTAAAACAGTAGTAAATGCATCGGATATTCCTTCAACATTATTTTATAGAAATATTGTTATCGTTGTACGCAAGTATGCTGCATAAGCCATCCCAACTGATTTTTTTTTTTATTTAAGACCGCGAACATCTTTGGAATGTGCCTCTTAATGTATCGAACTTCACTGGACGAGAAGAAGTCTTAGAAAATATTTACTCCAAGTTACACAAACAGGAAAATAGCAATCCCTTTAATGCGATATGTTTGACAGGTTTGGGTGGTGTAGGAAAGACTGAGCTTGCTGCCCGTTATGCCCGTTTAAACCAAAAACATTACCAGTATATCTTCTGGATACAAGCAGATAATTTACAAAGTTCTCTACAAAGCATGTGTGAATATTTTGACATTAAATCTCATTACCAATCCATAGAAGCTATGGTTCTAAATTTGTCTGGCAAAATTGGAAAATGTAAATGTTTGTTTGTTTTGGATAATGCTGAAAGTTTTACTTCAATTGATCCATTTTTAAGAAATCTCACCATGTACGAGAAGCCTTGTGTTATAGTAACTTCCCAACACACCCAATGGCAGAATTTGTGTTTCGAACAATTTGAAATAACTATTTTTACCGAAATTGAAGCATACAACTTTTTTGCAAAATTAATACCAGATGCAAACACTGCGAAGGAACTTGCGAAGGAATTGGAATATTTTCCATTAGCCATGCAGCTGTCTTTAAGTTATATAAAAAGACATTCCATGAGTATAGAAGAGTACCTTAAAGCATTTCGTCAAGGAAAAAGTCAGCTGTTTTTTGAAAGGAACCATGATAACAAAACTCTTTTAACAGTTTGGAAGATGGCGATAGAGAAGTTAAAGTCACATGAACACAAAGTTGCCATTGACGTATTGAACATGATGGCATATATGGATAACACCTTTATAAACATGAACACATTTTTGTTGTATGATACAATCCCAGATAAAGTAATGTTAAATAGCGTAATTGATATCCTGTGTGAATATTCTCTCATTTCTAAGAAGGAAACAAAAATCAAGTCAGGACAAGTTGTTACCATTCATAAACTCATTCAGAGAATATTGACAGAATTCGAAGAACTTACAGGAACCGATTCAAACTATCTTAATGTCTTGATTGGTATTTTACAAGCGGCTTGCGGTGAAAAGACAAATGAATTTGACATTGATGATGAAAACATTTGGTTCTTGCATATTAAACATCTATTGTATATAAAAAAAGTATTGATAAGATTTTTTGATGTGAGATTTCAGAAAGTAGCTGTGCAAAGAGGTGAACAAGCTATAATACATTACATTAAAATTTCATATTTGACAAGAAACATTGGAAATATCGATAGCGATTTAAGCTACGCATATACATTTGCGTGTATCATGGTAGAAAATTGTCGTGTAAAGGAAGCATTTAAATTTTTGGATGACATAAACAAATCTGCGCATTTTAAACTGGAAAGAAAATCTCTAAAGTTTTTATTATTTCAGCTAAGATGTGTTAAACTTCAATGGCGTTATGGTAGTAGGACAGAAGCAAGAAGACGGTATAATGAAATCAAAGATTTCTTGAATGTTAATGATGAAACGGATATATGTCTGGATTTAATGACGCTACATGCAGAGGTTCTCATATATTTTTCTGATTTTAAACCTGCAGTACAGTTACTAGATAAAGCTATTCAGTTATGCTTGAAGAAAGGTGATGAGAAAGTCAAGGAGATGATAAGACTTTTGATGAGCAAATGTCATGCATTCTGTATAATGAAAAAATTTGAGGATTGTATTTCTATATTCAACGAACTTGATGACTTGTTTAAAAAACATGACATTTCAGAAAACCACGAGATTACAATTAGATTAAAAGAAGCCAAATGCAAATACTATTTTGTACGAGAAGAATTTGAAGATACACGCAAGATATGTTTAGATCTACTAGATGCAAATTTTGATTATGATTCCGTTTGTATTGCTAAATATATTTTGGTAACTATTGATATGCTGACGGGAGGGTATAAAGACGCCATAATTAAGTGTCATCTGCAAGTAACTCAAAGTATAATGGAGAAGGGTTATCCCTATTTTTTTAGAAAGTACGGGTTAGAGTTTAATATCAGTTGTTTAAAAGCATTGTCATACTTTTCTCTTAACAAGCTGGATATGGCCTTGCAGGTTCTTCAAGAACTTCGTAGCCATTATGACGAACGACTAGTTGAAGAAGGCGTGTCTTTTAAGGAACTGATTGATGTTATTAATCAGTTAAAGAAATATCAAGAAGAAGCGAGGCAACTTCACCAGTCTGGTAACACATACAAGTTTCAGAAATTGATGAAAAAATGTCAAGACATCAAGCGTGACACACTTGAAATATATAAAAAGTTGTTATCGATTTATATGTCATAAATAAAAACTAGCCGCATTTATTAAATCTGTGTAGATTAAACTTTGACCTCGTGCTTATCCTCTGTAATCATCAATCAAGTTCTTTGGTTGAATAAAAAACAAAGTAGCTATATCAACACAACGAAAAAATTGAATAAAAACAAAGAACACAGTTGAATAAAAAAATGCCTGTTATGAATATCTGTGCATGTTCGTGCTCTTGAGAGTTTTATTATGGTTTTAGATGGTTGTATAAGCGCATGAATAAATTTTACAAAAACTAGAATTGTTTTGCAGAAGTTTAGAAATTTGACAATTATAAGATGTTACAGCATCATTAAAGATATTGAATGAAAATATATATAGACAAAATATAAACTTGACGACCTGCTTTAAAGTAAGCAACGCATATCACTCACAGTTTTCTTAAAATGCAAAACAGGCCCACCTTATTGCGTTTTGTCGAAGCACATGTACCTTTTTTGTCCTACAAACTCCTATTTAAGCAAAACTTTGCATTTCAACCTTCTGACTATTTTTTCTTCGGTGTATTTTAAAGAGAAACAGAACTGTATTATAAGTTTTATAGTAAGTAATATTATGTTTTCATGTCTTAATGTATTATTGGAATTTGTTGTCAAACATTTTAAAGTGATTAGGTAATGTTTAAAATATTCAAAATGTTACATACATGCTAAATGTAAAAGAAATGGCTAATTAAGTAATTCCACGACGCCAAATTTAACTCACTATAAAAAAAACATTTTTCTAACATGCAAGTTAACCCGTGAAGTTTTTTTCAATACTGATATTTACTGTTGATGTAAACATTTCTAAGTTATCCTTTGATTTAATATCTATATGTACACGAATATAGTACGGGTTAGAAAATTACAACCTTTTAATAATGTATACTAGTTGATTTTTACCCTATTTTTCCAATAAATTCTTGCACATGTTGCTTGAAATCTTTGCAGTTTTAATGTAACTAGATTTTTTTCTTCGGAAATAAAAATTAAATTTTTTTTTTTTTGATTTTTTTATTGATTATATTTTGACTTTTTCATGGATGCATAGCTCTTCATCTTAATGTTGTCTTCCTTAGTTTTTGATTTGGTTATTACCATCAATTCTCAGAAGTATTGGAAGAACCTAACAGCATAACGGCTTTGAAGTAAAGTCTTTCTCTTGCAGCAAAGTCCTACTTCTGATTCATTTAGTTTGTTGAGACAGTAATTCATAAACGAACGAAATATATGGTAGTCGGGAATTATATGTAGTAGTTATCGCACAGTGCCGAGAAAAATATCGAAAATATTTTTTTGAGTTTTTTATGTTCTCGCTTACATATTTCACGATTGAATAATTGAACTGTGAATATTTATGATTGATTTTTAGTTGGTTTTGTAAAAATATTTTTTTTTTTATAAGGAGAAAATTATGGAATAAATTTACCGACAAGTTCTCGTTTTTCAAGAAAACAATAACTTTACTCAGCCAGTTTTTACCGAATCAGGAAAAATATATCAGCTTTTTTGCACGCAATTTCAGCCAATCAGAGAAAAAATATAAGTTTTTTGCGCTGTGTAGAAGTGAAAAATAAGTAAAAATTGCACTCGGTAGAAAACAAAAATATAGCATATATTTCGTGTAAATTAGCCAATCACAGTGTGAGAAAAACTCTAACCATATGATAAACAATCAATATTAATGAGTTCTTATTGCATTTTCTCATTGTCGCCAATATAACAGGTCCCATCTGGCACGATAACGTTAATTAGTTAAAGAATATTTTTATTCAATGGCCAGCTACAAAGCATATGCTTACACAATCATCGTATTTAGGATTGTCCCTTATACTTTGAAAGATTTTCTGTTGCAACAGTAGCGACAACTAATACTAACTTTTTTGACCAAAAAGAAGTACATTTCGCGCCTATTTATTTTTGAAAAATTCCGAGGAGCACACTTTTAATGACAATATCCGATAATTTTTTATGTGTGGATAAAATTTGACCCCCTCATACCCAGGAGAAAGAATTCCATGACTTTTTTACGTTTCGTAATTTCCTTCGCGGGTAATAATTTTTGCGAATGTTTATCGCAGAATATTTTGCTAGCACTTAATTTTGCGAATTTATCTGAAATTTGGTTAAAGTGCTAAAAAAGCGAAAATTAATACCATTTAGGTAGAGATTCTGCCCAGGTGAGCACGCGCTAACGAAAAAGCTCGTTAGCTTTTTCCGCTATAGTGGGAAATGCAGTCAAATGGAAACTAGTGTTTAGTAAAATTATTTTAGTATTGTCAAAATACATGCATATCAAGAATTAAAACACCAAAAAATTACAAATCTGCCCAAATTATGCATCAAACTCATATAAATCCGATATAACTCCATATATAATTAGGATTTTCCTCTCCTTTTCTTAAAGTAGTGATTGTCAAGCACATTTCAATTTAGAAAATTTTCATTATGCATGGCTAAGTTTTATGGCTACTAATGTTTCAGTAAAGTGGTTAAGCTATTATTAGAGCGAAGTAGTTAACACGTAATTGCTTTCGTGTTATTCTATGAGATTGGTTTAAAGTCACCGCGTATCAATTTTTAAGCCAATAACCCCTTTTATCGATCTATGATTTTCTTAATATATATTTAGGACAGGCTTCAGAATAAATGGTCACTGTTAATCAAATTTCATAATTTTGCTGGTCTTTTATCCCCGTGGATATTTTCACGGGTTAACAACTAGTCTATAATAATACCACTCGTCTGTCTGTCCAAAATGGATGCGTTGCAGCTTTATTCGCCCCCCTTCTTCCCCCTCTCCTACAGAGTATGCTCATTATTTATGCTAATAGACGTAAAATGATGCAAAAAATAGCGATACCCAGGGTAACGACAAGAAAATACATATATTTTATTATTTTAAGAAGTTTTCTAAATAAGACAGTGGGACTTAATTGCATTGTCGAAATGATTCTTCGAAATATGCTAATTAGGATAAATAGCCCTCTGAAAAAATGGGCGAGTTACGCTATCCTTAACAAATAAGAGAAATTTAACAGAGTTAACTCCCCTAAAAATGATCGGGTTTGAAAGTTAAGTCATTCTCGTCTTCGTTCTTTAATATTTTATTTTACGCAGCTATGTACAAATGTTTCATAAAAATTCAAACTATATATATACTATATATTATCTAAAATATAATAACTGTCTGGGTAATTTTTTTTTGGATTTGGAAATTTCAATGAGTAAGCACATCCCGATTAAAATGTTCTTCAAAACTTTAGATTTATGAAATGTTGTCATTATCTTTGGATTTAGCGTGACATAATTAGCACGCGTGCTAATTATCGACTTATTAACTTCAAGAAATGCTGCTTTGGTAGCGGTTAGTCACGGTCGAAGGCTTCCTAATTTTTTAAATTTTCAAGTTGCTCTTCGATTTGAAGCCGAGGTCAAGTATAATCTGACGAAATAATCTGTTATAGTAGCTTATTTATTTGCAGCATAATTTTGAGAATTTTAATTTTTTTTCATCAATTATTGAATCCAATTGTTGTAAAAAATTTGGAAAAAAGATGCGACACATTAAAGGAAATTTATGCGATAAGTCTGTGCCCCACTTTTTAAACTTCAAAGAAAACTCTTCCGTTACTTGAACCAATTTTTCAAAATTAAAAGCAAAAATTTTGCTGCCGCTTTTTAAAAGAATTACTTGATATATGCCCATATGATGGTTTTCTTTGGAGAAACATTTCATATACAAACCTTACAATCAGGATAAGCAAAAAAGTTGGACAAACCTTTTTACCTGACTCATTAAATTCCTAAAGCATACATTCTCTTCTGTCTTCCATTTCACAATTCTAGAATCTCAAACTATCATTCCAATAAACTAGTCACGATTTAGAAAAGGCGAACTATTTGAATTTAATATTGTCTGTCAACTAGAAATGGTTCATTTTTTGCTTAAATCACATTCATTGTATTGCAGTCAACTGTGATTTTAAGGATGTACTAAGTTCTGAAAATTCCACTGCACGATTGTGCACAAACTTTAGGAGAAAATATGCTTCGTCACAATATGCTTTGCTAACCACCAGTTTTTAATACAAAATCTATGGATATCAAAGTTATAAAATCGACAATTGATCTGGAAACGGCACATTACTAATTCTAATGTTTCAATTGGTCCAGCATGGCTTTGACAATGTCTTTTTTTGTTCGTTTTGGTGCGGACCATTCAACTTTTTCTCCTTGGTCGATGGTGATTTGATTCTTACCGTATTTGGAGCCGGCGATGGATAATTCTTTCAAATTGCATGTGCCTATAATAAAAGAAGAAACAAAACATAGAAAGGGAACTTAATTTTTTAACTCAGAGAAAAAAATGTCAATGTTGATAAAACGCTCAGACAGAAACGCAGATACAAACCAAATAATGCCTAAAGGAAAGAAATTTTGGCAAAAAGAAAAATTGACGGATTTGGCGGTTTTGACGAATATTTGCCAAATTAGATTCCCGTGAAATTTAATTTCTTTTTAACATTTACCAAGTTTAATTCTCGCCAAAATTAAATACTTTTGCTGTCCGCCAAATTAAATCCGCGTCAAAATTAATTATTTTTCGCTCTTCATCAATTATAATAAACTAAACCTAATTGATATAAATTGACTATTAATATTAAGGAAACAGAATTTTTATAATAACGTTTTTGATTTTAGTATTTGGAGAAGACTGACTTTCTTTTTACCTATTTCTATGGTTAATAGCCATTGTATTTTTTTCATTCATTTAAAAAAAAAAAATCAACTTTCATGTTTGTTTTTTCAGAACAAGCTTTCGCCATTTGCAAAATTAAATTCAGCCGAAAATTACTATTTTCCCTCCGCAAAGTTAAATTCCAGTTAAACTAAATATTCTTTGCAATCCGCCAAATTTAATTTCCGCCTAATTTTCTTTCCGACAAATTTTTTTCCCTAAGGTAGTGAAGTCTGAAATAATTTCATTTACAAACAAATAGAAAAATTGTTCATAGTTTCTAAAAAAATGGAAAAAGTAAATACCTGAAGAGACTTTTAACGCGTATAATACTTCTGTTGAATTTGTTTCTGTTGTAACTTCCTTAGCTTCTATGTTTCCCATACAAAATGGCGTATAAAACGGTAACCAATATGGCGTCTCAAACTTTGGCGCGAACGTTAAACTTCCATTTGGCGCGTAATAACGCTGACCAGATAAGGCTAACGGCAAATGCCACAGAACCAAATGGAAAGTATAATGACTTGTTGCCCATGGTAAACCATCTAATCCATAGTGTTCAGACGAGGTTAAGCCGTGGAAGTTCCATTGATCTCTCAACGTAGATCGGTAGTTATCAAGTGATTTTGCTGCTTGCTGCAGTGCACTGTAAGGATTTTCACCTATATTAACAAAGAAGAACGTTTTTGATTGAAAACTGTTGAAAAAAAAGGCTGTATAAAGTGATGGAAATACTAATGATTTAACCATTATAGTTGTCTGGATTTATTTTACTAATGTGTTTGTCCAGAAATTTAAAACAAACAACGTCATGCGCTATATAAACTATTGTTAAAGATCTTCGTTATTTACTAATAACGTGTTAATCAGAATGTTAGGAATATTTTTGTGGATCGCTTTAGATCCGAAAATCATCACCACTTTAGAATTCAGTGGTAATATCTGGCTAAGCAGGATTTTTCTATTAAATCTTTACAGTTTACTTTATATTAACCAAGCATATCTAGAATTGTAAAATTTTCTAATCACATCTTACCTAAGTGCAGTTGCAAAGTAGACCAATCAGAACTCGATGTCATCCAAATAGATTCGGTTTTGGTTATATTCTCTAACGATTTGCAGCTGTTGAGTTCATCACCTAATATCACTGATGTATCTTCTAACGGTACAATTGAGTCTGATTTTGACATGACCTAAGAAATAATTAGTAGCTTCGGTTAAAAATATTATATGTAACGAATAAATACAGTAATGGTCAATAATAAATGTAGATGTATATATTAAAAAGGCATATTTGCAGGGAGTTGCTCTCCTTTGCTACCATATCTACCCACCTTTAATCCAAACGGAGAGTCGTTTCTCGTCCCTTCTTTCTTCAAATGTCTCCTCAGCTTCTGCTTATCAACTAAATCTCCAAGACCTAACGTGTAACTCCAAACTTGACCATAGAAGACATCACTCATCAACCATGACGGAGAACCCCATTCATCGTCAAACCATGCATGGTAAAATCCACGTTTTTCATCCCACATTTCAACGTCAAATTGTTTGTCAGCACGATCTAGCGCCGATGTGACGTCGTTATATGTACTTTTGTCTTTCTGTAGTTTCGACATAATTTTCATCGTGTGCAACGCCAGTATGTATAATATGCTATTGTATGCACAGTGGTCGTATTTTTCCAATTCAAACAGATCGTAAGTGTCAGGTTTGCGATATGGCAAACCAGTACCTAGAAAAATACAGATATGTTATAGCACTAGTCTGTAGTCCGTGGATGAATCCACGGGTTCGTCCGTCCGTTAACTACCGCATGTCTCGCTATTGCGATTACCATATTGCGTGACAGACAGACGTATACGGGTATTATAATATAGATGTTACCATATGACATGGCATTCCATGACGTGGCGTAGCATGGTATGATATAATATTGCATTGCATGGTGTAGTATATTATGTATTGAAATAGTATAGTAGGAAAGGGTAGGGTAGGGTACGGAACGATACGATTTGATATGATACACTTTCCAACCGTTGTAACGTTAACTAACCTTTTGTAGATTCTGTAATCAGCCATTCCATAGCACGTACAGTAAATGGATAAATTTCTTCAAAAAATGATGTGTCATTTGTCCAGCTGTAAATTAGATACGCTTGAACAATAAATCCTACATTGACATCTGCCATCAACCTGCCACCAGCAACACCTATAAAAGAAACATTTGCGTGTTTTTAATTTGCAGTGCTTTCAAACGATCTATGCTTATTCCACATTTAAAAGTTAAGAGTAACTCTTACTCAGAATAACCATTGTTACAATAGACTAGTAAGTGGTCTGCCAAGAATGTTTTTTTAACTATTTGGTTACTTTTTCCATAAACACATCAATCCACACGCCTATTGATTTTGAAGTATATAAATATAACAAACGTGATTTTTGATATGTAATCTTGTCATAGGTTTCTCAAAAATACATGTTTTACTAAAAAAGTGTTCAAATACTTTTTCTTGTTCTAAGTATTAAGAAAAATTAAAGAGAACATTTTGGCTCTAAAGCATAGATTAGAGTTTAACAACAACTAGTCTTATCTCAACTTTACTGCGCTTACAAAAAGGGCACTGAGTAAGAGGGAATATCGACAGTGCTATTGAGTCATAAAGCATGACGAAGCTCTAATTAACAGCTGATATTATTTTATTCCTTAAAAAGAGAGAAATTTGTTCAATTTGTGGCGATACTTAACTTTCTGAGATATTGCCTTTAGAAAGGAGGTGGTATATATTTTCTTTTGTACCTTTTAATATTTTACATATTTCTTTTTTCATCACTTAAATATATTTTACTTCACTCAGATATAGAATCAGATACAGATATAGAATGTTACCTTCTTTCGACGTTTCTTCTAAACAGCCCATCGACAACGATTCTTGAATCATACCATTTACCTGCTGGTGGTCAGCCCAGGCTAGCATAACTTGTTTTGCAATTTCTATAAATATATAAAAAAGAATAATTCACCGTACGAAATCATGCTAGCAAACAGACTATAGCAATTACCCATGTCCATTGAACCAGTGCTCGGTTTCATTTGCAGTAAAAAAAGTCTGAATCTTAGGTATCTGTGTTTGCGTTCAGAAAGTCAATGTTGCTGCATATTTTAGAAAAACCCTTTTAAATAATAATATATTTAAAAATCAAATAAAATGCTTTTCCCAGTGTTTACAGAACCTTTTTAATTTACTATTCTGGTTTTAAGTGTTTACATTAATTGCGTTTGAAACACCAGTTTAGAAAAATAATAACTCTTAGTTGGTGATGAAACAAAAAAAATTGTTAAAAAGTTAATCTTTTATTCCTATTGAAAATTAAAGTCATTACAGTTTTTTATCGGTTTTTCTCTTTTGAATTGAATTTTGAAACCCCTAACTTTATTAATAACGGAGAGTTGGGGTCCTCCTGCAACAAAAAGAATCAAGTAGTATGGCGACAACTCTAATAAAAATGCCTTCAGTTTTTAATCGTATTCTCAACTTAAAACCTCATACATAAATATCAACCACATAAAATAATTTAGGCAGGGATTGAACCTACAATCTTCCTTCCGCATTTCATACTAATTTCTCAACTCCCTGTTTGTTAACAGCAGCAGGCAGTAACATTCTAAAGACATACCTGGAAACATAATAACGTATGGTATAATCCTATGAAAATCCACGTGCACAGGATCCATATTTGCACAATCGAATGCTTCCCATTGTCTCCATCTGCCATTCTCCATCCACATTCCAGAACGTAACGAACTCAAACTGTTCAATAGAATATCTTGCAAGCATTCTGGTAATGTGTTGATTCCACCAATTGTTGCATTGCATGTCAAATGTTTTGCCTTGCTTTTCTAAATAGTAAAGATAGTATGTGGGCTTTGGTAACGCTGTACCTTAACTTCAATCTAATATACTAATGCCCTAACTTTGTGTGTGTGTCTGTGACAGGCAAAGGCGTCGATTTTCTTTTGCCAAGCAAAATTGTAGAGCTATTTTGCTACGCGAAGTATACCAAGAGATATATTGAAATTTGAATGAAGTTTTTAATGAAAAAAACATATAAATTCAGGATTAGAAATTATATCAGATGTTTGTGGATATTAAGATAGCACCATATATTTCTAAGTGAGCGCCATGTTCAGTCCGTTTTTTGTGGGTGTATACAACGTCGTTCTCAGGGCCCCTTTTGCTATTTTGATATCGCCGTCCCTGCTATCGAAGAAGTAAAAAAGGAGCCATTGAGATGAGGTTGGGGTTTATAAGCAGCAATGCGACATCAGTAACACCAAAACGTTTTGGGCCTCGTTTTTCCTTGTGGCCTTTTCTTCGCCGCTCCTTAATGCCAAGATCTCACAGAAGGAGTTTCTAATCAAGTTTTGCATGCAACGTGCGAAATGCTTCGCATTCTTTTTTAATTTTTTAGTGCAATTTTCTACCACAGCGTCTATGAAACATCCACTAAAAACTATATTCTGTATTTTATAGAACTTTTGTTTTTCTTTTCACAATTAATGTTTTGCAAGTTGTAAAATTTTTATTTATTTTGGTAACGCTTGATTCCCACTGAATGACTTTTCTTGATACCCTGTAACACTTTTTAGCGCCTAACAACAAAGTGTTCGCTTCTTTTTCAAATTATCGAATAAAAATCTGGTGGAAACGTTGTCGACACCATGATCTTTTTTTAAATAAAAGCAACTTACTATCAAAATTATAATTATTTGAAATTGGACAAGAAGTTGTTGCTAGCTGCTGCAATAGACGTCATTATAAACAGACATCGTCGCAAAAATATACCGTTCAAAATATCAGACGCAGGTTTTTGGTAAACATTATTTTTACGCAAAGAAGGGACCTTGCGAACACAATCGCTTAAAACAACGTTCTGCTCAGTGACTGTCATTTTAATGACGGAAAATGTAATCGAATGTCAAAAATGTAATCGAATGTCAAAAATATCGTGATTTTAAAAAAGCGCTAAACGTGGTTTTAAGAATGAAAAAGAGTGTTAAGGCCTAACGCAGTGCGTTTAGGCTTATAGTGCTTTACGTTACCACTGTAACTGTCGGGTGTTACGACTTTAAGAGTTTCAGTCTTAACATCACAAAATTCTGTCCAGTAGGAACCAAGCTTAATTGACTGGAAAAAATTACGTGATCAAATCAAGCGATTGTAATTTTTTTTGTGACATGCTTTGTAAAGATGTTCAATATTTAAAAAAACTTATTGTTACAAAGAAATAATCGACACAAACTGAATTTCTGAAAAAAGTCACAGTAAACTAATTCTTATTGTTCATTTCTTTTGTCTGTTTTATTCCTGTATAGCTAGCAGGTCATGCGTTATAACTATGTAAATTTTACCATAGGGAATTCATTTGTTGTTTCTTTCATCTAATAGAAAAATAACTTTTTGTTCCCTTATTGATAATAATTTAATAAATGGAAAAACATTTGCTGAATTATAACATGTTGTTTATTAACTTTTTAAACAAAATGTTAACTGGAATGGCAAAGTTACGCAATTAACACTGCGTGGTCTATTTCGTTTAAAGATTTTCATTATTCGCGCCTTTTCTTCAAGAAATTAACACAAAAGAATTTATAGTAAGAAGAACAATACTTTTCAAGAATTTTTTGTAAGTTATTTGTTTATAATTTTATTTTCGCCTTTTAAACGGCATTAAGAAATCAATTAAATAATAAGAAAAAGATTATATTTATATTTACTAAATTCATAATTTTTTTCGTGATTTTTTTTTCCTTTATCTTAAAACATTTTTATGCAGTCATTTTAAATTTAAACTTTGGATAACGCTGGATGTGCTTATTTTTTAGAGGGACTTTATGCTAAAATTATTCTTATTACGTTTTTAACCTGACAATCTTTAAAAGCATAAGAAATCTGTTTAATCGGAAATTTTATAAGCCATTTTTTACAGCTTCTTTTTTTTAACCTAAACCCAGCTTTGAAATGCGCTATTTTTGTATGTGTTTTAGGAGAATGCGGCGCAACACTACTTTGACTTTTTCCGTTTTCTTTGTATAACTTTATTTTCTTATGCTGCATGGTTATGACTTTCGCGCCAAATTTCTAGATCCCATACCTCTCATAGCCTTAGATATTGGCTATTACTCGAATCTGCCCCTTAAAAAATTTCTGTAAAATCCTTACAATTGGGGAAATAAAATAACTTTCGGTAAATAATATAACCAGAAGCTTAAACATTATTATGGCCTTTGGAATGTAAGGTCAAAATATCAATTTTAAAAGAACCTTTTTCGACACTGTTTCTTTTTAATAATGTTTAAGCTTCTGGTTATATTATTTACCATCAAGTTGTTTGCTCGAATCGATATTTTTTAACTTTAGTAGGATTATTCTTAGCACTTAAAACTTGCAACACAATTTTATTTAATCAAGGGACTTATTCAATAAATTTTGTATACGTGATTAATCCGATTTCCCGATTTTTTCGGTTCTTACCCAACAATCGGGAGATTTTGGCGTTTTTTCATGCGAACTATCTAAAAAACCGGTAATTATGTTAAATAACTTTTATTTGACTGTCAGAAACTTTATACAGAATGTAAAAATTCGCTCTAGAACTAGTGAACGAATAGGATTAAAGATGTTGAAGCTGTTCTTAAGGTATTCTCAATTTTTGGTAAAGTGTCAGCCTAAATTTTCTGATAAAAATGTGTAGTTTTAAATACTTCAGTACCTAAGAATGATTTTTTTCCTGGTACATACGACTAGTTTATAAAACTTAAGATGCGTATAATGTGTTTTTTTGTTCAAGAAGTGGAAATGATTTGATTTTTAAAGTTAATCAAAGATTATTATTTATCATTTCCGTGGGATATTAGGAAATGTATGGATTCTTTACAAATTTTACGCATGTTTAACCTCCCGCTTTTTGAACCAAGACCAAAATCATTCAATAAAACTTTATAGTTATTAATTACTATTACTATTATTCACCCAAGATACCTCTTCCCTCCCTAATGTTTCATAAGCCTAAGGGAATCCTAGTGCATTTCAAGCTCCTATTTGAGCTACAAAAGCCGTGCAAGCACAACAGCCACTAAACTCGACAATTGCCTAAGATATAAATCCTATTCTCATGCTGAACGTTAAGCACAAAGGATCGATTCATACTTTTATAATCTCTGGCAAAACTCCGCCGGGGTTTAAACCCAAGACCTTCGCACGCTCTACAAGAAAGGCCACCAGTCACTTAAATAAGGATTCTGTCTCAGTAATTTACATAAGACAAGAAAGGTTCGCTCCAATATTCATATCATTTTTGAGCATGCTTTAATTATCGCCTACATGAACACTAAAGTAAACGGTTCTGTTAACAGCTTACCTTTTTTGCTTGTTTATTTTCTTTCTCGTTACTTTTCGGAATCGGTGGTATGATGCTGGACTGCCAGTTCACAACATCCAAAATAATTCCATTCATATCCAATTCAGAATGCTTTGCTACGTCGGTACTGGATTTGAACAAATTGTTATAGAAGTTCCCTACTCTTTCGTCAGCGATGCCTTTGTTTGGAAAATACCATGAAAAAACAATACTCAATACTTTGCTTTCTTTCGGTTTCAATTTAGTGCTTGTGGAGACAGCTCCATTGAGACCAGTAACATTTACTCCGGTTGTGTTGGTCACGTAACCTAGAATGGACTTGCAGATGTTAATACAAGAAGACCATGCTAGTGTTTTTGAAGTACAATTTAAAAACCCAACAATATTAAAGGGGACAACGTTTTTGATCCACAATTTGAAAAAAAATTATTTTTTCCTTCAACTAAATCTGACTGTAAAAGATTCCTCAATTGATAATAACGTACAGCATCTGCAATTGTTTCCTATCCAACGGGCCAGTTATATGCTGAGAAAGACAAGGTCTTTGTTAAATAATTTATGCTTAGGTGTCGCATAACACTCACTGAAAATTGCAGAAAGACAAAGCACTTGTGAAACTTTAAGTAATCAAGTGGAACGTTCCTCTTACCTGTTTTCTTAAAGACATCCCAAACAACTTCTGGATCATCTTCTACGGTAAATGATGTTACCTCTGAACCACTATCAACAGGACGTAGGGTAATATCACCACTCTGTGCGTAGAAACCAGGTCTCTTACAATTTAACCCCTTTTGTTTTACAGACCATTCTCCTTTTAGCCCTGATATTATACCATACTCGTATGCATGTAATGGCATGCCGTCTTTGAGCATACACGAAAAAGGTCCATTAGTCGTCCATGCCATACATTTTGACTTTTTTGCGCATGCGTTTTGACAATCTGCTGCAGTGACCAATCGCGTGAAAGCAATTTCAGCAAAGTTGTTTCCACGTCGAATCGTGTCATCATTGTAGCCAAATGGTAAATTCATCATGAAGGACACGTCTATTTCTTCATTTGATGGATTTGTAACATCCAAGGAGAAGATCACAGCGGGTGTGGCAGATTCTTTTGGACCACGTGGATGGAAAGCAGAGTATGCGTATAAGTTTAAGTCTACTTCCTTGCGAAGAGATTTATGTAGGTCTAAGAAGAGAGAAAGATTGACGTTGCCTTAGTGGAATGTTTTATTCGGCCGGTCATTTCTTATACAAAATGAACTTAATTGAAAGAATGGCAGAATTTTGTTATTTTGTTATTTTATTCAATTTCATTTTTATTAATTTTTCTATTGTTTTACTGATCATTTTCGGAAAAGTAATTATAGATACGGAGGAATCTCTTATAATAATACAGAGACTGTGTCTGTCCGTAACAGGCAAAGTGGATGTGTTCATTTTCCTTTGATGTTGCCGAAAAATGCATGTCTAATATGTTAAGTTTTCTGACGTTACGGTGCGACGTCAATAACACTACTTTAACGTCAATATCCTATATTAAATTAATGAAGCCATTACAGTGCACCTAAAACTTTGAGGCTAAATAACTTGGAAACGAGGTGGTGACGTCAATGATTTTTCACCGCGTGGGTAACTAGGGACCACCTAGGACCAATTTGGGTAAGTTTCCCAAACCTGGGTCACCAAATCCGTTTCGGAATGGACGGGTTGATGACGTCATCTAAAAACCTTCAAACCTTAATGTCTCCGCAACCGTTTGTAAAAAGTACATAATCCTATACATTTTCTTGATCAGCGTTTCAAGATCTATACGATGAAGGCAACAGGTATACAAATTTCTAAAAAAAAAATTTCGGTTTGGACGGGGCCATTGCTGACGTCAGCAAAATTTTTAAACCCTTATATCTCATTAACCGCTCATCAAAAGCACATGATCATATACATTTTCTTGATCAGCGCTTTAAGCTCTCCACAATAGAGGCAGCGTGAAAACAAAATTCTAAATTTATTTTAGTGGATGGGTTGCTGACGTCATCAAAATTCAAGTGACGCTTCCTTTTTATTTTTATCCCGCCTCAGTGGATTTTTCCACGGGCTTTATCGACTAGTTATTAATAATAGCCTACAAATTCAAAATATCTTGTTATTCAATCTTTTGCTAAAAACTTTCGATCCAGAACAAGTAGAACAGAAATTAACGCGAATAACAACGTCCGTTTCTCAAATGCGTTTAACCCTATTATACCTGAGGGGGAGGCACAAATTGCCCGCGGCAATTTTTTAGGTATAATAGGGTTAATATATGACAGGATAACAATTCTGTTTTCTGACTAAATTATTGTCATTAATTAGTGCTTTCTTCAAATGTTGAGCAATAATAAATTTAACTATAATAATTCCCAAACTTACCAACTTTAAGCTTCGATATTGGAAAGGAACCAGAATAGGTCATACTTTCGACATTCTCAAACCCGCGAGGTGCATGAGTTCTCAACACAGCTGCCCGTGGTTTTGATGAACCCTTTTTTACTCTAACTCCAAGCAGCATCATTTCTAAGGACGTTTTACTTAGCTTAGCTGAACCTCCAGGGGATTGATTCTCAATGGTCCACTCGTGAAATGTACCTGTAACAAAAGGTGTATGGAGTATGAGTGTAAATGTTATAGAAAGTAGAAAAAATTGTTTAAGTATAAACTTTATATGAAGCAAGGAGAAGGGGTGCTGGAATTCCTCTAAGGTAATCAATTTTTGCGAAGTTAGCAAGTGCTAATATGTTGCGAATAGCGAGATAGCCAATATTTTTCTCGAAATCGACAAAAACTCGCGAAATTAGCGAAAAATTAATTCCCGCGAAAATTAAAACCATTAGGGTAATTTAAATGCCACACCGTTTTCACTAAAAAAATGCCATGAAAAAGCTAGTATTCCTCTAAACTAGGCTTGAATACTTCTGAATGCTGTTTTACAGAATACTGTTTCACTAAATGCTTTTTTGTGAGATATAATTTACATTGTTGATATTTTGTTATGATTTGTATCTAATTAAGTGCCAATGGCTACCTATCTTTTCCTTTTTTGCTGTTTTTATTTTACTGGAACCTAAATCAAAAGTACCAGCGTTGACATTGTTATTCACTTACCGTCAGCGCGCATTTCAAATGAGCCGGTACCAAGAGCGCCAAGCGGTACAGCAGATCTCATTCCCGCAGGCGGATGTTTGTAATGATCACGATGTACAATTCCGGAAACACACTCATCATGGGGTTCAGGCTTTGGAATATCAGTTTTCAACCAACAGCAATAGCTATCTGAATATTTAAAGTCATAAGTAAAGGGTAGTTTCCACTGCTACTGTAAATTACATACAAGGTTATACAACTGGTGCCCAGTACAGTTATAAACATAGTTCACATTGCTTACATCTGTGCAATAATACACAGTTGTGTATAATTAATTATGTACAATATATTTTTTTTATTGTAGCATAAAACAACAAAAGAAAACAATTTTTGATGCATCATTTACAAGAGATGTTATTTTGGTTGAGCATGTGACATTTCAAATGTTATTTTCGTTATTTCAAAAAATTTAAAAATAGTTTTTGTTGAATGGACATAGAATACAAAGGAGCGCAATTAAGCAAGTGGCATTTGTTGCAAAGGTGTAGTACCTAATGTTATGTTCTTTAGGCGTTTTATAATATTAAGTTTTTACAACAGATAACATAAGGGAATTTCTAACTACTAATAAAAGTTCTTGCCAGACGATATGCTAAGAAGAAATAGTCATCAGGGTTATATGAGAATAGCAAAAGAAACCAATACTTACTTTGAGGACAGTTAGAGGTACCTTCACTTTGTAGTCGGAGCACCCATGCAGCGCAACGCGGCTCTTTGCAGCAATACTTCTCACATATTTTTGCATTGTTTTCCATTGTGCTACCATGCAGAGATTTTACTTCAAAACTCTAAATGTTTAAGAACGTAAAATTATATGTTTTTATCTAAATCATTGTTGTTATTTAGGAGACTGGATGACATTCCAAGTCAGTAGGAATTTTTAAATCAAAATATTAGGCCCTAAAGGTGTAGCCCTTAGTCGAGTTTTTAGGACACCCAGATTATAGGAAGAACTCAATTACCTTCATATGGACTAAGATGAAATAATAATATTACAGATATATTTATCCTGACGTCAGCATTTTCTGCTGTAACGTTATTAGAATTAGAACTAATAAAATACTGAAGACCATATTTCACTAAAATTGTAAAACAACGTAAAACGAGCCAAGAGCTGAATGAAAAAGTCGTGCAATGAAAGTAAGTCGAAAAAAGAAATTGCCTAATACAAAAGTATTCTTCAAGAAACTCGGCAAACAACTCCAGTGTTTTAAAAAAGCGTTAAAAAATCTCTCCCCAGAAACTCTATAAATTCAGTGTTTGATTCTTTTAGAACCATATTGGTGATGTGGAATGATTTTTACGTCATTTCTTTACCACAACAGACGACAACATAATGATGGGAATCTATACTTACCAGGAAAACACTGCCTCTCATATCAGTACCATTCATCCACGCAGATGGTTTGCATTTCTCATATTTTTTTGGTTTCTCGTACAGATAAAAATATGGTGAATATGTTTTTGTCACCCATGAATGTTCCACCTAAAACATAAAATTAATAGAAGCTTATATAAAAATATGTGTTGACGTAAAGAATAGGAAAATTAAAATTTATAGAAATATTAGTCGTGATTTCAAAGAAACTGAACACCGTAGGTGAGTCAGTCCCCATACTGTATCAACTTGCTGGCGCTTATCTGATTTTGTTGGTAGGGTGTTGTTGGTGTTGTTGTAGTGTAAACGTAAAAATCTGCAGAGATGATTCTGAGCTTGCAGACAGGGTAATAAAATGGCCTTTTCTTCACCACACGTTACAATAATTACAACATCTCTATTACAAGCTGTCTGTAAAGGACAAAGGCTTTTAGCGGGGCATCGATTCAAGGCTTATACAGTAAAAGAGCACATTCATGATTATTTTAATTTTTCATTAAGGTAAAGGTCGAATAGCTTCAAAATCAAAAGAAAAAAAAACCCAACTTACAAAGGAAACATTCTGAGGTTCAGTGTACAATCCACATTGTGATATGTAAGCGAATTCCTGGCCAGATTTTACTTTACCAGATGCACCGTTATTGAATTTCAGCTTCGTGAGTAGACTATTCAAGGTTTTTGCATCATCGTCTAAAAAGAAATAGAGGTAAACAATGTAAGAGATATAAAACAACAACAACAACAACGACAACAACGACAACGCGAAGACAACGCGAAGACAACAACGACAACAACGACAACGACGATGACAATAACAACAACAACAACGAAGACGACGACGACAACGCGAAGACAACGCGAAGACAACAACGACAACAACGACAACGACGACGACAATAACAACAACAACAACGAAGACGACGACGACAACGCGAAGACAACGCGAAGACAACGACGACAACAACGACAACGACGACGACAATAACAACAACAACAACGAAGACAACGACGACGACAACGCGAAGACAACGACGACGGCAACAACAACGACGACAGCAATAACAACAACAACGACAACAACAACAACGACGACGAAGATAACAACGAAGACGACGATAACAACCAACGATGACGACGACAACGACGACGACGACAACAACAACAACAACAATAAGTAATACTTTGGAATAAAAGGAATATTTGTTTGTAAATGTGTATAGCGTCGTACCCAACAAAGACGGAAAATAAAAATTTCGATGGTTGAGGAAACCTCCTTTTCGCACCCTCAGAAAAGATACATAACGTGAAACTGTTATGTGATAATTACCACTTTAAGATCGTACTAGAAAATTGGGAGAGTCAAGCACCTTGGCAACGGTTAAGGGTCGTTTCCATTGAACTGCATTTTCTGCTAAAGGAAAAAAAACTTCACGGGTTTTTTTGTTATCGCGTGCTCACTTCGACAAAATCTCTGAATTATTTTCAAAGTGCTAACGCGCTAACAAGAAAATTGCGCTATAGCGAAAAATAAAGTCACGAACGATCCTTAAACGCCTAAGTTGCGTTGCAAATTAGTTAGTGCAATTATAAAGTATTGACAATTTACATTCTTCTCTTTTATCGTTTACATGGAAATAACATCTAACTTACTCTGCTCTTTTGTTTTCTTCACGCGATCTTCTTCACTTTCTTCAAATCTGCTTCCCACTTTTATGTTTTTATTTCCTGCTGTTAGATTCTGTGCGTCCACAATCCCTAAGGATGAAATCCCTTTCGACTCCTTCGTGTTGTTATTCTGTCGTTCCTTCGGTTTATCAGATAAGATTGTGTTATTTGTCATCTGAGTAGGAGAACGCTCTTCTGAGCTCTTTTTATTACTACTTCCAGTATCTATACCAGTTGAATTGCTGTTCTCAAGTTTTCTGCTCGAGTTACTGCCAACTACCGTGTAATGATTACTTGTTTTGTGTTGCTGTTTCGTGTTTTTACGATTATTACCAGAGGCTTTACTGTTTTTATTTAGTTTATGTTTATATTTTACAATTCCTGGTTTACTCTTACCATCATTAAATTTTTGATATGTTACATTAGTAACTTGTAAATTTGACGAATTTGTTTTTAGTATGTTCGTCGTTGGATAAGCTGATAGATGGTAAGCTGTTTGAACAGCTTTTGTATAGTCTGGGAAATTGTAGAGGTATTTCCCCTCTTTCATATAGTTCAATGCGTTAGCTAGATTCTTTTCTGTAGAGGCTTTTAAATTATTACTGGTATTTAGAGTATTATTAAGTTGGTTTCTTGAACTAACGTTTGCAGCAATGGGACTAATTTTTTTTGTACTTTGCATCAAATTTTCGGCTTCATCTGGCATGACCAAGAATGTACCATTCACATTGTACTCACTTGAATCTGAGTCCTCGTCTCCACTACCAGAGCCAGACTCACTTCCTTCGTTTTCTGATTCTAATAACGTCGAAAATCTTAAAAAGGCTTCAATGTTTTCTTTGTCGTCATTTATTCGGCTAGATTTCTGTGTAACACTGCCTCCTAAAAATTAAAAATGTTAGCTGGGTATATTCTTTAACAACATTCAGTACAATAATTTTACTATGGATGGAGATGGTTAATATCACTTCAGATGTCGCAGGAATCAAGGTCTAACGGCTTTTTTATCAATTATCTATATACGTAATCATTCGAATGGGAACCAACGAGGGTATTTTTAATAAGAGTACTTTTTGAGTAAAATTTTGTTGTTACTGAATATTTCTTCTGTAACCTAGCTAACTGCTGTAAGAGCTCTAGGAAATTTTATGCCTTTTGAAGACCTTCAGGGAACTGAAGCTACAATGCGCACTGCCGCCGTGAAAATAATCGGCGAACTTTCTAACCGACGAATCGCGAATAAACCGCTCGTTTGATTTAATTATGCAGCATTTTACAGCCCATTTATTTTGTCACGTGATAAGCAAGGAGTCAAAGCTCTAGCTATTTAGGCACTGTCCCAATAAGAAAAGTCTAACAAGCTATGCACACGAATTTATGGACTTTTAAATATTCGTAACATGTGGATATGGCCAGTTTTAAAACACGAAATATCAAATATACAATCAGCATGCGTTCATTGCTTTCGCTTCGGAATTGTCTTCCATTACTTGCGGTTTGTTTTTCAGATTATTAAGAGTTTTAAGTGATATTACGTGAAAGGACACCACTTTAAGTGTGTATGCTCACGAAAAGTTTAACTTCAGTAACAATTTGTTGAATAAAAGGGAGCAAAGAAAAGCATCTCCAATTTTAATGTCTATCAGTTTAAATTTTTTGTAGCAGTCGTGCAACAACATTAGAATCAGAATTTTAAGTGCACAGCTTTCCAACAAATTGCAATTTTTCGTTCTTTCTTTATTTTTTGTATGATATAGTTCTATATAATAGGAGTGTACCTATATGGATACCACTGCAAATATACCGGCTAATTTAGCAAAGTAATGCCTTTCATTTTTATTGAAATTAACAAAGAAATACATCATTTTAAATAAGCTATCACCGAGAAATCGCCTTTCACACTCAGGCTGGCGAAAATACAAACGTCTAAGTAAACAAACTTACCTAGAGATGTGAAATACAATACTAATAATATTATGATGGAGAACTTGTAAATAGAAGCCATTTTTTATATTGATAATTAAACGACATCAACAAAGACTTGTGTGAGCTACACAAATGAAAACTTGTTCCACATGATCAGCAATGCGTGGAATCATAACAGCATTAAAATCATTTTAAAATCAAGCCATCTCATTGGTGCATTGGTATAGTACCCATTCTTCTATATAATGTTGTTTTTTCTTTTTTGATTAAATACTAGCGAAGTAATGTTATTCCGTTTTTTTTAAAGCAGCTCTCTCATTCGATTTAACTTTTCAAAGGGTATTTGTACCTAGAGGCTACTTGATGAATTATTTATGAGATGTCGACCAAAAGATCGCTGTTAGCCTCATTTGCAATTCACATACAGCCTCGTGTACATCTATGAATATCTATTTGTGCAATCAATTTTTCGCAATATTTAAACAAAAACTTTTCCTTTTCCTTTTCTATATACAACACCGTATTACCGTATATGTATAAATTAGTGAAAAGTTGTCAATTCTCTCGGAAAATCGGGAACAAAAAAAGTTATGCTATGCTCAAAAAGTCAAACTTATTTTCTTCTGCATGTTTTCTTTCTTTTTTCTATTTTGGGAACTCATTTTGTGTTTGTTCTTTCCTTTTTTCTGCTGTGCTTCAAAAACTTCACACGCAAGAAAGTTGTTAAATCTCTATGTTAATAACAGCTGTATTCTGCCTGCCTGTCTGTCTGCAAGAATAACCGTGGATTTTTTCAGTATCTGTATAATATCTGAAATCATCAATGTAATATCCGGTCCGAACAAGCATCCACTCTTTGATCAAAGGTTTTAAATAAGCACCCAGTGACCAAAATAAGCGCCCCGCCGATCGAGCTGGGAGCTTGTTTGTAAAAACGTGACAAATAAGAAGACGCTTTTTTTTGTATTTTATAGATAATAAAAACTTTACAATACCATTTTATGTAGAAGGTTACGAGGAAGTATAGTTGGGCCAACCTCGTCCCCAGGGCACATTCTATTTTCTTTGACATGTGGACGGCGATCTCGCCGTTCCAATATAAAAAAGACAACAGGCGCTAGGAACGACGTTGGAGTTGGGCGTAGTATATTAACATTAATGATCTTTGTATTGTGTTTTTATAATTTTTTAAGTTACGTTATTATTGTTATTGTTCACTTTATAACTTCTTCGAGTTTCAGAAGTGCCTAAGGACAAAATAAGTGCCCAGTGTGAATAAGTGCCCAGCGTAATAGTTTAAGAATTAACAAACCGCCAAGGACACTTAATGGGTAATTTTCGGTAAGTTTGTTTTGGACACTTTATGTTCTCAAAGAATGCTTGGAAACAAAGCTTTCTTTTTAATGTAACTTCCTTCGGCGTCCGTGCGCCGTTATTTGTCGTGTAGAGATTACGTCGAAATTTCAAGGGCGGAAAAACAGGCTTACTGTAGTGTAGGTATCTAGGCGAAAATTAAAATCGTGAAACATCGAACAGATTTTTTCACTTTTTATTTGTTTTATTTTAAACGTTGTTAGCGATGCACATACGAGGGCATCTAAGCTGGAATTATTCAAGAAAGGCTATTATTAATCTAGTATTATTGACAACTTGGCTAAACTAAACGACTCGTGAAGTGACTTTGTCGTTTGGTCTGTTTACTCGTCGCTACGATAATTGTAACCCTGCTGGCATTGTAAGTTGATTAGTGTTTATTTTAATTAAGTGTTGATCCCTTAGAGCTTGTTCAAGCACTGTGATTCGTAGAAAATTGACATCCTGAGCCTTCCTAATTCCTAAATTGATTCTTAAATAATTGTAGCAAAAATACTTTAAAACTGGTAAAAATTTAAAAACAGGTTGAATAAATGAAGAAAGGAACGAAGAAAAACACATATTTTTAAAATATGCAGAATTGGTTACACTGCAATACCATATTAGCTACGTCTACGCCATCATATCCCTGGAGAGAATATTGTAAGAATGAACATTTAATATTATTTTAAATTCTGCAAGAAACAATTTTGGTGTCCATGATTGAGCACCAACGAGTCTCCATAATTTTAAACATAAAAAAATTCTTACTACAAAAAAATTTGAAAATCACTTGTGGAAAAATTCACAGGTGATTGACTGCCTGCACCAGTTATAGGTATTCTTATTACCAATGGATCCTTTATATGTTTTACTATGGCGACCACGGTGATAAATCCAAAAAACATTTATTTCCCTAATAGTTTGTAACACTAAAAAATATTAGACAGGAATTACAGTTAGTTAAATATATATTCCACATACTATTATAAATTATACCTCCTACCAAATGTACAGTATTATATATATAAAAAATAGTTCTTCTTTAAAAAACATCCTTTACCTATGACGTCAGGAAAAGCAAGGCTTCAAAAGATGTTGTAGACTACTTCGTGAAGATTTTTGAATATATAAAGCTAAGATGGATTCCGTTTATTTCAATTTATAAAATTTGATAATGAAGTAGGACTCCTGTTTAAAGTAGGTTTTTGTTAAAAAAATGGCTAGTTTAAAAGTAAGTCAACAATAGTCTCTTCTAAAACATTCAAAGCAAAACAAACGATGCACAAGCCAATCAAATAGGAAAACAAACAAACAAAAAATAACAAACCGTAACAAAATCTATTTTACAGTCCCTGTGCTTAAGAAGAAAGAAGACACAGCAGGCGTTCATAACGTTTATGACGCTACTGTTAAGCATGATAATTTTATCAAAGAGGTATTGTGTTATAGCCAGGTATCTGCACTTTTGTTCGACAATGTACAAAAATTATTCTGTTAAATATCATTATCATTATTACTGATGATTAGTTTCACCTCTTCTGTCTTGAATTTCAGCTACCATGGTTTTCGTGGTTACTATAATCAGGGCAAACTCAATATTTTTGTTCAACCTTCCCAACTTTGGCCATGTTCTGCAATTTATCAACAATCGAAAAGGCAAACGCAATATTTTTGTTCAAACTTCGCGACTTCGGCCACGTTCTGCAGTTTAGCAGCAATTGAAAGGACATGATGGGAGACATTCTCTTTTGCAA
This sequence comes from Hydractinia echinata, assembly GCA_030067915.1. Lineage (NCBI taxonomy): Eukaryota > Metazoa > Cnidaria > Hydrozoa > Anthoathecata > Hydractiniidae > Hydractinia > Hydractinia echinata. The sequence goes on from JASGCC010000191.1 coordinate 395,617, forward strand.
CCTTCGGAGCACGTTGTGGTCGTGGAATTTGGTGTGCTCCCTTTCAAAACATTTGATTTAGTTCTTAATAAACCTATTAGGTTATCTAGTTGGTTCTTAGTGTGCAACAAAGATTCAGTGTCTGGCATGTTAAGTAGTTTGGCTAATTTATCCAGCTTTGGGCCAGAATATTTAAGGTTCGGCCCGTTTGTTATATTTTTGTAGCTGTCAGATACATACGTTAACGGGGCTGTCCATGGTGAATCCTTAATCGCACTATTTTGGGAAGTACCAAATGTTCGAGTACAGCATTCAAAATTGCATGAAGGGTAACAGAATTGTTTACAAGAAGTCGCGCAGTAGCCTTTCCCATGATGCTTTGAGTGATGTTTTTTAAGGTCGCGATTCGACGAGTCCGATGCCTCTACTTTTTCCTCTATTTTTTGGTTAAGGGCGTCGAGATTTTCAGAGAGCTCCATTTTATCGGCAGACAATGTTGTTGATTTATGTGACTTGGTTAATTTTCTCTCCTTTTTTAAAAGCGAATCTTTCACGTGTGTGTCATCTTCGATTTCAACTTTAAGTTTGGGTTTCGAGGATAATAGCTTTTGGTATGGAGAATCAGCTTCCCTCTGTAACTCTGCTTTGCTTTTAAATTTAACAATTTTCTCGGTTTCATCTGAATCGTTTTGAGATTTTTCAAACGCCTTAGATGAGGAGGCAGTAGATAAGGAAAAAGAAGAATCTTTTTGAAACTTTAATGATTTATCTTTTTGCGTATTCCTTCCTTTATTTGGTATTTCATCTTGCAATTTAACTAATTTTTCCAAAATCTGAATGTTCTGCAAACGGTCGTCACTTTTCTCTTTCTTTATACGTGTCTTTTCCTTCTTTTGGTTCTTTTTTGGTTGAACTTTATTTGGCTTGTCATCAACAAATTGAAAACCTTCAACAGCGTGCTTTTTCTCTGACGGCCGAGTGTTCACCTTTTCAATGTATTTCTCAAGTTTCTTATACTCGCGTTGCGTCGTTTCCATCGATTTCAACAGCTTCTTTAAATCGAAATTCTCTGGCAAGTTTAACGCGTTGCTTTTCGGCTTCAGCTTGTTTCGTTTTGTTTTTCTCGCGCGACAGCATTCAAATTTACAAGATGGTAGACACCTGTGCTTACAAGAATCGTGACAGACAAACCCAACTTCGAGATCTTTGTCTTTCAAGATTTGTTCTAAGAAATAAACGAATAATAAACACAAAATTAGCGCGAATTGAATCACTAGAAACACATAATTTATTATTCACGGAAATTTATGTTAAAATACATTTGTTAAAATCATAACTTTAGGTAGACAGCAAAGGTGCCGAAATGATTGTTTGAAATTAGGTAGATAGTAAAGGTGCCGAAATGATTGTTTAAAATTAGGTAGATAGCAAAGGTGCCGAAATGATTGTTTATAATTAGGAAGATGGCAAAGGTGCCCAAATGACTGCTAAAAGCGCCAGAACAGAAATATAACAAAGGCCTTCAGTGGAATTTAGTTATACGTACATATCTTACGAAACAAGCGTTGTTCGCCGACTAATTAAAATCTCACAATAATATAGTGTCTATTCAAGGGCCTATAACTAGTCCATAGGGTACAAAAAGTGTTGCAGATACAATTTGCGAATAGTAAATCATTGTTGGTCATGGCCATTAGAGGAGTACTGTTTTTTTTTAATTATAGGCCCCCTCAACGAGCAATTACCTCTTATTTCTATTGTTTCCCCCTCCCTGGTGGTTACAGTCATGAATTTTACACAAAAGTCGAAAACTAAATAAAACTTTTTTTTATGTTTTTTTTTACTGTTGTGATTTTAATATGATAGTTTTACCTAATCGTTCCAGTTTTGATTGTAGACGTCTATTGGTCTCAAGAGATTTCGAAGCATCGTCCTTAGGATTGCAACATGCGCATGACGGCAAACACGTGACCAAACAGTGTGGGTGACAAAAATCTAAGTAAGAACAACTACTATAAGACAATGGCCAAACACACTACAAATAAACAACGTCACTAAGTCGGTGCGGAAAGTAATGTTCATCTTTTTAGAGGATGGTAACAGTAAAAGGTCAAGAGTAAGTGTTGAGCGTAACGAATACTGAATGAATGTTTTTATTAATGATAAAATAAAGCTTCGTGCCCTTCAAAAAACAGCAAATTGAGGAATTTTAGGCCAAATGATAATTTATTTCGAATTCTTCTTTTCCTAGATGCCTATATGCTGCTCTTATGTTCGAACGATGCAAGATTTTTCCAAGGTGTGGCAGGTGCGCTTTAATGTTTTTGCTAAGAAAGAATTTTTGTACTAATTTTAATGAGTAGGAAAAAATTCGTTATTGCGCGAAATATAGTTCATAGCAATTACGCTCACAAAAGTTTGCGCGAAACTTAATATACGCTACAAGTTTTGATACACACTCATTTTCATATATTTTTAATTACTTTATTATTTATTCAATTGTTGGCGGGGCGTTTCTTTGGTGTAGTGGCGATTCTTCAGGGTCATCCTTTGGTGTAGGAAAAAGGGTGTTTACTTCAGCATGTACTTTCATTTCGAAAGGGGAGTTGACTTCCAGCCTTATACAAACGATTCTTGACTCTTAATTTCTACGAACAGTTAGCAGTAAAGAAAACAATACGTCGGATCAAGGCATAGTTGTTTTACGAAGAAATAATTCCATGGAATGTTTACCGACTTCAGTAGCGTTATATTGATTGTTGCAATGTTCGCTTTCCAGAAAAGTTCTAAACTGTGTCAATGTTACTTCACAAGACAAAAACTAAACATGCTCGGGTAAAGCAATCTTTCGACTGATGGGACACGTCACGGAAATGTTGGTTTTTGAAGTTGCGGAAAGCGAATTTTGGTGCAAAAAAGAGTGAAATCTGAAACTTTCCAGCCTTTCTTAAGTTGACGTTATAAGAAGTAAATGTAGCACGCGATTGAATTTCAAAAAAATTTATTTTTGTTACTCTTTTTTTTCTCAGCAAACTCAAAAATACCTGGTTTATATCACTGAAATTTTTTAATTTCTATTTACATATTTATACTGCTAGGTAGCTCCGTAGCTAGCTATCTTACTCGATGCTTACCTACCTTTGCGCAACATCTAATGTCTAACATTTAATGGTCACGTCTCTGTCTTTTGCGCATGCGCAGATAATTATATCGAGATATGCTTTACAATCAAATCAAAATTGGTTGGCTTTGATTTAGTCCTATTCAATTTTTATTTCAGACATTGTCGCCAACTTCATCCTCAATTCCAGTGTAGGGTAAGAGGAAAGAGGGCGTCGAATGAGCAAGGTGGATTTTGTTCATGATTGCAACTTCTCATTGTTTTTATTGCAGGAATTTTTTAAAGGTCAGAATCAACTAAATTATATGCCACTTTCTTCTTCTGCCTATGTGTTCAGGGTATTTTCTCCAAGATGAAACGAATTCTGCTTAAGTGCATCTTTTAAGTGATTTTCCTATGTTATATCGGATAAAAACTTTCTTATCAAACAATATGAAACTTTTTTAAAACTTTTTTCGTAATATTAAGTTCCAAATATTCCCATCTGACCTTATGACATTATTTGGAACGTTTGGAAGTTTAATAATGATCTTATCTTTAATGACACGTAGCAGTGTAATGTTCTCGTTTTTAAGAGTCATTATATGATTTCACAACTTCCCGAATTTTAAGTATTCAAAAATTTAAATGTCGTAAGAACTAAAAGAGATTTTCAGAAATACTTGTTAAACTATTTATCCCCTAAGCATGTAAAAAAAAAATTTTCATGTTAGGTTCCTTTTAAGTCAGCAAAATGTATTCTTCGAGTTTGGTTAGTTTTGATGCAGGATGTCTACTCATATTATAAATGCTAAATCTTTCCTAGGAGAACTCCAAGAGTATTCAGATTTGCCGAAACCAAAAATTTGGAAACGTAAACGTTTACCACAAATTATCGACCTAAAAAAACGGACTGAAACTCAAAATCGATTTAAGTTTTTTTCCATTAGCTTCTCCTATTATGGCACCATTTCAGGTGTTTTTTTCCTAGAGCATATATCAGTTTTGGGAGTTCAAGGAGTTTCCAGGAGTAGTGGCCACCATATTTTTTATATAACTCATTCAGAATCTGTTTTCTATTATATGCTCAAGTCAACGTTTCCTAGATCACCATGAAGTGTGTACAAAAATTATTATTTGTATGAAGCAATGGAAGAAAAATGTTTACCTTCGTCTGATATTGTTTGCGTTATCTCCACCTCTCCCAAGTAAACAATAACAAAAAGATAGAAAATAAAATATCTCATCCTCGAAAACTTTGTTTTGTTTACTAAACATCAAAATTTATTTGCCATGAATTACATTTAACGTTTTATTTCGAACGTTGAGTTCGAAATTTATCTTCGTGTTTTGTAATCACAATCGGTATAATTTGAAGCAGCAGAAGTCTCATTCAAAATAGGCGACCTGCTGTGTTTTTCTTAAAAGAATTATTCAGCACGAGTATGAATATTATGCCGAATCGTCGGCATGGTGTGAGCATGGCAGTAAACCGAACGTTTGCTAATATAGCTTCAGCCTTTTATCAAATGGAGTTATTAATTATTGGGCGTGAATTTAATTAAAATTCCATCATTTATAATAACTTTTGGTGTGAAATTTGTCGAAACCCTTGGTGCGCCCACCACATGTGCTATTCACTTGCAGAAAGAGAAAATCAAACATTTTACCTCGAGGATTATACTATGTTTAGTACAAGTTGATAACTTCCCTTGTCTCTAGTAACACCCTAAGAAACACAGTAAAAAGCACCATAAAAAGTGATATATCTGCTTTGTCTCCGGGGTCTTTAGGTCATACGTTGCAACATTAAATGCAAGTTAAAATGTTTGTTCACTTGCCAGCTATGGCAAGCTACCTTCTGCTTGCTGTTATTCTCATTTTCTACTATTAATTTACATGTTTGACCATTATTTATCATAAAATAACACGGCAAATGAAATTGAATTTTGTAAGAAAGTGTAAAAATAAAATGAAATGGAAATATTCATTCACGCCACACGGCTGTTTCAGCGGGCAATATTTCGGAAACTCAGACTGCGCATGATACAGCTTTATACCCATTAAACACACTGAAACCTTAAAACTGAGATTTGATAATAAAAGTTTATTCATTTATCAATAAAATTTTGAAAAAATTATTAAGTTTCATTTGTTTATCAGCTACCACAACCAGCTTAGACTTTATGTCTTTTTTTTAATGAAAACAGATACCCTCTCAATCCTGTTAAATTTTTGTAAACACGAAGTTATCCTGGCAATAAATTTGGTTAAAACAGGTACTTGAGGCTTACGTGAAACCTATATGACATTAATTTGAAGTGAATCAGTACTTTAGAAAAAATTATGGTCTGTGACAAAACACGTTTTTTTTTAATTTTTTTTGTTAAATTCAACATGGCCACTATAGAATTTCACCTAGCCTTGATAGCAAAAACGTTCTACATGTTCAAAGAACTTCAGAAAATTAGTTTCTTTTTGCATAAAAAAATTTGGGGAACAAAATTTTGTCCCACACCTAGCTATTTCTTGGATACCTGTTTTTAGTATGTTGACCGACCTTCACAATACCCGAGGCAAACTGGGTTGTTAGCTACTGATATGTACCTCTTGTGTACAAGGAAAGTTTTTAAACCAAATTTTATTTATATATAAGTAAAAAATTATCAATTTTACAAAATCCTAAGTGAGAATGTTTTAACCTTGGTCGACATGTAAGTGATTTTGTCGCTAGCAGGGTAATGTCGATTTGAAATTAACTTTTTTAAAAAGAATGCTCAGCCGAAGTAAATATATGTTTTAACATTTTCCGGCAAACCAAGAAAATTCTTCCAAATATACTAAGCTTAGGCATTTTAATCCTATTGTAACAACAAATTTTATTCCCTTTATTTCAGGCTAGTATACAGGAAATAAAGCACTGTGAGTACAGAATGAGCAATTCTGCAATTTCATTAATTAGTTCTTCAATCAATAAAATGTTTTAACTAAAAGAATAAAAGTATATACAAGGTTAAGTAAGTATAGCATAAGTTATCACTTAACACAGAATCAACAGGATTCTGTACTCACAGTGCTTTAGTAAAATGGGCGGTTTTTTAGACATTTTATTTTAGGGGGCATTTTTATTACTATTAAAGCAAACTTTCAGGAAGCCGAAAAGGACCAAGTTTTGTGGTTTTACTTTTGTAAAAGAAAAAACGCATTGTGAGCCATAAACTGTTGCGAATAAAGAAATATAAAAAAACTTTCGGGTACAAACTTATGAGTTTGAAAAGATAGAAAACGGTAAATGCCCAATTAAACAACCAATCTATATTTATGCCTGTCTTCAATAAACACCCACTCCCCCAACGTTGAGGCTCTAATAAACAGACCATTTCTTTATTCAAAAAGGTGCATTTAAATTTATTTTATGTGAATTTATGATAAAAATAAAGGTTTGTGTTAAAGAGGAATATTTGTATTAATGTAACGCCTGTCTCCAGTAAACGCTGCCTAGAAATTCTGAAAATTGAATAAACGCCCCACGCATTTATAGTACGTTATATTTTTTAACATTTGTCAAGAAACTGAAATGACCCCTAGACTTAAGTTACCTTTTTACATAGAAAAAGACCTGCATATTGTTGACATATTGTCTTAGCGGAATTTTGAATGTAAAATATTTTACAAAACATTTGGAGAATGAGAACTTCTAAAAGTTTAAACCTGTGAAATATGAGAGCAATCAAAATAGTTTACACCACATAATACATTGCATAACAGACTCAAACTGGAATAATGTGTGGCAAATGCATGTTGTTAAGTCTTAATTTTTCTCAAAAGCATCCTTTTATTCACAAAAATTTATATTGCAGCAATCATTTTTGTCTGCAACAAACTAATGAGAGGCATGTATTGCTAAAATGGCTGCTTTTTTGCAGCTGTGCCAGACCACCTCAAGCATAATTTTTTTTGGCACTATAATTTTAAATCAACAAATAAAACTTTTTCGCAAGAATATAACTGCCAGGCAAAAAATAGTTTTGTAAACGAGATGCCAGCTTGTAAGAATTTCTGACATTAATGAGTACCCAGGAAACAATTTTTTTACATGAAAAATACATATAATACTTATAAATATTCACAACTGATGATCGCATAGCATGAAACTTGAAGTTTTGTGAATATTTTATCCATGTATATATATATATATTTTGAAATATATCTAATCCGCTTTGCAAACACACGTATATATACTATACTTTATTAATGCATTTATGGGAACTGAAAAACAAAAGAATACTGCTATTTGCTAAACATGTGAGTATTATGTAATAAAAGATAATTTATATATATATATACATATGTAATAAAAGATAATTTATATATATATATATACATATTTTCACTAGAACTATCAAAATTCCACGGCAACAGGTTGTTCCATCTTGTATGCAAATGTTCTAACCTATTGAAAAAGCAAGTGAAATAAAAGGATAAAAAACTAACAAAAACACCCAAACAAATTTAATAATGTAATGGAACACACAATAAGACAAAAAGGCATGAATTGATTACTTTTTAAATATTTTAATATAAACAATATCAATTGTATATATTTTTTCTCAAAAAAATATCACAAGCAAACTCCTTGACTTTTACATCTAGTTATACAACATTTAAAATTTAGTCTAGGAACTTTCTTTAGCCAGACATAGTGGTCCCAATTGCAGCATCTAGCTAGCAAGCTATGTAGAGCTAGCTAAAGGTTTGAACAAAATCACAAAAAGAATAAAAAGAACCTATAATTGTGGCTGAAAAATAGTTTGAACCCTGCGTATGAATACTACCTAGCTTGTGAATGTTGGAGCAATAGGTTGTCCTACTTACTAGGTATATATTAAGGTATATAGCTAATCAATTCCATCCATGTTTGTCCATTTTTACACTTTTGTATATATTACCCATTCAGCCCAGCAGCTACACACATGATTATCTAAAAGAGGCATTGCGTACGGTATTACAAACAAATATTTTTCAGAAAAACTTTTAGGCTAAAAACGAGCAATTTTTTACATTAAAAGTAAAATTATATCATTATGGTGCCTTTAGGTTTAAATAACCCTACCAGTAAATAACAATACTAATAAATTAGGAATTAAGTCCATTACATGCCAAAAAAGAAAGCAATTTTTTACACTTTCAGCACATTTTTTACCAAAAGTTTGTCAAAACAGTAATTTTTCAGAAGTACTGATACAAACTTAATTTTTTCTTTACCTGTTAGATTGTTCTTTTAGCTTTCTAAAAAGGTATGCCGCACTAGCTACATAACTTCACACTGCCCACAAATTCAAAATGATTTAGTGTAACTTTCATTTTCCCAATTTCGATAAAAAATGTATGGCTAAGTTAGACCAAATTTGCCCCAGCTTCTTCTAGCTCGTCTATGTTGTGATGCACACCATCGCCCGCCAACGGCTTCAATAATTTTGAAAAACTGAAGCAAATCCGCTGAAATTGATTTAATGTGTGCAAAAACGATATGGAAAGTGTATCTACTTATTTATCGAAACTGTTTTTATTCTCGGCCGCCATTTTGCGCCCGCAACGTGCTCAAGCAACCAGCGCATGCGTAGTCTTACTTTCCGCCCTGAAACAGCCGTGGCCACCAAAATAAAATACTCCTGAACTGCTAACTCTAAATCACTCTAACTTCCTGTTCTTCAGGTGATAGAATGATGGCGCCTCGTATGAAGAAACGTAATACAATTAGAGAATATTTTTACTTTGTGAACGTTCTGATTTTTAGCGACGTTAAAGAAAGTCGCATTTGCCCGGGACTGTCAATATTGTTGACAACTTGTTCATGTGGATGTGTGGATCAGTTGAAAGTTTGTTGCAGTAAGTGTGGACAGGAAAAAACATTTTATGCATCTGTGTGTAGCTTGTAGATTGGTCAAAGCAAGAAGGACATACAAGGCAGTAAAATATATAAGGGTGGCATGGTCATCGATTTCCAAAAATTAGGTCGAGGATTTTATGCGATAAAAGGTTTTTGTCTCTTCACTAATTTTCACTTTATTGAATTGGTGTAGTCATTCATTTTTCATGTTCTTAATTTCCCACAATTACACAGTGCGACAAAATGGGTTACAAAGTGCGATAGGAATACAAAGTGCGACAAAGTGGGTTACAAAGTGCAATATGAATACAATGTGCGAGGGGATTACAAAGTGATACACTACATATGGTGCTGACAATTGGAGAAGGTCTCCTTTTTATCTTTCTAAATTCTTTCTATTTTCAAATATTTGTTTTCTTATATATTTTACATGTTAAGATAAATTTGTCATTACGTTTTTTGGCTATGTATAAATTTTGGACAAATAAATGATAACACTTCGACTAAAATCGAGAGAAGGTCGCAAGAAGCAGGTTTTTAGCAAGCTAGCAAGCTGTTTGTGCTGTTACTTTACCGAAGATTTTTATTTAGTTTGGCAAAAAGATTTTATCCTTCCTTTATTATTGCATTACATGTTTATAAACTATAATTTAATTCTTACTGAGGTGCACCTTGGGTTATGTGTGTCTAGCTACCTAATTGGAGTCACATATACAGTTGACTGCACAAATCTTTTTATGTTGGATGTAGTTAGAGCAGTTATTCAGTATAGCATGCAACAGCAGTCTCCGACACCTGTCATACTTTTAAATTTTGCTCATCAAGCAAGTTTGAAATTTTTACAAGAACTCACTCTTAAAAATGAAAATGATAGGTGACTGTGTTAGCAAGATTGGGTAACAACATACTTGTGTTTTTTATTTAAAGCGAAGTTGCGGCAAAACTTTGGAACTTTGTCAAGAACTCATGCTGAGAAATAGGATGATTTTTTTTGCTAAGGTTCCTGTGTTTTTATTTGAGTCGATGCTGTAGGAAAACCCTTTCTTAAAGAATAAATTAAATTATGTTGGATGTAAAGCACATCTATACCAAGCGCACCTCTGGATGTGCGGCACGGTTTGTACTTAAACGCTCAACGTAGTGTTCAACACCGATTCACTCTTCCGTCTGTCTGCCTGCAACAACAAAATAAATGTGACAGACATACGAAATAAAAATGCGACATATTTTCACCGATTTTGTCTGACGAGTGAATTTTAGAGAGAAAAAGATGCTGGCTGCCGGAAGTGGTGGGCGAATATCCGTAGTGATTTCACTGTGTAGTCTAAATGGAAGCCAAGTCGCTATTTTGTGCTAAAGATGCACAAAATAGTTATGTCTAGGATGTGTACAATAATTGAGAAATAATTTTTGCCACGAAATAACGACTAGTCCCTATGATATGTCCCTATGATAAATATTAGCACGGATTAGCAACTGCAATATACTTTTTCACGATTCGGCTGCGACGTCAGCAAACAACCAGCTTACTACATTATGTTAAGGTTCCGTTTCTTTAACTGATTTATTTAGTTACACGTTTTTTATAAGAATATTCAAAATTATAACCAGGCTTGTCCTTATTTTATTTCTTTATTGTTCTAAACAATAGACCTATTGTTTTTAACCTGAAAATCCAGGCTAATAATCTTATAAAGCATATTCTTATATGGATATAATGCCATATCTCGACATTTGTTTCCAAGGCCACTGTGCTACAAATGCGAGAAAAATATCTGACAGCTGAAGCACATGTTTAGTGATGCCTTATACCTAGTGTAGAGATGGGTAAATGTATGTTCTAGCGCAGTCGCACACACGTCACAGCAAGTCCCCATTATCCAGTACCCATGCGGTACCCTGCAGTACCATACCATGCTTATCCCTATATATCAAAAGTCAATGCTGCAAATGAGTTAAAAATTTCTAGCGCAAATCCCTAAAATTCCCCCGCACATTGGTGACGTCATCATATTCCCATAAATATCATCATATTCCCATAAATATCAACACACCCCCTCCCCACTAAATATCATCAAATAATCAACGCATGGGCAATAAAGAGGTGCGTTAGTTCTGACCACGATGAAATCCTCTGTAAATCGAAAAAATCATACAATAAAGAGAGATGAATACACATACAGTCAAACAGTTACGTGATATCGCAAAAGGTCGTAGTTTCAAGACGCAGGACATGTGTAATGAGGCTGTTGGGGAGGAGCCCCGGATGCTCTATTTTGTACCGGAGCAGTTCAAGACGCAGGACATGTGTAGTAGGGCTGTTAAAAGGGATCCTCGTCTGCTCAGATATGTCCCGCACCAGTTCAAGACGCAGGACATGTGCAACAAGGCCGTTGGGACTATTCAGGGATGTTCCCGACCAGCTCAAGACGCAGGACATGTGCAACAAATTTTTCAAAACGCAAGACATATGTAATAAGGCCGTTGAAAAAGAGTCCTGGATGCTCCAGTTTGTGCCGGATCAATTCAAGGCTCAAGATATGTGCAACGGGGCTGTTGAAAAAGGTCCCGGGATGATCCGGCACGTTCCGGATCATTTCAAGACGCAGGACATGTGCAACAAGGCCGTTGAAAAGTACCCCCACATGCTAAGGGATGTGCCCGACAAGTTCAAGACGCAGGACATGTATAATAAGGCTGTTAAAAAGGATCCCGAGATACTCTATTTTGTTCCGGATCATTTCAAGACGCAGGGCATGTGCGGCAATGCAATTAAAAAAAGCCCCGGCTGTTCCGGATTGGTTTGTCAGCAATAAAATGCTTAGGAATGGAAAAAATATTGCTTATGGATATTACCGGAGGAAAGCCGAAAAGGCCAGAATTAGGGACGAGCTAGCACCGGTAGCCTGGCATCCGGATAGGGTCATCGATTGGTGCTTTTCAGAGGATGAAAAGGCAGACCTCGAAAAGTTGTGGAGTTGAATGGAGGTCAAGGTTATCTTACAGCATAGTTGTAAGATACTAATAAATGTGCGTTAAATGTAAGGACTGTGAACGTATGCTTGATGAATATGACAGATGTACCTGTGGGCGCAGGTTTGAAATAAATGCTAAACTGTTATGCTGGTACTGCTACCAGGAATACATCACATATAACGGGGGCGGCTCTGTATGTACGATGACATGCAATTCTCTGAAGTCGTTCGAATTACAATAAAACAAGATGCTACAATTTGAGAAAGAGCTCGTCAGCCCTAAGCTATTCTACTCATTTGCCGCTACTTTTAAAGACATCAATGATATCAACGTGGACTGCCTGACAGTGTCAGATCCGGTACCAGCCAACGGGGGCAAGGATCAGCGGTACATCATAGGGTACCATACAATAGACCTCGTGGTAGCACTCAGGGTAAAAACACCTAAAATCTGGTCACCGAATGGAGTGACCCGGTACAATGCCAATGCCGTACCAGCGATGAGTCTTGATTTTGAAGAATACCCCGACTGGCTTGCGAAATATCGTCAAATATGGGGCAAAATCGAAGAGTTGATTTCTGAGCAATTGACGACGGAGCCGGTCAAAAAGGACCGTTACGTGAACGCCAAACTTAAATATTACAAAGACGCGATCACCACTAAATTCCATAGTATGCCGGTACCCTATGACGAGCCCTGTCAAGCCAGTGCCATCATGGCTATTTCATCGGTGTACGTGCAGGGTAAAAACCACTACCCACAGGTACATGTCGTGGAATGCCGGTACAAGGACTTCAAAAAAGAATTTTTGCTGAATGAGGATTAGAAAAAACCATATATTTCATAGGCCATATAGTGCCTATAAAATATAAAAAATTAAGGCTTATACTCGGGTGGGGATTCTAGGTAGTGCTTACATATTGTACAGACCTGACGTTTTTTAAAATCTCATCATGTGCCTCCTGCCTCCCTTTCGCAACCAGCTGAGCCCGCTCCTCTTCATTGAGGGCGTTCACAATACGGTTAAAACGTTGCCGCATCTGTTGTTTTAGCAACATATACCTTTTCTTCTCCTTCACGATCATATTAAACTCATATTTATCAATCACCCCATTTTCAACCGCCTTTGATGTTAGATCAATAATAGAGTTCAACTTGGATTCCGCCAATAGCCTTATATTCTCATGCTTTTTCGATTTGACACCCATTTTTTTCCGGCAGTCCTAAGACCTGCCTGCCCTACCCCTACGGCCACGGTCAGGCCACCCATTGCCACTGCTAGTGGTACACCCATTCCGGATAACAGGGTACCAATACCGATCCCCGAGGTTACTACACTAATGCCAAGCAGCCCATGATCACAATATCGGATCCAGGTCCCATGCATCTTAAACTTTTTTGCGAGTTTGTCCCGCTCCTTAATCTCACTTCGCAGATAGTTCTCAATTTCACCAATCTCATCAAGCCTATATTTTTGGCTTTCATCCTGCATGTCAGCGCTTTGTGCAGGTGCACTTGGTAGGTTTGGGTACAGCTTCGTTATATCAGCCATTTATTCTACCAGCAAATGCATCGTTATCCCAGTGAACGAAACGTTTTTGTCATGATGGAATTCATCTGTCAGCATAAACTCCAAACGATCCGTGGACCCCTTCAAGGGCATATAAATTGGGGTCTCAAAACTCCATGTAAGCATATCCCCCCAAGCATTTAATTCCTTGGTGGGGAGTAAAGCCAGAATTTTAGACTTTTTACTATCCAGCAGGCAGTCGTCTTCATCCAGCTGAGGGCAAACAAGTCGTAGCCGAATGTAGATGTCAGTCTTATAGTATGCATCATAGTCACCCTTCATATAATATGTTTTACTAGGGTCGTAGGGTAGGCCCAAGAGTTCATGCAGATGTCGACCAAACACAACCGTATACCCGTCATTGATACGGAGCCTGCAGAGTCCATTTTTTAGGACAAACAACTTGATTTTATCCTCGGCCTGGCTGTTCACAATAGCCGCCAAATCCTCTATCTTGTACAGGCCGTTCATAATGGTGATCCGAGTCTCCCTTTGATCAGGCCCTCTCTTACGAATGGTGAAGTCATTGTTGTTATAAATATTCAGCCACGTAGGTCGGATACTTATCGATTTTAGGGCAATTCTACTATCCTGCCCCAGGTAGTCTTCGAATATCGTGGGCTTGTATATATCTGTAATGTAGAGTTGCTTCATCGTTTTCTTTTAAAGAAAACGATGAATATGTACTCGTACAACCCTAAAGCAAAGTACAATTCAAACAGGGGAGAATGGCCACATGGTGTAACCAACTTTGAACACCAGGACCTGTATGTATCGACGGATTCAAACATTTCTGTGGCATTCCCCGAGTTTACCAAATACCCCATCAAGGTTTCAACTACCTACCTGAACGACCCTGTCATTCAGGGCTGGACAAAAGGGCAAGCCATGAGCTATTGGAATATTCAGGTTAACTTTGCAACTCATTGCGCGAGCACAGCATTAGGCATCTCCGCCAAACATCTAACGGGATCCGTGCCCCTTGTCAACTCCATATTTAAATTCAATGTTTATTACCATATGCGTCGCATTCTAGCAAGGATGAAGGTACCCATGTCTTTTAACGATGGGTTTTCACGGTACTCAAACCCCTATTCAACCTCTGGGTATGCGCAGATATGTCGCGAATATGCTGCGGACCCTAACGGTCTATACAAGACCAAGTCGGTATCGGCGTCACTCACCAACGGTAGATGGTGGCCTCAAATTGATGGGGACTGGGCCAAGTTCATCATACCGGCAAGTCAGGGCTTGACGTCGGAGGGTCTGACCAAGCTAAGCGAGAGTATTCGCGTCTATGTTGTCTTGTTACTTGCATCGAAGGCAGGGGCAAAGGCATCCTTACTCGGCTCGGGTGCGGATAACTACACAGCAAGGCAGATTTTAATGCAAAAATTCGAAGCCATGGTACAACGCCAAGAGAATGTGGGGCATGATATAACTGAGTTTCAGAAGGTGTTACAATATGCCCGAACACCGGTGAATTTTGCCGTCATGCCCAGCGTGTACATGCTGCCTTCCGACATGAATTTGCGAATAGGTAAAATTGTGGGGTATAACAACAACATCCTCATAGCACCTGCCAATGTCAATATTGGTACCCAAGTTGATGTAAATAACAAACCTATTGCTAGGGGTGCGGCAGCCACACCCCTCAGGCATACTACCAAAATACCTATACATACCATACCACCTATACGTACTACAAAGCATAGTACACCTCATATACCTCCTAAGCATGGTACACCACTTAAGCATACCGGGCATACCATCAGACATGTGGCAAATATCAAACTACATCCCCCTGGGCACAGGGAACCCCCACAAAACCAGCACGAGAATACCAAGGCAGCCCTGATTACAACGGGGGTAGGCCTCATCATTGCGTACATGTGGCTTAGGTAACCTATTTCCTCCTTCCAATATAGACCATAGTAAACCCGGCAGCGGCCGCGATGGCCATGTACAGATGTTTTGCCACATATTCCACGACTGTTGCCGCTACCCTCAGAAGGAAGGAGACAACCGTACCCATAATACCAGGTAAGGCAGCACCTGCCTTGCCTGCCAAGTACTTTAAAAATTTTCCAAGCCTTTCAAGCTGCTTCTCCACAAAACCCTTTCCTGCACCACCGGCGGCACTTCCTCCTGCAGCACCTGCCGCGCACTTCCTCCCGTAACGGAGAGCACGATGGTTGAAACCAGTACACCAATAGCGGAGATGATACTCGCTATTGTCAAACCCTGCTCCTTGAAGAGTATTTTTAGCTTTTCAAGTAGGGATGTGTCATCTGCGGCAATTTTCAACAGGGTGTCCTTGATGGTATTCATCTGGGGGTATATTTTAGCGGATAGTATGCCGTGTGCTTCAATCTCAAAATTTCTTTTTACCTTAAGATCTTTAAGCTTAGCCTTAAGCCTTTTAATATCCCTATCATTATCAGGATTCCCTTGCCCCCCTGCCTTCTTCTTCTCGAGATTTTCTAGGTTGCCCTTAACCCTAGTAATCTCACCGTTGTATAACACTATATTGGCCCTATGTAGTTTTAAGGCACCCCTTATGGTTTGAAGTTCGATATCAAGCCCTTTTCTTTCACGATCTGAGATCCATCTCAGTTCGGACCCCCCGGGAAAAGTTTCTTGAAGGAGTTCTTCCACATGGTCTATGGTTTTATCCGCCTCCTTGATCATGCCCAAGACTTTGTCACCTTCGTCGCCTTCGTCTACATCACCTACCCCATCCGGCGATTCCATCTGAATATGCTCGATCTCATGTGCTATATTCTGCATGGTCTTCTGGGCCCTTGCTTTGCCCCCTCTGTTGGGTGTAGTGGCCGTATAGTTTTCAAAACCCATGGCCCGCACGGTTTCTGCCGGCAAATTTTTTAATATGGCCCCAGCGCTTCTTAATCCAAGACCTCTCTCCTTGTAAATTAAATTCGTAATGTCTACATCATTGAAAAAAAGACGATTCCCATCCAACTTAAAATCAAGGTAATTTTTCATAAAGAGATTCCCAAGCCTCTGCTTTTGCTTCTTATCCCCCTGCATATGCGCGTACAGATCGTCGGCCGTTGATTTTAAAATCTCCCACCTAGCCGTGGCCTCAAAGTCTTCCGAAGCACTATGATCCTCTCCAGGCTTTGACGTTTCCGGGAGTTGTTGGGTTGATGGAAGTTTTGACGTAGTATCGGGCCTATCATCCTTCCCACCACCACCCTTATCCTCTATGTCATGTTCAGGCGTAAATCCTGGATTATCGGCCATTTATTAGAATATTTTACCTATATAATAAACATGAGTTTCGGAACTACATTGGACCCTTATGCAGAAACGAAGCAGCTCTTTGGTATCAAGGGACGCCGTCAAAGGGTACAGATAAGCCACATACCAAGCACTATTAACCAGAATGAAGACTTATACGTTGATATACCCAACATGTCTCAAAACGATGTTATATTCCCGGGGAGCCTCAGGCTCCTGTTTGACCTGACGCTGGCGAGGACCAACACGAAGCGTACTCTAGTCAGCAATATCGGCAAAAGCCTGGTGAGAAATCTGCGAGTTACCCTGAACGGTAACGAGGTCCAAAATATATCTGATTATAATACCCTTGCAGTGTACCGGGACCTTTGGTTGCCAAAATTGATATGGTACCATCAGAGCTCTACAGGTCAAGGCTACTGAGTACGTTGGTACAGATGAGGAAAAAGCTATCGCTGCGGCGTATGGCAACACTTTCTGCATCCCATTGGGCAAAATGTTTACATTTCGCGGGACATGCTGACGTCATCAAAGATGCAGGGACAGCAGCAGCACCAACATCAAGCTGGAGTTTGACAAGATCACCCACGAGGGCCTGGCGAGCGCTATGATGTCACGTTATAGCCGTCTCGCACTACCCTATGAACGGATACTCCGTAGCAAGGTGGTGACCATGAAAAAACAGGAGACGAGCTACAATTTGCACATTGACACTCCAGCCAAGTCATTGAAATGTGTCTTGCTATTGTTCATAGACCCCGGGAAAGTTAAACCATATTCTGGTATAAACGAGGTGTTCTATATTCCAAAAGTTGAGAAGATTAGCGTCACTGGTGAGGGGGAACCGAATGAGCTATACTCTCATGCCATGCTTCCTAAGGACCACCTTGAGCAGGTCATCAACATTTTTGGTAGCCACGACTCTAGCGTGACGATTGGACAATTTTTTAACGAGAGGTACGCCTTATGTCTTGATTTCAGAGACTCTAATGACAATACCCTGCATGGCTCTGGAAGGCCTCTGCAGCGGCTTAGTGACGGCATTACCCTCCATATGACTAAGAAAGCTGACGGAACTGGGGACATACGGTGTCATGTATACTTACTTATGGACGCTCAAATGAATATACTCGATGGGCGCTTCCACTCCGTCGAATACTAATAAAAGTATGGCAACGATCGCTGTCATCGTCGCTGGCGCGCTATAAACGCTCTTGCATTCAGTGGCACAAATTTTCTATTCAGCAAGCTCTCGGGACACGGTGAGGCCGAGAGGAAGAGGCATGATGAAGCCGTTTAAGAGCTCAATACTGCTCAGGCAGAGTGGATACGAAAAAGACAGGCCAAACTTGACTGGTTCAGTGAAGAACGGGAGATGCAGATAAAGGCCGGCAAGAGCCTGAGAGAATTGGACGACGACCTCTATAAATACTACATTGCCTCGGAAAAGAAGGCCCCGGTGTTGAAAGATTTTTACACCCCTTCAAAAACTCAGCAAGATGGTGAATTAAGCTTCGTCCTTGGATCACTGTCCCTGCTAGGCTTCGTGGCTTACAAATATCTGTAGGAACGTGTGTTTTCAACATGTATAATAAACATGTCAAAAGCATCACATAGTATTACCGAGGAGGAGGCTGAAAAACTAAGTCAAATATACTATACCCCAGAACATTTGTGGACCGGACGCAAGGCTATCAAATTGCCCGCGAAGGAGAGCGGCCTATCCAAAAAGAAGGTTACCCACTGGCTATCCAGGCAGCTGCTCTGGCTACGACACATCAAAGGCCCGAAGCGTATTGACTACCCTCATTTTACTGTTACGAGGCCCAATGAGATGCATCAGTTTGATCTACTCTATATGCCTCACGATAGGGTATATGGCAATACGTACAAATACATCCTGACAGGCATTGACGTGGCCTCGAGATACAAAGTAGCGAGACCTCTACGAACAAAAAAAGCCAGTGAGGTTGCCGAGATGATCAAAGATATTTACAAAGCGGGACCCTTACACTACCCAGTAACTTTCCAATGTGATAACGGCTCCGAATTTAAGTCGGATGTAAGGATACTGCTGGAGGACAAGGGGTTGAAATCAAGCGGGCTACCACCAAATACCACCATACGTTCACGGCCTTTGTGGAGAGCTACAATAAGGTCCTCGCTGAAAGGCTATTCAAGCCTCAAGATGCACAGGAGCTGGTCTCTGATGAGACTAGCAGTATTTGGGTGAAACATCTGTACACTATCGTTAAAAGTCTAAACAATAGCAAGACTGCCATGATCGATATGAAGCCTAACAAGGCGATTAAGATGGAAGATGTACCTCTTGCAAAAAGCCCGCAATATCCAGAAGAGAAACCCCTACCTGAGGATGGATTATACCTGTATTTGCTACGGCCGGGGGAAGAACATGGAGATTCGAAAAGACGCGCCACTGACGCCTTTTGGAGCAGGAAAATGTATAGGTTGGACCGTATAGTAGCAGGTAGTCGCGTGCTGTACTATTTACAAGACGGTCCTGAAAGAAGCTTCGTGGAGGAGAAGCTAATGCTTATTCCTGAAGACGTTCAGGTACCTCCGGAACATGTGAAGGATTGGTAATAGCCCGTGGGAGATGCCCCCTTGGACATACCTAATATGGTCCCCCAAAGGGGGTTGGTTACTAACCAATATATGATATGAGGATAATTTTTACTACTACCTGTAGGAGTAGTAAAAATCGTGTTTGGTTGGGTGTACTCATCTCTGAAGGTCTACAAAAGCGCTACCTACCGCTTCCCCCGCAGCGGGGGAACATCACTCATTCCGCGAGCTCCAGGAGACGTTCATGCGTGTAGTGTTTGCCTAGCCTGAAATGTCTCACACGCTCAGAGTTTACCTCGATACACCCACGTTCTCGAAGCCAGTTATAATGGAAAATAGAATTCGGGGTCTCTGCCAGTACCACAATCTCACCCTTAGGGTAGTCAATAAGCTTATTCCGTATTTTTTGCGCTACATACCCCTGTTGACCACAAATAGCCAGGTATGGCCAGGTATCGTCGTTGTTCTTTTGGATAATCACCATACTATTATCCTTTCCAGGATCTTCGAGGTGGGGCACGGCACGTTGCCGTAGCTCCTCAATTTTATCCCCCAACACCACAAGCTGTTTGTCCCTATCGTCCAAGTCATCCTCAAGGATCGCCATAGCAATATCCTTATCCTCAAGGGCTTGACGATGCTCCTTGAGTTCATCCTGTAATTTTTCCACCCCCTTCCCGGCCAACCATTTTGTCAAAGACACGGCTTTGGGCATTCTTGACCTGATGGTAATTTCGAGGGCCCCGTCTAATGTTACGAATACGTCATGAGGATTTACCTCTCCTCCTAGCATACCTGACCGGGTGTAGTCACTGACTACAGCTGTTATACCCTCTATTTCTCCTCTTGATATTGTCATATTACGATTAAGACCATACTGCCTAGCATATGGAATACATAGGAATTTTTCAAGGTCGGCTCTTTTGAACAGAGGCTGATTTTATTTATCAAATAATGTATCGATGGATCCTGCAGGTATTGCATTGAATAAGGCGAGCTGTGAAGACATCTTTCTATATAGACCAATGCTTACCCGGAGGTTTCACTGTGGTCACTCGAGAATCTTCCAAGTTCGAGGGTGTTCCAATCTCACGTACAAGCAAGAGTGTTTGGATTTCCTCAGCTCAGCCTTGATCTCACCCCAGTCGGGGATCAAATTCGTCTCCTCGTCCAGCAGCTTCATATCCGACCGTTCATGGGGGTACCAGAGGAAGAGTTGCTTTTTTGACGTCGAAGGTTCTTGCGCAAAGCCGTATACGCTTGGGTTAACAGCCACAAGCTGTGACAGCGATGCCGTCCCGAAATAGCAAGTTCAAGCAGGGATTGTCGACGTTTATCGAAATCCTCGTTCGCCATACAATCGTCGACTATGAAGAGACTGTCTTCGCCTGCCAGTAACGACGAAAATTTCGAAATCCATTCAAACAGTTGGCCCTTGGGGTCTATCAGGAACACGTAAGGGTCCTTCCAGAGCGATGCCCTTTCTAGATAGGTGGGTTGGGGCACAGGATTAGGGTGGGGCACAGGATGACTATGTTGGAATAGTGTCCCCTATACTCATTTTCCAATAGGCTCAGGACACGTTGTGTCTTGCCACAACTTGTCGGGCCTGTAAAGATTGACGTATGCGGATCTCTTACAACATCCATTTATGCAATAGTTGCCCCACTTTCGATCGCAGATCTTTGAAAAAACACCTGCACAGTCGCGGCAGATCAGCACACCCCCATGAGCGTTCTCTAGAAGACCCCGACAGGCAGGGCAGGGCTTGGTATTTTGAGTATGATATTCGAGGGGTAGGGGAGTATATATTAATTTTCTCTGTAGGCATCGTAGTACCTTACGATATTGCCTGACGAGTAGCTCTTTTTCCTGGCTCTCGGGTGGTGCTTCGATGAGTTCGATGTACTGGGGTATGATGTTGTAGGTGAATAGGGTATACAAAAGTAGATAATTCTCATCCTGCTTAAGCTCTCGAATCTCCATATCAATAATAACGGGATCTACCTTTTCTATAACAGGGTCCTTACATTTTATACGCCGCCTAGCCTTAGCTTTATCGAGGCAACCTATGCAGCTTTTTGTTCGACTATTCCCTCTAAGCCTGAAACTGTCCAGGGCTAACATTTGTTTTTTACATTTAATACATGTCCTATTCATTTTTACTTGAAGGTACTCGCCCTGTGTAATGCCCTGGAAACATCGACAAGCGTTGGGGACTTACCGGTTTCTATATACTTAAACGGGACCTTGTAGTCAATGTGCAAATATTCGTAGAGCTCCCAGGTATAACCCTCTGAAAATTGGGCCTCAATGTGATCCCGACAAATATTCATGAGGTTGTATAGAGGCTGAGTCCCTATATGTTCACATTTTGTACGACGTTTGCGTGATGTCTTGCTAATATTTAGGCAACCTATGCACTGCTGATTTAGCTGACCACAAGGCTTGATCCTGAAATTATCCAGGGTTAAGACTTTTTTGCATTTTGAACAATTCTTACCCTCCATATTGACTCGTTTTTGTCCTTAGGAAAAACACGACTTTTTACGGGACACTCTATTTTGGGGTATCAGAGACTTCTTGTACCATCCCTGTTTAATGGCAAATTCGTTGAATAGGATTGCTGCTGTCATATACCCGGCAAGTTTAAGGCCGTCTTCTAAATCCATCTTAGCGCCAGGCCTGGAAACCCCCAAAGCTTTTTTTGCCCCCATAGCGATCAGGATAGTGTACGACACCAATCTGACCTATTCCCATAACGAATCAATAACCATGGTTTCTTTTGGGCTAATGTTGCTTGATGTTGCTGTACTCATTTATATTACAACATTTTAAACATTTCAATATGAGGCTGAGTTTTGCCCGATTTCCCCTGCTGAGGCTCTGGATTAGTTGATGGCTTGCTAGATTCTCCACCATTTTTAGGGGCAAATCTGTACCAAACTCCAACCCCTATCGCAAGCACGGCAAGCGTACCTACACCATACATGTAGACATTGTCTATTGACTGTACGGAACTGGTCCCAGAAGAGGCTTTGACCGCAGGCTCTACTGTGCCCTCTTGTTGTTTCATTTCTTCCTTCCTCTTCTTCATCAGTGCGGCCAACTTGTGTCCCTGGGCCACACGCCCCGGATGCTTTACTTGTTTTGTAATGACTCGCTCTTCTTCTTGTTTCTGATCCTCACTCATTTATCTTATAGTACCGTCGTATTAGGCTCTTCCTTATCCTCCACCACCTCATCCTTCTTTTTACCCATATGCCGAGCCGTATGTCTTGCTACCAAGAGGGGTGCTAAACACCTCCCAATGGTACAGTACACTAGAATACCAAGATCTGTCATGCTATCCCGGATAATGGGATCTCCCTCGATATCTCTCCTTAGCTCCTCAATGGAGTCAATATCAACTATATTTCCAATCATGCTGGCATATAGACTGATAACATGGGTTGACAGTGCTTTTGCCGTCTTCTCCCCCTTCTCCTGGAGTTCCCGCTGTACATACTCTGTATGTACCTTATCGATGGCCTCCTCCGGAGCCTTGTCAACAAACCCTTCTGTGCATTTTTTGGGCAAAAGGTGCCCCTTGCCTTTCCTAAGGGCATCCTTTAAAATTTGGCGCTTATCGATAGGCTTCTCTATCTGCTCATAGGTTTCTGCGGAGGCTGTGTCAAAGACTTGTGCAAGATCAGACATCTTATTTATTAGTAGTCGATATCGAAAAAGTATATAAGCAATCATGGCATAGGGTAGAATTACCGCAATATACAAACACACCTCCATTTTATTCCCTTTCGGGTGACAGGCGGTAATGGCCTCTAGCAAGCGTTGAAATTTGATCGGGTTGTATGATCCGTTTGTCATCTGCCCTGTTGAGTGCCAGCTTGTTCACCTCCTGGGTATAGACCTTATGGTTCTGATTTTGGATTAAGACTTGGGTTTTATAGATGTTAACGCCCTCTTCCAGACACTGCCGGTAATCGTCGAAAGTGATGGAGTTTTTAGTGACGCATCTCTTAACACCCTTGGCCTTGCGATCCCCACCCTGCGGTGTAAGGCTCTTATAGGCGTATGCCTTAGCCCTCAGGGTGATGAACTCGGTCATGACCTTCCCACTTAGTTCGTCTTTCATGAGGCCCACGACCTTCTTGTTTTTCCCTATAGGAAGAGGCCTGTTATCATCAGGATTATAGGCACTTGTGTCGAATCTTTTTTCGACGTCATCCTTGATATCACGGTAAAAGTCCTCTGTTCGAATATGGTAAACGAAGCTGTCCGTATCCATGTAGCATAACCGCAATTTACTACCATATTTAGGTTGCATATAATCATAATGGAACTCGTACATCCCCATTTTTGACATGTCTAATATGGCCTGGCCTATGTATACCGGTTTATTCATCTTAATTTCGGTCTTGCCCATCTCAACACCGAGGAGGTGCTTGCTAAACCGATTTACACCCTTGAAATTCGGCTTCATCACGAGCTTCGTGTACTTCTCCTCACTGGTGACCAGTTGGATGTTGCGGTGGTTACGGATGTCTTCCATGGTTTTACCAAACACACTCAAATTCATCAACTTGTAAAAGTCCTTCTGGAACTTGTTATGGGCAGCCGTTCTCAACCCCGTGCTGTGATCGATGTACCCTCTAAGCCACGTCTTTTGATTGAACCGGATGACCCTATGGACCTTCTTCAAATCAAGTCCATGTTTTATAGCCTCGTGAAGGGCTCTGATATGTACTACATACCTCCGTTTGTTTTCCAAATTTGGTACCAATTTCTTGACCCTGTGGATCATCCTGCGTTCCGGTAGGAATGGCAACTCGTTATGCCTGTCGTGTAGTCTCTCCGGGTAGTCGATATCAACCTCTAAAATGTACCCATGCTTGTTGTCCTCAACGAACTTCTCGATCCGCTTTTCGGTAAAGGCCTCTACGTTCGATACCCATTTGAAGCCATCCGTGGGCAGATCTTGACGCATCGCCCAGCCGTACAGGTTGTTGCTATCTAGATATTGGAGGTAGGATGATTCAACCTCCGGATCGTACTGGTCTCCCATGTACTTGTTATTCGCCTTGGCATAACGGTGTACAGCTTGGACTATACCTCCACGGATACCTTTTTCGAACATCAATAGCATGTCGGGGTCTGTAAGGAGCTCTAGCTTTATACCTGTATACTTGAGTGCTGCCTTCCATGCCAACCCGGGTGCGCTGTAGAAGTGCGCAGGGTCAAGGCTGTAGTTGTCCAAGCAGACGCCTCGAAACGTCTCGAAGACGTCGGCTAATAGCAGTACGTCTGTGCTGAGGTACACGTCGTGGTAGTCCCCCATGGTGACGTTATCACCCTCTGGGGTAATGGCATTCCATACCTTTTTCGCGTATTGATATTCCTCATCGCTGATCCCCTTCATGTTCAGCTTGCTGTAAAAGGCATCCTTGGGCGGTAGCTCCAACTCTTCAAATCGTTCCCAATCATCCATGTACTCGTATGGGTACACACCCTTCCTGCGCATGGGGCGGAATGTATCATCCTTGTTGAAAAACCAGCGGAGATTTTTAAACTGCCCATTGTTGAGATTGCTTGCCAACTTGTCTAACGAAGATGCCATTAGCCGACAGGAATCTATGAACCTAATCTCAATCTTCTTGTACACCTCCCCATCACCAGATCCCATACCTCCAAGGGGTACCTTAATTTTAACGTTGAAGCTTATATATTTCTCTTTATTCTCGGCTATGCACCCAATGTCCTGCATGTTGTACTTCTCGCCCAGATCTCGGATAAACAGGTGTGCGTCGTACCCGGAGAGATTGTGGAATATGATGGGAATATGGCTTGGTATCTTGTATTTGAGGTTGCAAATGTTATGCGCTGCGCCCCTATACAGCCCCGTATAGTGACAATGGTCCCTGACTTTGCGGTTATTCTCACAGTCATCGAAGGGCTTTAGGCATATATGACATTTCGATGCCTCGTCATGTTCTCTTTTTAACACCTCTGTTAGGGGCAGCATGTCCTGCTGAGGGTAGGTATAGTTGAGACGTTTCACCTCGTCCTCAAGATGGTTCACGAACCTCGACACACAGTCCTCACCCCTGTAGACTGTTAGGGGGTCCGGTACATCCCCATAGGCAAAAGTACTATACGTGCACCAGCCAGACGGTACATGTTTGCTTAGCTTTTTAGTCTTAGTCTCCCTTGTATCCTCTACCGGATGAGGAGACTCTCAAAATCCGCATAGATAGCAAAGGCTATCTTGAATTGCATCTGACCATCCCTATAGAATAACCATTTTTCGGCCTCTGTTGGCATCGTAATTTTAACAGCCCCGTGGTCCTTGCAGTAGCCATGGTGCTTGTCCCTCGATTTAATTGTTGGAAAGGCCTGTAGGCAGTTTAGGCAGAAGTGCATTTTTGAAGTATTTTTCGAGTTCTCAATACCCAGTAGTCGTGATAGACTTTTGACGGCTGTATAGTGAGTCTTTTTGTCATCCGTAAGGACTAGTAGATTCACCTGCTTACCCCGTCCGCTATAATGCGATCGGCGCAGGATATTAATCTTCTTTCCCATCACATACAGGACATTCACCGCAATGCCCGGATTATTATCCTCAAACTTGTATATACTCTTGATGCTTGTAGGAAACTCTATACCCTGCCAATTGTAGAGGTCTACATAAGGTTTCAGCTTACTGATTCTTTGTGGGTCTCTTTCAATCTCCTCATGATGTAAGGATGCTATTATACTCCACTTGAAGCACTCTTCATCTTTATTTTTCGGATTGATAATTGCCTTCTTTGAGGCTACCCATTTAGGTGCTTGTATATACGATGAGCCTCTTGTTAATTTTAATTTATAAAAATCTATATCGAGATGTAGGATTCTACCTATCGTAAGGCCACTTTTTGGGAATGCCGAGTTTTCCACATGTGTTTTAACTTGAGCAAACATCGTATCCAGCATGTCATCTACATTGTTACCCTGGAATACTGATGCCATATTACTATGAAAGGCTATATTCGCCTCCTCATACTTGTCTTTGGTCCCCTCTATTGGCTTAATCCAATGGAACCATAGTGACAGCTGTATTTTTGCCGACCCCATATCTTCTACCTGCCCCTCAACTAAGGTTTTCACGTTTGGTCGCACCATCCCTATATACCCGTCGACGTCCGCTCCTCCTATACCGGGAATGCGGAAACTTCGGAAGGTCCTATGGTGGGCATGCTTATGTTCCTTGCCCATGCTGATTGTAGAGATTTTGGATGTATTCAAGATAGTCTTCCTCAGCCTCTTTTTCTACCTGGTCATGAAGCGTAGGTCTTATGTTGGCTGCCCCGTTATAGAGCCCCATCACCCTACGTTTAAAGGCCTCATATGTTCTACTAACTCCCTTCTTTATAGGTCTTGGAACAGCGTTCATAATCCTGTTGTACAATTTCTGCATCTTGGTTGTCACGATCGAACGATTTTTCGACAGTTCCTGTCTCTCAAAAATGTCCATGGCCTCCGGTGTTGGTGGTATAGTCACGGGCTTGACTGGCTTTCGTTGTCCAGCCCCTCTAGGTTGCTCATCCAATAAAGAAATCAATTCGGCCTTGCGTAGTTTGTAATACCCCCTAAGTCCACGACCTTTTGCGATATCACGTAACTGTTTGACTGTATGTGTATTCATCTCTCTTTATTGTATGATTTTTTCGATTTGCAGAGGATTTCATCGTGGTCAAAACTAACGCACCTCTTTATTGCGCATGCGTTGATTATTTGATGATATTTAGTGGGGAGGGTGTGTGTTGATATTTATGGGAATATGATGATATTTATGGGAATATGATGACGTCATCAATGTGCGGGGGAATTTTAAGGATTTGCGCTAGAAATTTTTTACTCATTTGCAGCATTGATTTTTTATATATAGGGATAAGCATGGTATGGTACTGCAGGGTACCGCATGGGTACTGGATAATGGGGACTTGCTGTGACGTGTGTGCGACTGCGCTAGAACATACATTTACCCATCTCTAGTGTACTACGAAATATTTTTCTCCAGTTCATTTTTTCCTGTGTTAGTACATGTTCTTTGTCTGCCTGTCTGTCTTTCTGTGTCTGTGTGATTTCGTAGTCGTCGTACGAGCGCACTTATTAGCAAATACGATATATTTTTCTCCATTTTCCTGCAACTAGCGAATTCTTTTTAATATTTACACGGACTATCTTTCTTATTACTTGTTTTTATTCAGAAAGGCTTCCAAATTTCTTATTCGTGTAAAAATTGTTCACAGACTAACCACTAGCGCCCTTTTAATAACTGTATTCTGCTCAAACTGGTTGCGAAATCAATACTTAATGTTAAGGATGCTTAAAATAGCGACGCACATAATATGTACGACGGCCGAAAACTCCCGTCGATTTTTCCACGAGATGAAGATCGAAAAAATAATATTGAAATTGGTACCACAATCGTGTGCATAATATATTGTGACAAATTAAGCTTAAAATTTGTTTTAAAAAACCCCACCCCCCATTTCTGAATGTTGGAGACCCAGGGTACCCCGTAACGGTGTTTCAACATTGTGAAAGGGGGGAGGGGGATCTGTAAAATATAGGGGGGGGGGGTAGTTTTTGTAAAAAAATCCATTTGTCCCAATATTTATGCACACGATTGCACTCTTTGACAGGTACTTTGAAGAGTGATCCTAGACGCCACAATCAGAACGATTTGTTTGGTAAAAGAAAGAATCAGAAAAAAACTCAAGATTTTTCTACTGAAATACTAATAAAGTGTACATCTTACAATAATAAAATTCTACACGGCATCAGCTATAACGAAGCTGTTTATATTTGCGCATTCATAAATTTCCTTTAAGTTCGAGATATGACGTAATGACACGCATTTAAAAAGGTATAGTCTCAAAAGGTCAGGAAGAAAAACTATGTAATAACCCCGCCCTAATATATTTTATTCACATAATGTTTTGTTCACTGTTTTAACACAAAAATCACGAACATAAACAACTATGTTTCATCGAGTACATGTTTTTCTAAGTAATGTTTCGACTTGGGTTTAGTTAAATTCACCTTCATCTTTTGACGTCATTAGGGTTATTATGTGTGTACCGCGAGTTTTTTGTCAGTTTCCCAAAAATCCAGTATACAGTAGAGGGTGACTTGGGCATTCGCTTACTCGTACGGGTTTCTACTCCTACTTGGACTACCCTGATGAAGCCAAAATTTCTTGTGATCTTCATTTCTCTTGTGCGCGTTTAGAAAACTCTGTTGAAGGTACAAAAAAGTAGATGCAGCTAAGTAGCTCTGTTCTATTCGCCAAATTAGCTAAAATTAAATCTCGTAAAATTGGTTTTTTTCTTCTTCTTTAAAAATGTCCTTAAAATATGAGATAAATTGTAAGAAAAATGTCTTCATATTCGTTATCCGCGAAATTCCTAAAATATTAGGACTTGCTAAATTTGCGAAAATTAGTTCTTGCAAAAATTAAAATTATCGTCTGCTGCAGTGTCATACGTGTCACGCAACCCTTCAGGTATGCTGCTGTAGCTTTCAGCGCGCCATCACCGGTATTACGATACTCTTTCCTAAATCATTCTTCTGGTTGGCTCTAATAATTCAGTTATTTTGGCTTTCCAATAGTGAGTAAAATATCCAAGAAATTGTACTAACTTAAAACATGCCATAGACGTACTACCATTGACATTGTCAGTGATGTTACAAAAAGTTCCACTGTCCGTAAAGTTTGGAGATTTAAACTTTTACGGATGCTCCTTCTAAAAATCTGTAATTAAAGTTAATATACGTTTTTGTTGCATAGTACAAGCACTCGCCAGCTAGAGTTTTATTGCTTTTTAAAGGTATTAAATTTTCCAAATTTTCATTTCATTTTTTAGTTTAATCATTAGACATTTGTACTATGTATATTTTTTGAAAATTTCAATGCTAGATATAGCAGGGCGCCAAAATTTCACTGCTAGATATAGTATGCCGCCAAATTTCAATGCTAGATATAGCATGCCACCAAAATTTCAATGCCAGATATAGCATGCCGCCAAAATTTCAGGTAAAAATACCAAGAATTGAGCCTGATTATATGAAGCGAGTTGAATCGCCACATGCTCAGCAAGATAAAATTAAACAGCTCGGCATAATGGCAGATCACTACTAAATATATTTGACATATGATAAGAGTCAACCCGCCTAGGCGAACTGGTTCGTTTTCTTAACCCGGAGCCGGTTGGTTAGGTGGGTTGACTTAGTTCATATAATATCACTTTGCCGAGCGAGGTGCCAGGTTGAAAAAGAAGAGCATTTACATTGCGATCCAAGACAGAAGAAAACAATAATGGCGAGCAAAGGAGCAGACAAGAAGTTTAAATGGACTTCCGAACTTATTCAGTCACGTGCACAAGTGCCCTTTTTTCCGACTCATTTTTTTGTTGACTTATTTTTTGAAAAGTTGATGGAAAACAAGAAAAGTTTCCCTTTATATACAACCGCATTTTTTCTTAAAGGGGCTACGAAACGATTCAATAAACTCAATCCCCAGTACATTCCGAAGAATGGCGTGTAATAAACGGACCACTCAAAAAAAAATGATAAGGTGAAAAACATTACACACACTTTAGAACCACATAGACGTCTAGGCAATTACATTTTCTGAATGAATTTGTTACTTTTTTATTTCCATTTTCTAAATAAGAAATTCAGTATTTTTTTGGCAGTAAAATAAGCTACGGTCTGTAAAATATATTAAATATCAGTAAATTGAAAGTTTGTTTTCACGAGCGAAGAGAGACAACATGAGGAGCTGTATTTGTTAAAAATGCTATGTTACTAGCTTAAAAAAAGGTAATTAATACCTCTAAAAGATTTGTTGTTCCTTTGACTGGCTTTATGTGCAATAAACTTCTTTGTTTCTATGCAAAATGTCGAAGGATATTAGCTAGCTAGCTAGTTTAAAAGGTTAGAAGTTTATTTTATCAGAAAGTTATGGAAGTGGGGATATTTTTCTCGTTTCAAATAAATTCTCCCCAATTGTAAGCTAATATTACTTTCGCGATGAATTTCGTGAATTACCGCGGTCTGTGGTTTATATTTTCCCTCTACCAAAATGCACTCAACGAAAAATAATAAAATTACATTGTATGGTAAATCGTCTACATATTTCATGTGACGTTCATGATAGCAGATAAAAAATCTTGCGTTACGAAAACTTAGAAACATAAAAAGAGAACTAAAAACATGTTATATCTGACTAAAAATCAATAATTTTAGTACTAGGCCCTTTGCTAGGTTTTTAACACGCTTTTTTGATTAGCAACATGTTTTCAGCAACACTAGGTAGATATGCAGATTTGTAGGGTAAAAATAAAATAAAAAATAGCAATACAACAAGAATTCCCCAGACTTGACTTATGCTGTAAGTTTTTCACGAAGAAGTTTATTAAAGTAATGTTTGATTGAATGGAACAAGCGCACGTGTGTCTTTAGTCTTTCCAAGTACGTAATCAACAAAAAAGTAAGCAACTGACGACCCTGTATAGGAGAAAAATATAAGCAGCATCAAGCCTCAGCAAAAATTTCTTGGTGCTCAAAAAAAACGTACATCAAGTACGATTGCTAAGAGGATAAGGAACGGGAAAAACAATTAGTTTTATTATTAAATCACATCCTACGCTCCCTAATTACTTCTTTATGATATAAATACAGTAGACTCCCGGTAACTCGAACATCGGTTAACTCAAACTTTTATTAGCTCGAACTGTTTTCTACGGTCCCTTGGACATTTCTTAATACTTCCTTATAAAAACTACTCGTAAACTCGAACCCCGGATAACTCGAACATTCGTTTTCTCGAACCATTTTTGGTCCCCCTTAAGTTAATTTCTTCGGATAACTTTTTAGTGTCAAGAAGAAAATAAATGTTCGAAAAATGAATACTGGTATGTAACGTAGCATCAACCCAAATAAGTCGAGTTATTGAACAAGAACTATCAACAAGGTTAAGTCAAACCGACATCGAAATTTCTTTCAGTGAAAACTTACTAGATTGTAACATTTGTAAATTTTATAGAGTCTGAAGAAAAAATCGCCTTAACTCGAACTAATATCTCATTTTTGTCTAAGTTCGAATTAACGGGAGCTTCCCTTAAGTCGAACATTCGTTAAGTCGAACTGTTTTCTCTGGTCCCTTGGAGGTTCGAGTTACCGGGAGTTAACTGTATAACATAAGCGCTAGATTTAAATTATACGATTAGTGAAACAACTGCTTGTGGCTTACGGATAAAAAAAGTAAGCAACTGTCGACCCTGCATAGGAGAAAAATATAAGCAGCATCAAACCTCAGAAAAAATTTCTTGGTACATAAGCGCTAGATTTAAATTATACGATTAGTGAAACAACTGCTTGTGGCTTACGGATAGTGCAATAGAAAAAAACTGTTTTAAAATGTCTCCATTTTTTTTCTATTCTCCTACCTGAGGGTAAGGACGTGTGAAAATTTGTTAGCCATTTAAATTTCAATACAAATATGTGTTATATACCATTCTCTATTAAACGAAGAAATATAAAAATAGAGTTAAAAGTATAAATATAATTAAAAAAATAATTTAATTAATATAAAAACTATTTTATCATTCCACAAAATGATAATAATTTATCTACTTTAAAAAGTCATTTTGTCATAACAGATCTCGTAATGCTATAATTAGCTGTTTACATAACCATACTCTTCACAAACGTCAATTCTTCAGACAAGGGATGTGAATTAATAACTAAGGATAGGTCTGACTGATGTGGCGAGAGTGTCGTGTTGAGATAAAAGGATTGTATCCACAAGGCATAAAAGATTTGGAAAGCTACACCCACGAATGAAGACCTCCTTAATCTTGATAGTGCCATCTAGGAAATAAAATTTTCAGTTCTCAAGCTAAGAAAATTGTATGCTATGAGAAAATTGTTGTCTGTCTGCGTTTAAGTAATTAATTAATTAGACACTATTTACATGAAATGCTTGTGAAAATTTATAAAAACACGTCACATCATGTTAGTCATTTCATGCTTCTGTTAGGTGGTAGTACTGCTTCTTTTTTCATTTTGATGAGACTTCTTAAAAAAAATTCAACACACTTAATTCTAAAACAAGAACGTTTTAGTATTTGGTAACAACACTCAGCAGAAACAACACCAATCAAGCTTAAGATAACTAGTAGTATCTGTCTAAAAACACTTGGTATTAATTCACCATTCCACATAACATCAAAATGCACACGTTCAACTGCCATTAATTATATACTATCTTCAAAATAATAACAGGAAGATAAACATTTACAGCAAAATATCTCAAAGTAGTTGATAATTGCGCAATTAAGCACATTGCTTTAAACCTTGTTCTTAAATGTGAGAAAAAGAAAGTTATTTTTCCAATCAGGCAACTGTACTTGCGAGAAAAATACCAATCAAAGTTCGATTTCATAAAGTATTTGTTTAATCAAAGGTATTTCGTCCACCAGTCTTTGGCACACTGGCTTTTCAGTGTGCCAAAACACGTGCAACTGCGATGAATTATACACTATTTTCAGAATTATGAAAGGAAAATAAATATTCTCACCAAAATATCTCAAAGTAGTTGGAGATTGCATTTCTTTACAGTTCATAACTTTGAAAACTTAAGGTTATTAGAAAAAAAATTAAAGTTTTACAATGAGACAACTGTACTTACCGAAAACAGTACCAATAAAGTAATTATATTCACAGCTTTTCCCAAAGCACATTTGGAAATACTCTTCTTTGGTGTCATAAAGTGGTTTGTTGAAAAACTTGGTACATGGTCCATTCCATCTTTAGCACGCTGAATATCACACGTTATCTTGAAAATAATAAATGAGAGAGAAATGTTCACCCAAAAATACCTTAACCCTATTTCCACTAGGGTGGGCCAAAAGATTTATGGGACCATGCTTATAGCAATTGAAAATGAAAAAAGATTTCATTCTTTTTCAATGAGTGTTAATGACACATCATTTTATCATTTTTTTATTCACGATGTTAGTATGGATGTGACAATGTCGAAGGTGAGTATTGTTAATTATGTAATCTGGAATTCCAAAAGAAAATATGACTTTTTATATCTATAAATAATGTGAATATATATCTATAAATAATGTGTATATTTCCCTGATTCTCTTTGTCGGAGTCGTATATGTTGTTTATCAGGAATTAGATTTTTTACAGAAATAAAAAATAAAATAAAAAATTGTAAACAAGAGTAAACTCGTTCTTCCATAATTTTTTATTCAGATAAAACGCTCACTTTAACCACGAATAATTTCTCCCTAATCAGTTAATATGCATAACGAAAAACTTGTCATGTTTTTGTTGTTGTAATGTCGCCTTATATAGTATTTGTGTTTAAACTTTGGTGACCTTTGTTTAATATTGTCAGGGATTATGTTCCTACATTGTTCGAAAATATTGTGTTATCAGATCGATGGGATTTTAGTAAATAGCAATAAAATAAATAATTTTATTCTGTTTCTATATGTTTTTATGATACATCATCCCATTAACTTTTTTATCCACGGTGTTAGTATGGATAAAATATTAAAAGTTAAAAAGTTGATCCCTACAATAAAAAAAATAAAAAAATTCTATTTTGTTTTGATGAGTATTTATGATACATCATTAGATCAATTATCTTTCATGCGATGTTAGTTTGAAGAAGCCATTGCCAAAGTTAGATAATTGTTAAATAATTAATTCCAAAGAAAAATATGTTGTTTTTATCCTATAGACCATGTGAGAAATTATTTTTTATGATTCTTTTTGTCCTACTCAGATATCTTGTTCATCAGGGATTAGAATCTTTTTACAGATTTGTATTTAAAATAAATCAGTGAAAATGTAAACCTATTCCTGCATATATTTTATCTGCATATATTTGCATAAGGCTTCCTTTAAGCATGATTATTTTTTCCAAATCAGTTAATATACATTAACCAAAAATAAATATTGCATTATACTATGTGTAAAGACTTATCTAAATTTTGCAAGAAAGATGAGTTAGTAACACGCTGACGTCATGACCTCTTACCTGGTGTGCTTGACACATTTCAAGGTAGAGTACTTACCTGCCAAATGTTAGAATTATAACATATATACTTCCAAAATACTAAAAGAGATTCCAATAGGGTTAAACAGTCCCTACAATCCTAGTACTATCAAGGTTAAACCTATTATACCAGAGCTTTTTTGGCCCTGAACCACTTATGCTTAAGTGATGAAAGTTGGCACCGTTGTAGAATGTCTTAGTAAAAACTCATTCCAGGTAAAAACAAATTGATGACGCTATAGCAATCAGAAATGATGTCATATATATGACTAATTGGGCCTTTTTGGGTAAATTTGAATAAATCATCAGTTATCAGCCATTATCACATTATAGTGCATTATTTTTATACCTTGAAATATTTAAACTTTAAAGACGATGTAAAAACAGAAGGTTTTCACATCAGACAATTGTACTTACCAATTACATTTACAAAAGTTTCCACATAGACCATTTTAAAAATACCAGCCTGTAGCATACGAAAAGACGCACGTGCATCTGTAAAAAATTATATGCTATCTCCAAAACTATAAAAGGAAGTGCCTTAAAATAGGTAAAAATTGCATTAGTTGGCTGTACATAATTTCAAAGACACAACTAACTTCAGCATAATACTGAACTTGTAAAATTACTCTGAAGACAAATTTTCAGTGTACTCTTGTTTTTCTACAATCGATGGTCCTGAACTAAAACGTGTATCATCACTTTATAGAGGGATCACCGTTGCTCTTAAGACAACCAAAAATTATGTTTTTATCATTTTGACATCTAAAACAACATTTCTTATATAACAGGTGGTTCTGTAGATTCTAATTCCATAAATTGTGACAGGCAGAATTTTGTAAAGTGTACATCCACTTTTTTGGAAGTATTTCTCGCACTGAAGATGAACATCACCAACAATCACAAGTCTCTATGTGTTCTTAATATTTCGTTCTATGTTATTCCCAGCCGGCAAAAACACGTCTTTAAGACGTCTTTAAGATGCATTTCCGTGTGTCTTTTTTGCGTCTTATTTTGGTCTTAAATGTCCGCTTTCCTGACGTCTTTTTTCGTGCGTCTTTACGACGTCTTTTCCGTGCGTCGTAAAGACGTCTTTTTTTTTAAGTTTTTAAGACGTCTTCCAAATGCGTTTTAAAGACGTCTTTCAAATGCGTCTTAAATGCGTCTTTTCTAGGTCTTAAATGTCCGCTTTTCTTTGTGCGTCTTTATGGCGTCTTTTTGTGCGTCTTAAAGACGTCTTTTTCGCAGTCTTAAAGACGTCTTTGTAATGCTTTTTAAATGCGTCTTAAGTGCGTCTTTTTTAGGTCTTAAATGTCTGCGTCTTTTTTGTGCGTGTTTTTTAGTGGCAAATAAGACGTAAACTCATAAATGAAGTCATTCTAGAAAGCTGTTCAAAAAACCTTTGTCCTTAGAGGGGTTAGAAATGCAGTAAAACTGTATAACTTTATCTTTTTGTAATATTATAGTTTGTAATATTATTTATTATTGTAATATTTTCTTTAATATCATAAATATCATAAATAATTCTATATTATCAACAAATTTACAATAATTTTATTCACAGCAGTTAAACATTATAGTAAAGTTGGTTCTACAACATCCTCTTCAAAAGAAAACAAGGAAGATGCAGAACTTTCTTCTTCGTTTATGTCAACTGACATGTCTGGGGAGCTATCAAATTGTGGTTGACTTTCAATTTCTGATGTATCATCTAACATGTCGTCACTACTTTCACTATCGTCCTGCCTTAAAAACTCCTCAACTGTTTGCTGCAACCTCCGTCGTTCATTCCGCCTCTTTGACTTATCCATTTCTGAAATAAATTTAATGCTTAGCTAAAATTGATGTAATGTTAGTTAAAAATATATATAGCTAGCCTGTGGATAAAATTTAAACTAGCTTGACAATTTCCGTTAAGGACAGACAGATCCACTCTAAAGTTATAGTTACAAAACTTATTTAAGAAAGTTAAGATTTATCTATCAATGTTCTTAATAAAATATTTAGTTAAATAATTTTTAAGAAACGTCAGCTTTTAGTTCAGGTCAAGTTACAGAAACGTGTCTGTGACAGGCAAAGTAATGTCATTTTTCCTTAAGAAATAGCTGCAAGATGTCACAAATATTTCTCTGCATTTTGTATGACTTTTTAATAATCTTAATTTGGAAATTTTATTAAGACACATGTACTTTTGTGATGTAAATACTTTTGTTTAATTTAAAAATTCAATTATACAAGTCACGCAGAATCAATTTTCATTATTCGTTGGTTGTCTACTTTATTGCTGCCTTTTTCAGTCCGTTTTTTTCTCGTCATAGAGCTAGTATATGTTTACAAAAGTTTAAAAAGTTTGCATTTCTGTAGGTAGAAAATATAAACAACAGACTACAGTAATCAAATCCATAAAAAAAAAAGAAATATTAGCTTAAAATTAGCAAATGTTTTTTAACAGTTTAAATTTAATTCCAGTACTTTTGGATCTTATGTTTCCCAAAATATCTTTGAACTTCATTAATAGCCATTTTACCCGTGGGTGCTGCTTTATGTCCTACAAAAAAGCGCACGCATGCACATTGTTCTTTAAGCAAAATCAAAACAACTACGTCACACAGAAAGTGGTCTATGCACGGATCTCGATAGCTATATGTTTACATTTTCAGCAGTAAAGCTTTTTAGCTCTGTGGCAGTCAAAATGATGGATATCATCTTTAAAGACTTTTAGTCCTTTATTCAAATATTTTGAGTACCGTTGGGTATACATTTGTGCAAAGATTATGCTGACTTTTATGTAAACCTGCTTTACCAAATAAATTAGTACTGTAGTAGTGGTAGTATCATGGACTTAAAAAAGCCTCACTCACTTAAATCTGCCGTCTCCACATTGACTGCCACACAGATGTTAAAGACAAAAAAGCTTACTGCTAGAGAAAACACAGAAAACCGTTTATAGCAAGCTACAGGGTTTGTGTGTGGGTGGTGGTGGCTTTTGGTGTAAAAAAGGCTTATAAATGTTTGCTAGCTAGCTAGCTGGTATAACTATAAACTTTTGTGACTAGCTATTTTCTCTTTAGATAGCACCTAAAACTTAGCCCTATGAGACTTATGGTTTCACTAGCTGGCTAGAAGCACCTAGCTACAACCCTGGAAAAATATTTTCCCAGGGTTGTAGCTAGCCTTGATAGCTAGCTATACTAGCTTTAACAGTAAAAAAAGCAAACAATAAAATAAATATATATACATGACCTTAACTGCATGCGATCCATAGCTCTTAGTCCCCAAACTCGCTTCACAAAATAAAAAGATAACATTATTGGTGCTCATGAAAAAACACGACCAATTTTAAGAAGAAACAAGCCTCAGCTCTATATCGGGCTACCATATTGCCGGAACTCGTTTGATGAATAATGCAAATAAAAACAAAAACAATTAACTTACTTTCTGCAACCAACCGGTTTCCTTTCTCGACTTGGTTTTGTTTAAAAGTTACCGCCGCTTCAGACATTGAAAATTGTACAGACGGGGGTAATAATTAAGTTTTTAACTTTTTAATCATTCTTTTAAATGATAAATACAGATTTACCCTGTTATTTTAATACAATACAAGTTTTTTAAATCAAGTTATTGTGAGATATATTTTTTTTATTGGCATTATCGTTTTTACATGAAAGAAGTAATCAAATATGTTACCCGCGGAAAAATAGTAAACCAATTAAATCACGAATAAAAACCGGTCTTTTTTCGATCTTTTTTGCGTCTTTCAAATGCGCGTCTTAATTATGCACGAAAAAGACGTCTTAAAGACGTCTTTTATCACAAACGAAAAAGACCATGCCTGAAAAAGACGCATTAAAGACGCCTTTAAAATGCGCGTCTGAGACATGCGTTTTAAAGGCGTTTAAAAGACGTATTTCGGGTGCGCGCATATTTCATGCGCTCCAGAAAAGGCGTCTTTAAAACGTCTTGTGCCGGCTGGGTTGACACATGTTACAATGAAAGCAATTCAAGATGACAAACGAAAGACCTTATTAAGGTTTGTTGAACTACTATTACTTTCGCCATGTTCAATAATGTTTTCGTAATATGTTTTAGGACGATGTCCTAAGCACTCATGAATGTTCCATTAAAATTGTTAATACCCACATCTTTTTATGGAAAAAGAAATTGATCTCACTGACAATAACTAACTTGACGTACAGGAGCGAAACATCTTAAATGGACCACAACCTTTCAGCTTTAAATAACTTGTTGTTTAACATTTCCTGATATAATGCGATGCATTAGTTGAAATGGATATCAATTTGAAATATAAATCAAGGTCTGGATCATTTAAATTAAATGGCAATGTCTTAAAATTAAAACGCTTCTTTAAAAGTACAAACATTTATGTGACATCCGATACTATATTAGCAAGACGGCCAGACAAAAAGATGAATTTTTCTCACCACTTCGAGCTCCCGAATGTTAGACAGTAGAATGTTAAATGTCATCTCGGGAAACATCAAATGGCTGGTTGCTGACTAAACTGTAGTATTGTCTCTTCAACGAGAAATCATGTTATCCTGCTCCAAATGATGGAACATTTGTTCGTCGAGATGATCCTGAAAAAGATCGGTTATGTATCTGATACCATCATAAAACTTTTCTAAAATGCCAACCATCCTCACTTTTTTCTTGTACCTAACTTACATCAATTTTTATCACTTCCCGACGTCACTACATTCCATAACATCCTCCGAATTTATATATTTGGCATCCTTAGATTTAAAGAGCCTCGTTCACTGATATATCACTGGCCGGAAATGAGGAGCAATGTAGTGCGCACCCTTCCTTCCCCTTTGATGAAAATTTATCTACAATGAAATTCATTAGATATGATACAAACTGTACATTGAAGTTAATCTACCGATGAAGACAAGTAATCGTATAGTGCAGATGAAAACATGCGGAAAGCAGCATTAACGTTCGATAAATCTTGGTAACGTAGTACTTTGAAGGTAAATTAAAAAATATTTGACAACTTTATGTGTTTTAATCGCCATTTTTATAAATTCTTTTTTTCCTTTTTTTGTAAACATTCAACACAATTCGGTTTTTCTTATTATTTCTTATTATTTCCACTGTCAGAACCGCACTATGTAAATTCCATCCATCACAAATATCAATACTTAAAACCTCAAAATATGAATACACACCAGCTTTTCTTTTGGTTCATTTCTTAAACTACTGAAGTCAACAACTGCCCTTTTCCCCTCCCAAGCCAAAAGTTCCGCCAAAAGTAAGAATTGATAATGCTCAATCCATTCAAAGTATAAACGGCTGTTATAAAATCTTGCACGTCACTTATAAATTCAATTTCGTTGTTGTTTATTTGTTTAAGTTCTGAATTTTAGCTTCTTGGCCACAAGTGAATCAGTGTTATACATTTTTAGACTTTTTACGACATCGATTTTGGTAGCAACAATCCGTATCTCTGCTTACATACTCTTCTGATAGACTTCCTCTCAGTAATACGCTACATGGCTTAGGAAATGTAAGAAGCTTT
The DNA here is from genome assembly GCA_030067915.1 of Hydractinia echinata. Lineage (NCBI taxonomy): Eukaryota > Metazoa > Cnidaria > Hydrozoa > Anthoathecata > Hydractiniidae > Hydractinia > Hydractinia echinata. The sequence goes on from JASGCC010000191.1 coordinate 435,654, forward strand.
TTTAAACTTATTTTATTACTAAGTATTTGAAGGAGCTGCAGCTTTTTTTTATTTATAAGTACAGTTGAACTCATGTAATTCGACTCTTCAGGGGGTCTCACCATTTGGTCGAATTACATGAGTTGTCGAATTATAGGATTTCAACCTTTTTTTTCAACCGTATATATATTACACAAAAACCCTATATAACATTTTTTGCATTTTTTCTTCTCCAGGTCAGTTAAATGTGAAGTTTAGAGTTTTGTTTTTTAAAACCCGGGAAATGAGCGTAGAAGATTCCAAACATATAATTTCAAGCGCTGGTAAATATTTTTAAAGTAACTTCATTGTGCTTTCTTTTAGTTGTCATTTTGTCTTGTTTGTATCATCAGCTGCGCCAGTACTCGAAACAAAAATTTGAAACGTAAACAAACATTCGAATTTCATGATTCTTTTTTATAAAATTTCCAAAGTCGAATTACATGATGAAAAACACGACCAGGGGACCGAAGAATCTGGTCGATTTACATGATTTGTCGAATTATGGGAGGTTGAATTAAAGGAGTTTTGTTGTAAGGGTTTCATAGTAAATTCTGAAGGGACCGAAGAATTTGGTCGATTTACATGATTTGTCGATTTATGGGAGGTTGATTTACATGAGTTCAACTGTATCTCCTTACTTTTATCCCTTAACCAGCTTTCAGCTTACGTTACGAAGAGTGGTCTGAAAGAGGTCCTTTTTAATTGTTTAAATCGCAAGTGTAAAAGTGAGTATGTTTCTATCTGCGATATTAATATTGCCATGCGGATGTCGTGATTTTTCATGCATCACACTTTTATATGATAACACTAATAGTTATACTTTGTTTTGTATGTTTTTTTTAAAAAGATTGCACTTATCCAGTCATTTTTTTGTACAACAAGTTTAAAATAATATCAAAGAAGAAACAAGTACTTTACTAAAACAAGCAAGATATTTTCGAAATTTACTCCATCTTCAATGTTAATATGTGCAAGTTATGTGCATATTAGAGATGTGGATGAAATAAAATCCAAAAATGTGTTTTGCTTATTTTGATAAAATAACTTTTTTTATCTGATACATCTATCATTTGTTTCCGGGAAGTTGTTTGTAAAATTATGACGAAAATTCTTTCACCAATGACGTTAACAATGTATTCGAAAGAAAACATTGCCTCTCTACCTCTGCAACACACAGACGGCTTCTTGAAGAGCTCCTATAGTTCTTTACGATTAAAAGATTGTCGAGGAAAAATACACGAAGCATTCTCTAAAGTTATAAAACATCATTAGTGAATAATCTGTTTAAAGAGCACAAAACCCTTAGTAAACGAAATTCATTAACATCCACATGCAAGAGTTAAACAGTACTAAATCCGAGGTTGGTGGTGTGTTTTAGAAAGTTGAATTTTTATTAGCAGGAAATCCAGATGCCTACACATACCCTTTTGACACATTTAGAAATTGGTCTTTACTTACTAATCCTAATCAGATTTCCATTGTCTTTAGACACAAAATGTTAAAATAAATAAACTTAAATACGTCACGATCATTTGCATAACTTTTGACTATAAAATAGAGCACGAAAATAAATCACGTGAGAAAAAAGTAGTACAAAAACACCTGCTCTTTTTACGGCTACCAGATTTATATGTCAGATTTATACCATGACTGTAAAACCATGTGAACATTGTCACGTGAATTTATGTGCTCACTACGAGGGTAGGGGGGTATGCGCCTTAAGAGATCAAGGAACTTAGAATTTAAATTAAAAAAAAAACTTATTTACTAAAAACGTAGTTTCTATTGTTTTAACTTCTTTTTAAGACTTTGGACTCAAGAGACTCTAGGCTTGGAAAGAACTGAAACTTAATGAACGTGATATGCTTGTCCTGATGCCAAAAAATGTGCAAAAATACAATCGTCTATCCCATTACATAAAGCACCGGTAAAATGGCAGGCGCACTAAACTAATATTTAATGAACATTAGTGTAAAACGGTAACGAGAAAATATTCATAACAAAATATCAAGCATCCGTACCTTGCCTACTTACAAAAAAGTCCCTTTGTTTCGGTTTTGACATACTTATAATCCAAATTTACATCAGCGATCATTCCCATTTCCAGATGTCTTGTCTGAAGCAATCATTACGGCGCGGCGAAGAAGGCGCAGGGCGAGCGTGATGTAAAATGGCCCTGACATTTTGTTGAAATATAGTTAATAGAGTTCAGATATTGTACGTATGCAATTTTAACAAAATGTTAACGAAACTTCAAGGACAAACTATTTTTAGGCAACCAAAAAATAAGCCAGTGGAAAAACTAATAGGCTTCTAAATCGTAAAATCTGGTAAAAACGTATTAAACCAAAAAAAAGGAAAGTTAAAAGGAAAATATCTATAATTCCTCCTAACAAGAACTGTGTAGAATTTTGTTTTACTCTAAAGGATTCAGATAAACATATTTACTTACTAATAGAAATCAAAAAAGGAGATCTTTCACTGTATATATATTCAAAAAATTTACGAGCATCCGATGTTGTTGTTTATAACATTCTTGGAAGCTTCTAAACATTTTTTACGGTCAAATGATGTTTTCTTCCTGATCTGGTTTGCTGAGTTTGATAAGCTAATGCTCCGGAAATATTATTTCTCTTTTATTAAAGTTTTCAAAGGTCTTTTTATTCCCTATTTGGTGCATTTATATGTTTTCATATAGAAACGCGGGTAAAGAATACTTTTCTTTTTGTGATTAGCAGATACTCTTACGGGCTGACACAATGCAATACACGTTTCCCGAATAAATTTTTTCTAAAATATTATAATTGTGATATTAAAATCACATTCAATACCATTCAATTAGCGTTTGTATGACGTTTCAACTTGTCGGTATAAGGAAGTGCTGTTTTGGTGAAATTATTGTTACGATCAATGCTTTTTTATTCGAGAAATGTGTATTGATGAAAAATTTCCCTTTCTCTGGTAATATCCTGTCTCTTAATTGCAATTGACTTAACACTTTGTGGATTCCGTTGGATTAAATTTACTCAACATGAACGTAGTCAAAATAGCTTTTGAATATCCAAATTCTACGTTATTTAAGGCATGTTTATTCTTAATGCACCAAAAACAGTCAGAAATTGTGGTCGGAAAAAAGTCGGTAAAAATGGTTGTTCTGGAAAAAAAAGATAATATTTGATTTAGTGGCTAATATTTTGTTACTAAGAAAATATCAGCCACTAAACCAAATTTTGCTCACTTTTTACCGTTCTTTTATTACCGATAAGCTGTGAAGAAATCAAGTAGTCTTTTTCCCTAGGTTAAGATTTGGAAGATATATCAGAAGTTTTCTGGAGTTATTGATAATAGAATCTACTAATTTTGGAACATAAATTACTTTTCACACAGGACTGTTCAAAATCCTTTGGTACTCCACACGCGTCTTGAAATGCTGCAGTGATTACTGCAATGATACTAACAGATTAGAATAGCCAATGGTCTGTCTATTCATTAACATGCATAACTGCGTTATTCTTTCGCAATGCGCAAGCTTATTAAATTTATCTACCTGAAGATTCTGGATAAAAACATCTTGAACTTTCTTCATCTTGTGCAGCTTAATAAGTCTCTTGTGTGTTCAATTTGTCAAACACTACCTGCAACAACGAAACAACAAGTTAATGATTTTCAGCTTGTATGAAAATAGCATGCAAATTGATTAGAAATGATATTGTTAAATTCAAAACTGGAGCAATGAATTCAAACACTCAGATCGATTAAATAAATCCGCGCAGAGCTTACTCGCGTGTTACTTAGCACTACCGAAGAATCACCAAGCTGTGATGACGACACGCTTAGTTAAGCCACGTTTAAAGCGCCAAGCCTGTTGTTGACAGCTGTTTTGATTCAATGGCCAACGCAGGTGTTACAAATATTAAAAGACCAGTCGTTGAATCTTCCCTAGAACAACAACATCTATATGCAGTATGTTTGTGAATATAGTCATGTTTGTAAAACTCACCCTAAGTGCGGAGAGAGTTCTTGGTCGTTGTTGGCTGCAGTGTTGGTATGAATAACTAAGACTGCCGTTATAACTCACAATGTCAATAAAGACCTTTAAAACAGTTTAAAGAAACCTTACTGTCCGTCATTCTCCAACTTCCATGCTACGTTTGTCGTTTACACTTTCGCTTTACGTTTACACTTACACTTTTACAGTATCTATGGTAAACAAATAGCTCGTAAGAAACAAACAAATCAAAAAAGCTATTGCTGATGACTTGAAATATTCGTACTTACATTGTAATTTTCTTTTTGTTCATGAATAGTGGACTTTCAAACTTTTTTTTTAAGACATGATTGATACTTTGTTCTTTGTTCATTGATGCGTTGTAGAACTTAAACACTTATTAGAACCAAAAATAAAATCTTGATTCTAATACTTACCCAAAGGTAATTTAAGTATAAGATGCAACGTAACTGTTTTAAAGTTTAAAAAATATTAAAAAATAAAAAAATAAAAAGTTTCATACACAATAGATAATTTCAAAACTTTTGAAGCAACTTTGAGTTGTATTTAATTATTCATTTAAACAATTTAAACCAAAAAGTTACGCTAGCATCTAAGTACCGTATTTCCTCTATTCGGCACCGGGCGTTCATTGCCTCAAATAAGTGCCCAGAGCCGTTATTATTGTTTGGACAATAATCATAAGCGTCCCGTAACAAAAAAAGTTGATTTGTTCTGTTTTGTTTCGATTAAGTCAGCTAAAAAGATTTTATTTCGGTTGGTTTGTTATCTAGGTTCTTGCAATGGACTCTTGGACTTTAAACCCTCCCTTCTAAGTGATTTCTCTCAAACAAGCGCCAATTTCTTAACGGGAAGAAATAATAATGGCCAAGGTGTACATTTAAGGAAATGTGGTAAGTTACGAAATAACTATAGCATATAACGGATTACATATTTACCTTCAACTGATTTCCCTTCCCTTAAGGAACTAAATAATACACAATATTGATTTAAAATGTTTGATTACTTTAATTCTAACATTACACTAGTTCTAAATAAGTGCGAAAATTATCTCATATGCCTTACTTGTTGTACGTCTGTAGATGACGAAGCATGCATGGTAGAATATTATTTTTCATAATTTTTTATCATTCTCACATCATTCTTATCTCTTTTAATCATTTTTTAAAATCATTTTTATTATTCTCAACATTTTTTTTATGATTCTTGTCATTATTTTGTTCTTCATTTTTTCATCATTTTTTTATCATTTTTCCATCATTTTTTCATTGCAGTCATTGTTTTTGGAAAATTCAAAAAAGTATGTGATGATTTGCAATAATATTAACCATGATATACAGCTTCAGAAAAACGCATCGTACGTGGACGAACTCGAAATACAATTATTTATGCATGAAGGGTTATAGATTCAATCATTCTTTTGTACGTATGTGTGTACGTACCGTGATTAGTCAACCTCTGACCCCATGCTATTTTTGTGCTTTTTTAAATAATATACAATTGTGCTGGGACGTTCAGTTTCAACGTCAAACGGATTTAGTACGTTGTTGGTTATAAAGTGCGTTAATAGCGTTGGATTACAGGAATATGAACCAACAATGTAAAGTATTAATCAAATGAATTTCACCTCTTTTCGTTGTTACTCCTTACTCTCGTTGCTGCCAAAGTTATAAAATCTCTCTCACACACACACACAAACACACACACACACATTGGTATATTTTATTGTCACACGTCAAGTTTTACTTAGAAAGAATTGTTCCTGCCCTACTACAATTCGCGACACCTTTTCTTAGAGCACTTGCACGACTTGATGACTTGGTAAGTCATAATATCTTTCCCACCGCAACTCAGTTTCACATACTCGTATCTATCTGCAATGCATCGTGAGAAACAGTACAATAGAGGATTTGTGGGCAATGTGTATGATGGACAGAAACCAACACAAATGTTGACTTCAATTTCCACATTGCCGCCTGGACATTCTTCAACTTTTATTATCTTCTTTTCTTTTACCACGAGGCATGCCGAAATACCGTACTTTTGTTGATCAACTTGCATTAAGCTGCCTTCATTTTCTTTCTTTATACTTTTACTCTCGATTGTTTTGTACTTGATGGTCAGTATGAACAAACACAAGAAATTCGAGAGTGACTTCATCCTTCAAACGATAAACTAATAATGTTACTATACATTTTTTATAAGCCTTTTTTACAACTGCATAATCACACATTCGCCGAAAATGGTAGAATCGCACATTAATTATGCTGATAGTTTTTTTGCTCTGAAATACACCTTTTTAATATTGGAAATTGAAATACTGCCAAAGAACTTATGGTTAAAATGTTTTGTAAAACCTATCATTATCCAATGGAGCTCCAAATGAACGCAGAAAGGAATACGTATTGCTTACACGTTGGAGCATTGAGATTGGACTGGAATAAAACATTGGATTTAAAAGTGTATCACTTGAATTTACTTGCACTTATAAAACATGTAAAATAAAATTATCATGAAAAGAAAAATCTTGTTATAAAGAAAACAAATATGCATTTGTTTTTATTAATAGCAAGCAAGTCAAATAAAAATTTGAAGTGTTCAGCGCATTAAGATTTTTACAACTGAATCAGCGATTTCTGCTATGTGAGTCTATACGCACTGAAAAACTGTATGTTCTTAGCCTATTTATTCGGCCGACGGATACCTCAGCATTTGGTGCGATATATATTTTACATTCTCTACTGAAAAATTTTCGTTGGTTATTAAACAAAAATCTGGACTAGCATTAACAAGTTACGATTCAGCCATTACGGAAGCGATGAAAGCGAAAATATTTCACCCTTATGCTCACCCAAAATGTAAATAGTATGTAAAGCAGCGTATATGTAAATGATTTACCTGGTAATATAGTGTGATATGTTGTCCTTGTTTGGCTTTTTCCAGTTTGTGTTCTTACAGACAGCTGAAAGAGATACTGAGTTTAAAAAATCCAGGCCTTTTTTATTTAGGTGCGAAGACAAAAAAACGGAAAATGTCAAAAGGAGGTGTACGGAGTAAAAGAATCTTTATCGGTTTTTAAAAACAGTCCAGGTTAACTTAATCTCCAATTGAACATTTCATATCGTACGCTACTATCTTGTAGGAAATGGACAATGAACAACAAGATGTTATTGTTAAATCCAGGAGATCCTTTCAGTGCGTTTAAATAAACATTTCATCCTTTGCTACTGGGAAACTGGTCATGAACTTTCGGCTTTGACATCCGCGATGACGGATAGACCAGATTAACAGTAACCAACTAAACATGCATTGTCATCATAAAGGAAATTGCATTTGGTTGTTTTAATAGTTTAATATAAAAAAGGAAAAGAAAAAGTAAATATAAAAGGTAAGAGCTATTGACAGGAATCTCGATAAAATTCTCAAAACGTCATTCTTTAAAAAATGTCGTATTAAGCAGAAGGAAAGGGAGTTTCTTTCGGACGAAAAGGCCCTAGAGGGTCATCCGCTACATTTTATGAACAAATTTGTTGATGTGAAATACTCATGCGAATACTTCTTAATGACGCATGTGGTTGTGTGTCAGCTCGTTGTTCTTATTGTTGTTAATATACGTTCCTCTGGTTTACATATTATGTAATTTCATGCAACAAAATTTAACTTAAAAATTACAAATGAAATTTCATCACTATACTTCTTTTTACAAAATTTACTTAAACCGGTATTGCCAAGGGAATGTTTAGCAAAGGTTCAAGGACTACATTGGTATAAATTTTGTCGTTTGTTTCGTCATGACTGGTTGTTTGTAGAGCCTAAAAAGTTTGTTTCGATACCTATCGATTTAGCATTTGATTAAATGCTTTAAAATCTTTTTAACAAAAATTTGACTGCCAAAGGCCACAGTACATACATGTCCGCCATGAAGGATTTAATAATTAAAAATTAACAATAGGGCGATATTTTAGCTGTTTAAATCTGGCATGTGTTGACGAAAACTGTAATTTTAAAACTTTTTTAAAAAAACGACAAAATTGCGGCAACGTCAAGGTATTATCCTTGATAGCAATAATAATAATAATAATAATAATAATAATAATAATAATATTATTATTATTATTATTATTATTATTATTATCATTAATGAGTTATTTGCCCAGGGAATTTTTTTTATTATTTGCACAGTTCCTTTTGGTACTTCTATAAACGGGGTTCCTGCGAAGGAGAATCTAGTGAATCTAAAGTTTTCCTTAAGCTACGAAAGCCGTGCAAGCAGAGCCATCGCTCAACTAGACTAGCCTGACATATAAATCCCATTCTTCGGTTAAACGATCAACAAAAAGATAGATTCACACTTTCATGTCTCTGGAATGACTAGGTCGGGGTTTAAATCCAAAACTTTTCGCACTGGAAGCGAATGATCTACCACAAGGCTACATATATTCGGTATATATGATAGATATTTAGCAAGCTTAAATGCTATTTTGATGTCTTTAATAGGATATTAAGAAAACATAATAATAAGTAAAGGGAAACTAACAATAACACATAAGTTTTAAATATTGAGGAGTTACCAAGGGTGTTAAAGAGAGGTATCGTATTGTTGTTCTAGGTTATCAGGTGCACTTTATAAGTAAATTTTGAAAAGTCTGATTAGTGAAGATTACTGTTTTCTATGCGCTTAAGTCTACTGCCTACATTTTGAGTCTTTTAATAATCGTATTATCGTTGAAACAAAATAAAAACAAAGATTTTAAATATGGCATTTTTTTTAAGTGAACATCAACTTTTCCTGTTTCCTCCTCTTTTCATCATTAAAAGCTTCAATGCCAGACGCATAGTCTGGCATTGAAGCTTTTAATGATACTGTAATGTCTTAGAGTATGAATGTTATAATCGCGAAATTGCCCAAGAAGACACCATTTTAAATTCAAATACATGTGATTTGTTATGGCTCAAATATATTTTTAGTTATTTTTCCTCGTTTTACCGCAATAAACAGACAAGGCAAGTTCCATTGCCAAAAGCACTGGGAACGAAGTAATCGAACTTATGTCCTTTTGTTAAGCACAGTCTTGCCTATAATATTTTGAAAAAAAAATGCGTTGTTAGATTGTTATGTTCTGAGGGCAATGGTTGCATATCTCAGCCAATGAGTAAGGAACACAATGCGTTAACTGTTTATCACAGCTATATTAACTTTAGCAAAAAAATTTGATAAATGCCTCAACCCCCAATCAATTGAAATCCGAAACAAATACGTTTAAATACTTTTAACAACTTTGACACATAAGCATATTTTTACAACTACAAATTTTATTATATCACTAGAAAGCTCAAAATTTTCCAAATACATTGAGAATTGTGACCAACTGATGATTAATTAAAGGCCTATATTCAAGTGAAATAATAAGCGCACCAAGCCTTTATGGCTGATTATAGGCACTAAAATTGCAGTTATATAACCCTATGCATGCTGGGCTACCGGGGGCTCCTCAATGAGGGGGGATCCAACCGCCGCTCCCCCCCCCTCCTTCTCCCTCTGCGCAATTTTTTAAAGTCATTGTTCAATAGACACAAAATTAGATACGCAAGTGTTGCCCAGACCTCAGCTTAATCAAACAGAATTGCTCATGTCAGCATTTTTGCAACTGGCGTCATCAAATTTGTTGGAGTGGGTAAAAAACCTCAGGGTTAGGAAAAACCTTGACATTAAATATACTAAGGATCCTTATTAGGCAAATCTGTTGTCTCGTGTACCATTCCAGACAATAATTACATAAAGAAAATAATAAAAAAAAAGTTTATTGGTAAAGAGTCGGTCAAATATTAAAAAATAAAAAAATTTACCGTACTGATGTACATCTGAGACAAATCCAGAAATATCGCATTCTTCAGTCTTCTTTTATACCCCTCCCTTACCCTATTATGTATGCATGTACACCCAAATAGAGCGTCTTTTGGCTTTTGAAGACTTGCTAAGGCCGTACACATTTTTCAAGAAATTATTATTAAGTTGGTGTGGATACTGCACACTTATGCTAAAGTCTACGTTGATCAGAGCACCCGGTGGGCATACTTAACTTTACAGATTTTGTATTAAAAAAGGGCAGGCAGAAGCATTCATAAATTTTATCAATTTTTAAGCTAAAATTGGCTTTCTTAGGATAGTTTCAATTTCTTATTAAACTCTTAAAGGTGTAGCAAATAGCTAGAATACCAATTTTGAGGGCTTAATTAATTCATTCTTGACTTTTATGATTGGTGAAGATCTGCAAACCATTTACGAAGCACATAGTTGGAATAGGGGAAGATGGCTGATTTTCATGAGCTTGGGAGTACCAAAACAGCTCCTTATTTTCCACCCAGACTAGTAAAATATGAGAATATAGTAAAAAAGCTAGCTGCTAGCTATTTCATTTTTTCTTCTTTTGTTGTTGTTTGCCTGTTTACAATTTTTATTTGCCTTATTATTAAATCGAAATTTTTTAACAATTTAGTTAAATTCAAGGCCCGCACCCCATACTCAACCGCAATTAGCCACCGGTATAATAAATCCTAAATATTTTGCCGCACAGAAATTTCGACGAAAAATAATAACAGAAAGTTTCAAACCATGATTGCATGTGCACATTATTTATGGTAAGCTGATATTTCTTTATATGTTTTATAAATGCAATTTCCACCTTTACTATATAGTATCAGCTATACTATTTTTGTTTCGCGAAAAATATATACCAAAATACCGAATAACATGAATACGAGCCAATTTTTAGTTTAAAGGGAAGTAGCGCAGATGTGGTTTGTTTACTTGCATTATTCGCAAAATTAGCTTGTCATACAATGTAACTATTACTAATGCAACTAAGCTATATATCTACAACCCTACGAAAAATATTTGGGAAACGTCTTTCATTATTCTTGATGTTAAAATCTGTTTTTACTCTCCCTTTCCCCCTTAACCTCTTTAAAGTCAATGTCACTGATACTCCAAAGTTCCTGGAGTGCCTGTTGTCATCAGCTATGCATATTCCAACTTTAACATTGAGTTTGTCGAAGGACGAGCTTAAAATGAAATTCCCAATATATTTTTTTCAGGATTGTAGCTAGCTTGGCTGGCTACTTGCTCTTTTTCCTGATCACGCTTGTTAATTTTTTCATAGAAACATGCGTGTGCATCTAGAATCATTCAAACATTTGTTAATGTTCTTGAAAGTTTTACGAAAAAAAAAATTATCATCTTTACGCTAGCGCATATGTTTTTCTGCTTGCCACTGCAAAAAATGTGCTGGAATATATTATTATTCCGAATATTTATACAGGATATAGCAACTTCAGTGTTGGAAACACTGTTATCAATGTGGGTCCTGTGTTCTGAATGTATACATTAAGTATACACCGGTATTACCTACCCAATTTCCCTCACATGGCATGGGTTGACCCGTATCTGTGATAAAGACACTTGCTAAACATGTCCGCGCTGTGTACCGAACCACGGACCTTGTGACTACGAAGCGAACTCCATAACCACAAGGCCACGCACCATTTAAAAAAGCATGACATATAAATATAAAAAAGTTTGGATATCTTATGTCATTCACAATGTGGGTTCCTATGTTTATGTCGACGACGTTCAAACAAGAGTACTCTAATCATTGTGCTTATGTTTATGCTTATGTTACCAGTGATAACCAGGCTTTAGAACAACATTTCAATAAGTTTAAACCCGAATTACGAAATTACATCATAGTATAATTAAATTAAAAGGTGGAGCTTGCATTTACAAAACATATAAAGCAGTATCAGCTCACCATAAATAACGTGCACATGCAATCGTGGTTTGAAATTTTCTATTATTGTTTTTCGTTGAAATTTCTGTACGGCAAAACATTTAGGATTTATTATACCGGTGGCTAATTGCGGTTGAGTATAGGGTACGAGTCTTAAATTTAACGAAATTGTTAACAGTGCGATATATTAATATGGCAAATAAAAATTGTGAAAAGGCAAACAACAACAAAAAAATAAAAAAGAGAAATGGGTAGCTTTTTTACTATATTCTCATATTTTACCAGTCTTCCTGGAAAATAAGGAGCTGTTTTGGGACTCCCAAGCTCATGAAAATGAAAAATCTCTTCCTATTCCAAGTATGTCCTTCCCGGAAGTTTTACAGATCTTTACCAATCAGAAAAGTCAAAAATTAATTAATTAAGGCGTATCAAGTAGCTTGCTTACGCCGTCAAAGTTGGTATTGTAGCTTTTTTTTTAATCAAGAATTAAAACTATCTTAGGAATACCAATTTTAGCTTAAAAATTGATAAAATTTATGAGTACTTCAGGAGTACTTCAGGCGCCCTGTTTTTTAAAAAAAAACTGTAAATTTATGTATGCCCACCTGGCGCCATGATCAACGTAGACTTTTGCATAAGTGTGCAGTATCCGCGCTGACTTAATAATCATTTCCTGAAAATTGTGTACGGCCTTATCAGATAGCAGTTGGTTGTTAAAAATACGTCCTGAAGAGAGGCATTCCGTCGGGGATCCCGGATGTTTCTCTTCCTCTACAAGATCATAAACTTCTTAGTCTGAAATAATCAACAGGAAAGGGTCGGAATTTTCAACGAATTCGTCGCCGCTCTTGTTAACGCTACTAAGAATGATTGTATCCTTTACAACAAGATTTTTAGTCAATTTTATCGATACAGTTTGAACGTTAACGTTTCGTACTTGATGAAGAATATCGACTTTTGACATCACCGTCCAATTTAAGCAGTCGATGTGCGGCATTTCATCACGCGTATTTGTAAAACTCGTTATTCAAAAGGTGCCATTATCTTTCATGATGACGCCCCTTAGATCAATATTTGTGATGATAATTGCTTAATGTAGTGTGCTGCATGATTCTTTCGATAAAATGCATGGCCATTTTCGTATGAAAAATGAACCATTAACTGAGAGAAATACTTATATACTAGTCGAAAGGCCCGTGGAAAAATCCACTGACACAGGATAAAAATAAAAAATGTGGCCTTCATCGTATAGATCTTAAAACGCTGATCAAGAAAATGTATAGGATCATGTATCTTTGACAAACGGTTGCAGAGATATTCGGGTTTAAATGTTTTTCGATGACGTCATCAACCCATTCATTCCGAAACGAACTCGGGGACCCAGGTTTTGGAAACTTACCCAAATTATTCCCTGGTGGTCCCTAGTTACCCACGCGGTGAAAAATGACTGACATTACCACCTCGTTTCCAAGTTATTTGGCCTCAAAGTGTTAAGTGCACTGTAATGGCTTCATTAATTTTATATAAGATATTGACGTTAAATTAGTGTTATTGACGTCGCGATGTTAACTTTCTCGATTAACATTTAAGACATAAATTCTTCGGCTACGTCAAAGGGAAATGCACACATCCACTTTGCCTGTCACAGACACACACACTCTCTGTATTATTATACAAGAAAACAGATTTGTATTGTATCATCAATAAAACACAGACCTTAAAATTTCCTTAGCTTTTTTTAATATTTTCTGTCTTTACTTTTTGTCATGCTTTTTGATGGCCTTACATACTTCTTCCAGTGAATTATAATTAAGGACATTCTTATTGAAATAACTGTTATAAGGTGTCTTTTACCTGTTTTCTGACAGAAAATTCATCTTAGAATGCCGTGGCATTCTGGCACTTTTTTCAACCAACCGCAAATATAACTGCATAGCAACGCCCATAGCAACCATTTTCACATTTTTAGACAGCTTTTCGGCCCCTCCGTCGATGTTTAATTCTTTGCAATAGCTAGATGATACTTTAGGGCCTCCTAAGGCAATATATGACAGTTCTGAATATTAAATGAGGTGTTCCACATGCAGTCAGAAAGCTGTCTTAACGATGCACCCTGCGAAGTGAACTCGTCAGAGTTTACTCGTCATCAATTAGACTTAAGTCTTAGGTATTTGGTGCTTTTCAGGTCGAAATAGTGCTGGCGTACACCTTTTGTCGATCCACAAGTCAAGAATGTCCATAAACTAATCTTTAAACAAGTTTTTTGCCGTTTAAGTTCGGAATCCACGCGAAGCAAGAATTCTCAAGATCGAAGCACACAATTACAATTTCTTCTGTGGATGCAGGCATTAGTATTACCTAGTGCTGAACTGAAACCGATTTTCAAATCTAAGTCTTTCAGTTATCTTGTCCAGTTTCGCCCAGTTTTAGCCTTTTTTTTCGTCCAAGAAATACCGCATCAGTTGTCTGGGAGACGAGTCAGCCTTACGAAAATGCGTTTCACTCAATCACTACACTTGACCCTTGAGAAACATACGCGGCCAAACAGGCGCTTCAAATAGCGCATGTTATTCAGTTATTTGGTTAAGCGTCGAGCAGCAAAATGTCATATTTTGCTCCTATTTTACCTAGCAACGGGTAACCATGGCAACCAATCAACTAAATTTTGAACTTCATTTTGTCGTACCGTCGTGTACTATGATATCCTCATCAAGTAACGTTAGAAAAGACAATCCTCTGCGATATAGGTTATCTGTTGGTAAGCCACCTTAAGCAAACAGTTGCTTTCTATTTTAGTTTTAAAATATAAACTAAGAATGTCCAACCCTTGGTTCTTATTAATTTCGAAAGTAATTTTCGTTCTTTATAAATCCAAAATGGAAAATTAAACATCGGCAAAAAAAAATACTTTACAAAAAATAACTCAGTAAAAAAATCTCGTTAAAAGGTAGAATATATTTGTCGGTTAAAAACAATAATGGCAATCTCGACAAAACATAATGCCGCCAAACATATGTGTGTAAAAGATATTGGTGGGTATAATATTCTGTGTGTCCGTCCGTACGTACGTCCATTTTTTATAGTTATGACTTATTTATTTATTTTTAGGAACCTTGAATCTATTTTCTTAAAGAAGAGAGCACTACACCTACTGTAAATGTGTGACCTGTGAAAAAAACATTTTCGTAAGAACAACAGCATATTCAGTGGTGTCCTCATCTTCTAAAAAGATTAATCATGCCAGAACCGATACTATACCAACAAAAAAATTGTTAGTGCGTTTATCATTTCTTGAACATGTTGAAGAAATGATAAACCTACAATACTAATATAAATAACAGACAAGCTGAAACAATAAACAATTTGTGATTATAACTTGATTATGGTAATGACTTGATTATTTCATAGGCAAAAAGGCAGTCAAAAAATTACTTTGGAAATTGTTCCTAGAACAAAAACTATTTAGAATCTATGATTGTTTTAAGTTTAACATATTTTATCCTGGCTTGGGTTTCTTCTTTTGCAATTTAGCATATTTTTGTTGCGAGAACTTTGAGAATTAAGCACTGCTGGTTACAAAATATATTAGCTTGCATGTTAAAATTGCTATTCAATAAGAGAGAAAAAACTCATAATATAAAAACATAGGGTTTTAAGTGAGTAATTCATGTCATATGTTTATGTGTCAAAGTTGTTTTAATCGGAGATGATGCATATATCACGTTGGGTCCCAAAATTATTAAAGCTGTGAGAAAGAGAGTTACAACTTCGGGTGTTCCTGACACCTCAGCTAAAATATACAACTACATCTTTTTAGTGTTTCTTTATTTCGAATTTATTGTCCCTGGGACTCAAAGATGTTACGAAGAAAGAAAAAATATGTTTGCTGACAAAAAAATTTAACAACGCATGTGATAGCATAAATTTGATGACTGAGTTCTCAGTACTTTTGCCAATGGAACTTTTCAGTTTATTTCGTTCAAAATAACTAAAATATATTGATGCCATAACAAACTAACATTTACAACTGAATTTGAATTCTAAATGGTGTCTTTTAATTTCGTTACAATGAAGACTTCTCGCAGATTTTTGCTATGATGGCAATCATACTAAAAGATTTTTTTTCTGGGGTTTTCTGTCAAACTAACATCCATTAATACCATAATTTTATTTTATTTTTGTAACATTATCATAAGTCATTATTTAAAACTAATGTTTTATTCTTATGTTTGGATTTACTAATTATTATGTTTCGTTCTTAAAGAGATCAAGATAGCATTTAAGCTTGCTAATTATCTACCATGTATACCGATTATATAAGCCTTGTGGTTGAACTTATGGTTCCAGTGCGGAAGGTCCTGGATTAAAACCTCGACCGAGTCATGCCAAATACTATAAAAGTGTAAATATTTTCTCCTTATTGTTCAACACGAGAATAGGATTGATATTTTAGGCTAGTATAGTTGAGCAATTGCTCGCTTGCACGGCTTCCGTAGCTCAAGTGAAAACTTTAGATGCAAACTAGAACCCCCTTTGCAGGATTAATCTTGCAGATTTAATTCAACTCTGGTCGTTTGCGGCAAAATATAAAAAGAACCATTCATGCTCTAGATACAACCAGCCGTGACAGAATCCGCAACTTCAAAAATGAATGCAGTCCAAAATTTGTACAAATACCGTGCTTAAAGATTTGCTGAACATTACACAGGCAATGCCAGTTATGTATGGTTTTTTGTTTTGTTGCATGAAATCACATGATATGTAACTAAAAAGTATTCGCATGTGTATTTCTCATCGACAAACTTTCTACAAAAAGTAGCGGATGAATCTCCAGGGTCTTCTTGTCCAAAAGAAACTCCCTTTTCTTCTGATTTATACGACATTTTTCTAAAGAAGGCGGTTATGAGGATATTCTCTTTATTCCTGCCAATTAATCTTACCTTTCATATCTCATTTTTCTTTAAACTTTTTAATCCAAATACAATTTCCTCTAAAATATCAAAAGCATCATCAGTTGGTTGCTGTTAATCTGATCTATCCGACATCACGGATGACAAAGTTAAAAATTCATGACTAGTTTCTCAGTAGCAAAGCATAAAACGTTTATTTAAACGCAATAAAAGGATCTCCTGAATATACCAATAGCCTCCCGTTGTTAATTTCCTATTTCCTGCATGTCAGTAGCGTGCGATGTTTCAAGTGAAATGTTCTATTGGAGATCAAGTTAAGCTGAACTGTTTCCATTAATTTGTGTAAAGATTATTTCACTCCCTACACATCTTTTTGACATTTTCCGTTTTTTTGTCTTCGCACCTAATAAAAAGGCCTGAATTTGCGAAACTCAGTATCTCTTCAAGCTGCCTGCAAGAAACAGACTAGAACCAACCAAGGACAACCGTTCACACCATATTCTTCAGGTAAAACACTTGCTATAACGATGCTATTTAAATTTTTGCGTAAGCATTTGGGTTAAATATCTTCGCTTTCATCGCTAGGGTAATAGCTCAATCGTAGCTTTTTAATGCAAGTCCAGATTTTTCTTTAATAACCAACGAAAATTTTGAGAATGTCAAATATATATCGCACCTGATGCTGAGGTATCTGTCGGCATTTACAGGAATAAATAGGCTAAGAGCTTAGAGTTTCCAGTGCGTTTAGACTCGCATAGCTGTTGATTCAGTTGTAAAAATATTGATGCACTAAACGCTTCAATTTTTAATTTCACTCACTTGTTATTAGTGAACAAAAATACATATTTATTTTGTCTAAAACAATACTTTTCTTTTATGATAATTTTATTGACATGTTTTAAGTGCTAGTCAAGTAATACATTTTTAAATCCAGTGTTATATTCTAGTAAAATTTCAATGCTCCAACGTCTAAGCAATACGTATTCCTTTCTGCGTTCATTTCAAGCTCCATTGCATAATGATAAGTTTTACGAAACATTTTAACCATAAGTTTTTTGGGAACATTTTGCTTTCCAATATTAAAAAGGTGTATTTCAGAGCAAAACCATCCTTAGCATAATTAATGTGCGATTCTACCATTTTCGGCGAATGTGTGAATATGCAGTTGTAAAATAAGGCTTATAAAAAATGTATAGTAACATTATTAGTTTATCGTTTGAAGGATGAAGTCACTCTCGAATTTCTTGTGTTTGTTCATACTGACCATCAAGTACAAAACAATCGAGAGTAAAAGTATAACGAACGAAAATGAAGGCAGTTTAATGCAAGTTGATCAACAAAAGTACGGTATTTCGGCATGCCTCTTGGTAAAAGAAAAGAAAATAATAAAAGTTGAAGAATGTCCAGGCGGCAATGTTGAAATTGAAGTCAACATTTGTGTTGGTTTCTGTCCATCATACACATTGCCCACAAATCCTCTATTGTACTGTTTCTCACGATGCATTGCAGATGGATACGAGGATGTGAAACTGAGTTGCGGTGGGAAAGATATTATGACTTACCAAGTCATCAAGTCGTGCAAGTGCTCTAGGAAAAGGTGTCGCGAATTGTAGTAGGGCAGAAACAATTCTTTCTAAGTAAAACTTGACGTGTGACAATAAAATATACCAATATATGGTTGTTTGTGTGTGTGTGAGTGTGTGTGAGAGAGATTTTATAACTTAGACAGCAATGAGAGTAAGTAGTAACAACGAAAATGGTGAAATTCATTTGATTAATACTTTACATTGTTGCTTCATATTCCTGCAATCCAACGCCATTCACGCATTTTATAACCAACGACGTACTAAATCTGTTGACGTTGATTCTGAACGTTCCAGCACAATTGTATATTATTTAAAAAAGCACAAAAATAGCATGGGGTCAGAGATTGACTAATCACGGTACGTACGAACATATGTACAAAAGAATGATTGAATCTATAGCCCTTCATGCATAGATAATTTTATTTCGAGTACGACCACATACGATACGTTTTTCTGAAGCTGTATATCATGGTTAATAATATTGCAAATCGTCACATATTTTTTTGAATTTTTCAAAACCAATGACTTGAATGAAAAAGATGAAGAAAAAAAATTATGGAAAATGATAAAAAAATAATGAAACGAATCATGAGAAAATGTTGAAAATAATAAAAATGATATTGAAAAATGATTAAAAGAGATGTGAATGATGTGAGAATGATGTGAGAATGATGAAAAATGATGAAAAGTGATGAAAAATGATAAAAAATGATAAAAAAATGATGAAAAACAATATTCTACCATGGACAAACAGTATCATAAAATGTACACTTGAAATAGTTTATTCGCATGATTCGTTATCGACAGACGTACAACAAGTAAACCATAAGAGATAATTTTCGCACTTATTTACAACTAGGGTAATGTTAGAATTGAAGTAATCAAAAATTTTAAATCAATATTGTGTGTTATTTATTTCTTTAAATGAAGGGAAATCAGTTGAAGGTAAATATGTAATCAGCTATATTCTATATTTACTTTTTAACTTACCACATTTCCTCCAATGTACACCTGGGTCACTATTATTTCTTCCAGTTATGAAATTTGCGTTTCTTTGAGAAAAAGCACTTCGGAAGAGAGGGTTACTTAAAATGTTTGAAATCCGAATTTCCATTGCAAGAACCTAGATCACAAACTAACTGAAACAAAACGAAATATTATTAGCTGACTTAATCAAAACAAAACAAAACAAAAACAAATCAATTTCTTTTTCTGTTACGGGTGGCTTATGATTATTACAGTAATAATTGCCCTGGGCACTTACTTGAGGTGGGGCACCTTTAAAAGTCGCTAAAATAGAGGAAATACGGTACTTAGATGCTAACGTAACTTTTTGGTTTAAATTGTTGAAACGAATAATCAAATACAACTCAAAGTGGCTTCAAAAGTTTCAAAGTTGTTTATTTTGTGTATCTCACTTTTTAAATTATTTTTTTTATTAATATTTTTTAAACTGTAAAACAGTTACGCTGCATCTTATACTTAAATTACCTTTTGGTAAGTATTAGAATCAAAATTTTATTTTTGGTTCTGATAAGTGTTTAAGTTTTGCAACGCATCAATGAACAAAGAAACAAAGCTTGAAAATCCACTATTCATGAACAAAAAGAAAATTACAATGTAAGTACGAATATTTCAAGCCATCAGCAATAGTTTTTTGATTCGTTTGTTTCTTACATACGCAGCATGGAAGTTGCAGAATGGCTGACAGTAAGGTTTCTTTAAAATGTCTTGAAGGTCTTTATTGCCATTGTGAATTAGAACCAAAGTCTAAGTTATTTATACCAACACTGTCGCCAACAACGACCAAGAACTTATATGCGAACTTGTGGTGGGTTTTATAAACTTCGTTACTATATTCACAAACAGGCTGCAGATAGATGTTGTTGTTCTAGGGAAAATCCAACGACTGGTCTTTTAATATTTGTAACGCCTATGTTGGCGATTGAATCAGAATACCTGTCAACAACAGGCTTGGTGCTACAGACGTGGCATAGCTAAGCACGTCGTCATCACAGCACGGTGAACCTTCGGTAGCGTGGGCTTATTTAATCAATGTGAGTGTTTGAATTCTTTGCCCCAGTTAGATCAATCAAGGGTCGATCAAGTAAATAACTATAGAGTTTCTTTCACTATGTTGTGTTGTGTTTAAATTCGCAGCACGTTCTCTTTACAAAAAGGATTGATCAAAAAGGTCTAAAAATCTTTGCATTTTTCATTAACTTCTGATTCTTATATCTTGTTCCACATGTTTGGTTTGGTTTTATATATTTTGGAGCACCTTTTTGACGTACCTACCTTATTGCGTTTCGTTGGTTTATTTCATTGTTTGATGGTTATGACTGAGGCTATTTCTTCTGTAGATGGGAAATTGAATGCGATCAACATAGGTTGAACAATATCACTTCTTATCAATCTGTATAGTATTTCTATACAAGTTGAAAATCATCAACTTGTTGTTTCGTTGTTGCAGGTAGTGCTCGACAAATTGACCACACAAGAGACTTATTAAGCTGTACAAGATGAAAAAAGTTCAAGATGTTTTTATCCAGAGTCTTAAGGTAGGCAAATTTAATAAGCTTGCGCATTGCGAATGAATGATTTATTTATAAAGGTAAATGAATAACCATTGGCTGTATTTTTTCCTAATCTGTTAGTATTATTGCAGTTATTACTGCAGCATTTCAAGACGCATATAGAGTGCCAAAGCGTTTTGAGAAGTCCTGCGCGAAAAGCAATTGATGTTCTAAAATAGGGGATTCCATCATCAATAATTCTGGAAATATTTCGATATATCTAGCAAATCTTAGTAAGTAAAGTAAGTACAGTAAGTAACGTTTGGTTTAGTGGCTAATATTTTGTTAGCAACAAAATATTACCAAATAATACCTCTTTTATCCAGAAGAACCATTTTTACCGACCTTTTTCCAACTACAATTTCTGTCTCTTTTGGGTGCAATTAGAACAGGAATGCCTTAAAGATCATGGAAATCGGATATTCAAAAGCAATTCTGACAAAGTTCATGTTGAGTGAATTTAACCCAACACAATCCACAAAATTTAAAGTCGATTGCAATTAAGTCACAGATTATTTCCATGAAAAGGAAAATTTTCAATTAATACACGTTTTCCGTATGTTCCTCAAAAAAAAACACATTGATCGTACCAGTAAATGCCGACTAAGTTTAAACGTCTAAGTTGAAACGTTATACAAACGCCAATTCAATGGTGCTGAATATAATTTTAATATCACAATTATAATATTTTAAAAAATGTAATTCGGGAAACGTGTATTGCATTGCGCCAGCCCTTAAGAGTGTCTGCTAATCACAATAAGAAAAGTATTCTTTACGCGCGTTACTATATAAAAACATATAAACGCTCCAAAGAGGGAACAAAAGGAGCATTAAGAATTTTAAGCAAAAGAGAAATAATATTTCCGGAGTGTGAGTTTAACAAACTTGGAAAACTAGATCAGGAGGAAAACATTATTTTTGACCGTACCAAATGTTTTTAAGCTTCCAAGAAGATTGTAATCCACGACATTGGACGCTCGCAACTTTTTTGGATATATATACAGTGAAAGATCTCATTTTTTATGTCTATTGGTAAGTACAAATGTTTATCTGAAGCTTTTAGAGTAAAACAAAATTCTGTGAAATTCTAGCTAGGAGGAAGTATAGAAGTGCTCCACTTTACTTCCCTTTTTATTGTATAAATATGTTTTTACCAGATTTTACGATTTAGAAAGCTATTAGTTTTTTGACTGGCTTATTTTTTGGTTGCCTGAAAATAATTTTGTTTTTTACATCTCATTTAAAACTTGTATCCGAATAATATCTGAACCTTGTTAACTATATTTCAACAAAATTTTAGCCCATTTTACATCACGTCGCTCACTCTGCGCCTTCTTCGCCGCGCCGTGGTGATTGCTCCAGACAAGACACCTGGAAACAAGGGGAACTCGCTGCTGTAAATTTGGATTATAAGTTTGTAAGACAAGATTTTATCCGGTGTAATAAGTAAGCAAAAACGATTGACGTGCACCCGTTACAGTGGTAAGTACACCATTTAATCTGTCAAAACCGAATTAAAGGGACTTTTTTTGTAAGTAGACTATGATACGGATGCTTGATATATTTTTATGAAAATTTTCGCGTTACCTTTATACACTAATGTTCATTAAATATTAGTTTAGTGCGCCTGCCGATTTACCGGTGCTTTATGCAATGGGATAGGCGATTGTATTTTTGTATATATTTTGGCATCAGGACAAGCATATCATGTTCATTTAGTTTCAGTTCTTTCCAAGCCTAGAGTCTCTGGAGTCTAAAGTCTTAAAAGAAGTTAAAACAATAGAAACTACGTTTTTAGTAAATAAGTTTTTTTTTGCATTTAAATTCTACGTTCCTTGATCTCTTAACGCGCATACCCCCCTACCCTCGTAGTGAGCACATAAATTCACGGAAACGTTTTCACATGGTTTTTGCAGTCATGGTATAAGTCTGACATGTTGGTAATAAAATTTTGGTAGCCGTAAAAATGGTAGGTGTTTTTGTACTACTTTTTTCTCTCGTGATTTTTTTTCGTGCACCATTTTGTAGTCAAAAGTTATGCAAATGATCGTGACGCATTAAAGTTAGAAATGTTATTTTAACCTTCTTTGTGTACAGAGACAATGGAAATCTGATTAGGATTAGTTAGAAAAGGCCAATTTGTAAATGTTCCAAAAGGGTATGTGTAGGCATCTGGATTTCCTGTTAATAGACTTTCTTACAACTTTCTAAAACACGAACGTGTTCGCATCATATGTAAGTCTTAAATTCATGCGCAAATAAAGGTTACAATTGTTTACTATAAAATTTTTTGTACTTTTACTGTTTTCTCAGGCTTTGAGACAGAGCGTCCCGCTGACATGTCCAAGGTAGACATTTATGAAGACCATAGTAATTTAAACATTCAAAAATGCTATCATAGATCTAACACCTTCACTGACATAATGACGTTAGTATTGTTGTGTATGTTTTATATGTGACGTATTATATTCTGCGTCTATAATAACTGCTAAGATGAGCACCAACCTCGTACCGTCTATCTCTTAACAAACATCGTAATGGATTTCGTTTACTTACGTTCTTGTGCTCTTCAAACAGATTATTCACTAATGATGTTTCATAAATTTCGAGAATGCGTCGTGTATTTTTCCTCGGCAATCTGTAAATCGCAAAGAACTATAGGAGTTTTTCAGGAAGCCGTCTGTCTGTTGCAGAGGTAAAAAGGTATGTTTTCTACGAACGCACTGGTAACGTCATTGGTGAATGAATTTTCATCATAATTTTACAGACAATATCGTGTTAGATAAGAAAAGTTATTTTATTAGAATAAGCAAATCTCTAATATGCACATAATTTGCGCATATTAACACCGAAGATGGAATAAAGTTCGAAAATATCTTGCTTCTTTTAGTAAAGTACTTGTTTCTTATTTGATATCAATTTGAGCTTGTTGCACAAAAAAATAATTAACAAAAACTATTAGTATAACTGTTAGTGTTATCATATAAAAGTGTGATGCATGAAAAATCACGACATCCGCATGACAATATTAATATCGCAGATAAAAACATACTCACTTTTACACTTGCGATTTAAACAAATAAAAAGGACCTCTTTCAGACCACTCTTCGTAGCGTAAGCTGAAAGCTGGTTAAGGGATAAAACTAAGGAGATACTTATAAATGCAAGAAAGCTGAAGCTCTTCGAAATACTTACCAATATAATAAGTTTAAAGCTTCTCACAATTCCTAAGCCATATGATATATGATAGCGTATAACTGAGAGGAAGTCTATCAGAAGAGTATGCAAGCAGAGATACGAATTGTTGCTACCAAAATCGATGTTGCAAAAGGAGTATATTGTATAACACCGAGTCATTTGCGCTCAAAAAGCTGAAATTAAGAAAAGACTGAAACAAAGAAAAATAACGAAATTGAATGTATAAGTGACGTGCAAGATTTTATAACAGCCGTTTATACTTTGAATGGGTTGAGCATTAGAAATTCTTACTTTTGGCGGAACTTTTGGTTGGGGAGAGGGAAGGGCAGGTATTGATTTTGCTAGTTAAGAAATGAACCAAAAGAAAAACTGGTGTGTATTCATATTTTGTGATTTTGGAATTTACGTAGTCCAGCTCTGATAGTGGAAATAATTTCAACAGAAAGACTGAATAGTGTAAAATGACGTTCTCAAAAAAGATTTTAATTTACCTCTAAAGTACTACGTCACAAAGATTTATCGAACGTTAATGCTGCTTTCCGCATGTTTTCATTTTTAATATACGATTATTAGTCTCCATCTGTTACGTAGAAAAGCGGTAAATTAACTTCAATATACATTTTGTGCCATATCTAATGAATTTCATTGTAAATAAATTTTTATCACAGGGGAAGGTTGCACACTATATTTCTCCTCATTCCCGGTCGGTTTCATTGAACAAGGTTGCAAAATATAAAAATTTGGAGGATATTATGAAAAAAGGAGTGGAAAAACTAGGGCATGGGGTCCATGCAAGTATCAATTAATATGAAAGAATAAAGATCAATGTAGTGACGTCAGCAAGTGATGGAGATTTACTTAGGTTAGATGCAAGAAAAGTGAGGATGGTTTGCATTTAAGAAAAGCTTTAAGACGGTAACAAATACATATCCTATCCTTTTCAGGATCAACTGGACGAACAAATTTTTCATCTTCTGGAGCCGGATCATGATTTCTCGCTGAAAAGACGATACTACAGTTTAGTCAGCAACCAGCTATTTGGATGTTTCCCGTGATGACATGTAACATTCTACTATCTAACATTCGGGAGCTCGAATTGGTAAGAAGAATTCCTTTCTTTGTCCGGTCGTCTTGCTAATCGCATGTCACAAAATTCTTTTACTTTAAAAGTAGCATTTGATTTTTAGACATTGCCATCTAATTTAAGTGATCCAGACGTTGACTTATATTTCAAGTTAATATTTACTTTAAACTATTTAATTGCATTATATCAGGAGGTGTTAAACAACAGGTTATTTAAAGCTGAAAGGATGTCGTCCATTTAAGATGTTTTGCTGTACAATAAACTGACAAGTTATAGACTCATTCCATTGCTAAGCGTCAGTCAAATCATTAAAAATACCTGTACGTCAAAACAAGTTTAGTTAAGGTTTTCATTAGTGAAATCAATTTATTTTTCCATAAAATAATGTGGGTACTAACAATTTTATAGGAACATATGGTGAAAGTAATGGTGCGTTAACAAACATTTAAAAGGTTTTTAGTTTTTCATCTTGGATTGCTTTCACTGTAACAACTCTCAATAACATAGAATGCAATATTAAAAACATCTAAATGCTGTTGTAATTTTGATGATGTTCTTCATCATGGCAAGAAATGTTTCTACAAAATTAAATGTAAACTTTACAAAATTCTGCCTTTCACAATTTATCGAATTAGAATCTACAGAACCACGTGGTATATAAAAAATGTTGTTTTAGATGTCAAAATGGTGATCTTTCTATAAAGTGATGATACAAATTTTGGTTCGGTACCATTGATTGTAGAAAACAAGAGTGAAGATTTAATTAAGTAATTTTAGTTGTATCTTTTAAAGCTATGTACTGCAAGCTAATGCAATTTTTACCTATTTTAAGGCACTTCCTTTTATAGTTTTGGAAATAGCATATAATTTTTGACAGATGCACGTGCGTCTTTTCATGTGCTACAGACTGGTATTTTTAAAATGGTCTATGTGGAAACTTTTGTAAATGTAATTGGTAAGTACAATTATCTGACGTGAAAACCTTCTGCTTTTTTACCTTGTCATTAAAGTTTAAATATTTCGAAGTATAAAAACTAATGCACTATAATGTGATAACTGTTTTCGCTACTTTAAACATATTTCTACTAGGATTTGAGGGGACGCGTCAACGCTAAGGAAATTTTCCTGTTTTATTATGCTAGAAGTATAAATTCCAGGGCTCTAGCATTTGGCATGAAAGTACTCTACGTTGAAATGTGTCAAAAACACCAAATAAGAGATAATAAAGTCTGCGTGTTATTACTAACTCATCTCTGTTGCAAAATTTAGATAAGTCCTTTACACACAGCATAATGTAATGTTTATTTTTGGTTAATGCATATTAACTAATGGGAAAAAATTATTCATGCTTAAAGGAAGCTTATGTTACATGAGGGAAAATATGTAGGAATAGGTTTACATTTTGTCACTGATATATTTTACATTTAAACCTGTAAAAAAAAAATTATCCCTGATGAACAAGTTATTTGAGTGGGGCAAAGAGAATCATGAAAAATAATTTCTCACATTGTCTATTGAAATAAAAAGAACCATTAATTATTCAACAATTATTTCACTTTAGCAATGACTCCTTCAATCTAACATCGCGGATAAAGGATAATTTATCTAATGATGTATCATAAACATTTATCGAAATAGAATGGAAAAGTTTTTTTCATACTGTCACTTGCTAAAAAGCATTGTCTTATCAATCTAATCTGTTGAGAACAACTTTTTAACTTTTAATATTTTATTTTTGGA
This sequence comes from Hydractinia echinata, assembly GCA_030067915.1. Taxonomy (NCBI): domain Eukaryota; kingdom Metazoa; phylum Cnidaria; class Hydrozoa; order Anthoathecata; family Hydractiniidae; genus Hydractinia; species Hydractinia echinata. The sequence goes on from JASGCC010000191.1 coordinate 462,565, forward strand.
ATTTCGAATTACATATTAAACAATAATCTCAGCTTCGTCATTGGTACCACAATACTAAAATCGTGAATAAATAAGAATGATAGAATGAGGGATCATCAACACTTATTTAAAAATAATAATAATTTATTTTCAATGGCTATAAGTATGGTCCCATAAATCTTTTGACACCAAATCTCCCAGAAACATTTGAATCAAATCCACCCCGAAAAATGAAGCAAAAAGTCACAAAAATTTAGAATCTAAAACACCATTTAATGTAATGTTACGTCAACTATGACAAGAAATAGGTTTTTGGTTTAGGGAGAAAATAATTATGCTCAAAGAATGATACATGGGGAAGAAATCATGAAATAACATGTTTACAATTTTTTCATATAGTGCCATTTATTTCTAATGAGCAAAATATTGGAATAGGACAAAAAGAATCATGAAGAAACAATTTATCACATTGTCTATAAATACTAAAAAGCATTTATTTTTCGGAATTTTAAAACCATGAATTATGCCATAATTATGCCAGCTTCACCATTGACACCTCCATACTAACAATGTGGATAATAAGCATTGATCGAATGATGTACCACAAATACTCAATGAAACAGAAATTTTAATTCCTTTGATTGTCACTTACTAAAAGCACCCTAGTAGAAATAGGGTTAAGATATTTTTGGGTCAACATTTATCTCTTTTTTATAATCATTACACATGTGATTTTTAGTGTGCTAAAGATGGAATGGGCCAAGTAACGAGCATTTCACAAAGCACTTTATAACAAGAGGATTTTAAAATAACCTTTGGGAAAAGCTGTGAATGTAATAACTTGATTGGTACTGTTTTCGGTAAGTACAGTTGCCTCGTTGTAAAACTTTCATTTTTTTGTTATAAGGTAAGGTTTTAAAGTAATGAACTGTAAAGTAATGCAATCTGCAACTACTTTAAGATATTTTGATGAAAATATTTATTTTCCTTTCATAATTCTGAAGAAAGTGTGTAATTTATCGCAGTTGCACGTGTGTTTTTTTAGTGCGCCGAAAACTGGTGGACCAAGTACCTTTGAATAACCAAATCGAAAATGATTGGTATTTTTTCGTAAGTACAGTTACCTGATTGGAAAACTTTTTTCTCACACTTAAGGACAAGGTTTTAAAGCAATGTACCGTAAATTGTGAAATTATCAACTACTTTGAGATATCTGGCTATGAATGTCTATCTTCCTTTTATTATTTTGAAGGTAGTATATAATTTATGGAAGTTGAACGTGTGCATTTTAGTGTGCTGAGGACTGGTGAACTAATACCGAATGTTTTAGACTGATACTTTGTTAAATCAAAGAAAAGTGATTTAAAAATGCGAAAGCTCTCGTGAGCTTGTTTGAAGTTGTTTCTGGTAAGCAATATTACTAAATACCAATTTTTTAGTCTCAGCCTCAAATTTGTTGGATTCAGCTGTCTCACCAAAATGAAAAAAAGAAGCAGATCCATAGAAGTTATGCAACACATGCTAAAAGGCACGTAATCTAATATCGCAGCAAAAATAATTTTCAAGTTATTTCTGTGCTACCTCTACAGAAGCATGAAATAAGTAGCTAACATGATGTTACGTATTTTTACAAACATTTCATTTAGTAATTAATGCCGAATTTTCTCATAGCATCCATTTTTTAACTTGGGAACTGAAAATTTTATTTCCTAGATGGGACTATCAAGTTTGAGGAAGTCTTAGTTCGTGGCAAGTGCGGAGAATGACCTTTGGGTTTTACCTTAGCTTTCCATATCATTTATGCCATGTGGATACAATCGTTTTATCTCAACACGAAGCGCTTGCCTCATCAGTCACACCTATCCATGGCTAGTAATTCAAATCCCTTGTCAGAAGAATTGACGCTTATGTATGTATGGTTATTTAAACAGCTATTGTGGAAATACGAAATCTGATGTGACAAAAATATTTTGTAAGGTAGTTAAATTATTATCATTCTGTGGAAATAATAAATTACTTTTTAAATTCAATAAATTATTTTTTAGACTAAATAAATTATTTTTTAAACTGAATAAATTAGTTTTTTTAATTTTTTCTTATTTATTTGTTAACGGATTTTTTTTTCTTAAAACGTCCTTACTTTTAGCTAGGAGGATAGAAAAAAGATGTTGACATTTTAATATTATTTTTCTTCTATTCGTTAGCAGAAGTAGTTTCTTTACTAATCGTATAATTTAAATCGAGTGTTTGAGTCGAGGGTAATGCTGCTTATGTTTCTCTTCTATACAGGGTCGACTGTTGCTTACTTGTTTTTTGTTGATTAAATACTTGTAAAGACTAAAGACACACGTGTGGTTGTTTCATTTTACCCAGAATTACTTTTCATCAACAGCATAAGTCAAGCATTCTTGTTGTATCGCTATATTTGCTGTTTTTATCTCATGTTTATCCTACAATTATGGATTTGAATCTAGTGTTGTGAGATAATTATTGCTTATAAAAATAACGTGTAAAAAACCTGGCGAACAGCCAAGTACTAAAGTTTTTTTTTTATGGTTGGATATACCATGTTTTTAGTTCTAAATATATCTTTCGATGCCAGTTAACTTTTCGTAATACGACAACAAAATCATATTCGATTTTTTACCTGCTCTCATGAACGTGACGGCAAACAGTGAACAATTTTTAAGCGGAGAAATATTTCTTTCCTGATTAAAATTTTTATGTGCAATAAAAGTTTCTTATGTTTTGAGAATTCTACGCACTTTGTAAACCGGTTTCTTTTGTTCCCACAATCCCTTAATCGTCTTAGGAAAGAACTTTTCTTCAACAGCTATTATTAACTCGATGTTACTATTAAGGTCAAGAGGAAAGGCGGATAAATATGTCCAAAAATTATTAGTCCCTCACCCCTCATCTTTTCGTCATGCAACAGAAAGAAATAGAGGTCTTTCAATCTCATTTCAATGATAGAAAAGCTCTCAGATGATCTTCCCAATCTTTAGTAGAAAAATATCCATTTTCCATATACCTTGTACATAAAAAACTGGTAAATTTGTTTTTAACCTCCGATGTTTCTATTTTTGAACTTTTTAACTCAGCCTTAACTTATTCGTATTTTGCCCTTACATTTATTGTACTTTAAGGGCAGAAATTTTCGCGGAAATTTTCGCGATTCCGATTTGGCCCCTTTTCGCGAAAATTTCTGCCCGGTAAGAAATTTAACCTGAAATTCGCGAAAGTTATTTTCGCGAAAAATCACCTTTTTCTAAAAATCACGAGTTTTTTCCAAGTTTTAAAAGCCGAAAACTCTGAAATAAAGAGGGCTCCGAGACAAGGGTAGAAATAATAGAATCACAAGGAAAAAAATAATCAGCCGGAAAAATGGCTCCAAAGCCCGACTCGGGGAAATCAGCTAAAAATCGAAAAAACGGAAGGGTTTGAGTATCTTCGTATCAGAAATTTCAAATTTCAAGACAAAAAACGAAGAGAAGAGTGAGACAATAATTTGGTGAACTTTTTCTATATAATATTTGATTGTTTTTTCATTGAAATTCATTGTCATTCGCGAAAGTTTTTGTTCCCAAAAATGAAGATTTTGGAAAATTCGCGAAAGTTTTTTCTGTAAAATTTCTTCCAGAAGTAGAATTCGCGTAAATTTACTTCGCGAAATTTTTTTATCCTCGCGAAAATTTCTGCCCAAAAAGTATAGTACGTTAGAAATTTTATCTACCTGAAATTAATTCCAAATTCGCAAAATTGCAACCTATCAAAGACTCTTTCGTAGAGAAAATATTTTCACTTTTTCTCTAATGAACAAATCAGTAAAACTTCAACCCTGTCGTTGTTCTCATTTTGCGTTTATATTTATAATTCTTAGCCTCGCTATTTTAATAAAATTGTTCTTTTAAGCCGACTATGTATATTACATAAAGGCCGAACGTTTAACCAAATAAAAAAGTGTTAATACATGTGGCGAAAGCCAGGTTACGTGAGCTCTGATGTAAAAAAATACATAGATGGGAATGCAGCTTAAAAAGGTCTTACTGTATATGTCTTTAGCGTTTTTCTTGTTTTCAAATAAAATCCTGCTTTATATGATTTGTTGCAATAATTGATTTCACTTCAATATATTTTTGAATCCCGTAGATTTTAGTATTAGGTACAATCTCGATCCCAAGGTCCGCGTACGTACCGAAGAACCCAAACCAAAATTTCAATAATGCGACCGCATCGCGTAACTAAATTGAAAACTCGAATAACAAAGTTACATGATTGTATAATTAAATTGAAATTGCATTTTAATGATGGAAATTGCGTTTGAAAAAATATAAAGCAGTCTCGGTCTACTTTAAATAAAATAAATACTAGAGTTGACGCTTGATATCTCGAACTTTCAGGGGACCAACGAAAAAAGTTCGAGATATCGAAAGTTGCAGATAAAGGATAGTCGAGATATCGAGCGTCGAAAGGCCTTAAAAATTCAGCGAAATACCCGTACTTGTTTACGAAAGTTTACGTTCTTGATTAGATAGTTAAGCGGAAAACAAGAAACAGAAAATAGACAGAATATATGGATAATAGTATGTATTCGTTACAAAAATTACTTCTCTCCCAAGAAGCTTAAAATAATACTCTGCTTACTAGAGGCTATATTATCCTTAACGATAACAGATTCTACAGTTGTAGCATAGTGCGCAAGTTTTTCCTTGTTTTTAACCACATGGAAATAGTGTTTACGGGCACTTTGTACTTTGCAGTGACCAGTTTTATTCATCGATCCTGTGTGCAATTCTTTTATAGCATTTCATCTCTTAGCCAACACTTTTACCACGAGCGTTTTTTCCGCTTGGTAGCCATTTTTTAAATACGAAAAATCTCAAAAATCCCAAATTGTAAACATTCGAAAGTCTTTTTATTTATCAATCGAACTTTATCTAAAACCGAATGTTTTTGTTCGAAAAATAAAGGAAAAATTCGAGATAACGAGATAAAATAAGCTGACTGGACCGACTGTACGTCCATGGAATCGTGGTACGAAATTTTATGTTATTGTTTTTCGTTGAAATTTCCGTGCGGCCAATAAAAATTGGGGTTTAAATACACCGGTGGCGAACTGCGATTGATTCTGGGGTACGGGTCTGGAATTTAACGAAACTGTTAAAAACGCGCCATATTGATGTTACCTACAAACAAAAAATTTAAAAAGCAAACTGCAAAGAAGAGAAGAAGAGAGAAGTTCTACCTAGCTTTTTTTCTAGATTCTATTATTTTTATCTTCCTTCTGTACACTAATTTATATTTTTTGATTAGCCTCACCAATTTCGAGGGATATAGCTAGCTTCCCTTGTTTATTGTTTTCGAGAGGGACCACTTCACACACTTGCAACTGTGTAGAGATGTCGCATGCTTTACAAGGGTAGCCTCACAAATATCGAAGGATATACCATGTCTATGACAAGCTAATTAAATAATGCAAGTAAACAAACCACATCTGCGCTACTTCCCTTTAAACTAAAAATTTGCTCGTGTTCATGTTATTCGGTACTTTGGTATGTATATTTCGCGGAACAAAATTGGTTATGGAAATAGGTCATTTTTTTTCCTGATCAATTCAATTACTGATCACGCTTGTTAATTTTTTCATAGAAACACGCGTATGCATCTATAATCATTAAAACATTTGTTAATGTTCTTGAAAGTTTTACGAAAAAAAATTATCATCTTCACGCTAGCGCATATGATTTTCTGATTGCCCACTGCAAAAATGTGCTGGAATATTATTATTATTACTCCGAATATTTATACAGGATATTGGAAATACTGTTATCAATGTGGGTCCTGTGTTCTGAATGTATACATTAAGTATACACCGGCATTACCTACCCAATTTCCCGCACATGGCATGGGTTCACCCGTAGCTGTGCTAAAGACACTTGCTAAACATGTCCGCGCTGTGGACCGAACCACGGACCTTGTGATTACGAAGCGAACGCCATAACCACAAGGCCACGCGCCATTTTAAGAAGCATGACATAAAAATATAAAAAAGTTTTGATATCTCATGTCATTCACAATGTTAGTTCCTATGTTTATGTCGTCGACGTTCAAATAGGGGTATTCTAATCATTGTGCTTATGTTTATGCTTATGTTACCAGTGATAACCAGGCTTTAGAACAACATTTCAATAAGTTTAAACCCGAATTACGAAATTACATGATAGTATAATTAAATTGAAATTAAAAGGTGGAGCTTGCATTTACAAAACATATAAAGCAGTATCAGCTCACCATAAATAACGTGCACATGCAATCGTGATTTGAAATTTTCTATTATTGTTTTTCGTTGAAATTTCTGTACGGCAAAACATTTAGGATTTATTATACCGGTGGCTAATTTCGGTAGAGTATGGGGTACAGGTCTTTAATTTAACCAAATTGTTAAGACTGAGATATTAAGACTGAGAGACTGACATATTAATATGGCAAATAAAAATTGTGAAAAGGCAAGCAACAAAAAAAGAGAAATGGCTAGCAGCTAGCTTTTTTACTATATTCTCATATTTTACTAGTCTGCCTGAAAATAAGGAGCTGTATTGGGACTCCCAAGCTCATAAAAATCAACCATCTTCCCCTATTTCATGTATGTCCTCTCCAGAAGATTTCAGATCTTCACCAATCATAAATGTCAAATATGAATTAATTAAGACGTATCGAGTACCCTGCGCTTGCGCCCTCAAAATTAGGATTATAGCTATTTGCTACACCTTTAACAGCTTAATCAAAAATTGAGAATATCTTAGGAATACCAATTTTAACTTTAGGGTGCAGCATCTGCGCTAACTTAGCAATCATTTCTTGAAAAATGTGTACGACCTTGTCAGATAGCATTTGATTGTAAACGATACGGCTTGAACAGCCGGCGCAGAAGCGTTCCCTCTAGGATCCCGAATTCTTCTCTTCCTTCACAAGATTTTCAACTTCTTCGTCTGAAATCAATGACAAGGATCGCGATTTGCCGCTGATCCTGTTACCGCTATTAAGAATAATTGTTTCTTTTACAGCAGGATTTTTGGATCATTAACGTTTAGTGCTTGATGAAGAATATCGACTTTTGACATAATCTTTTACTTTGTACTAAGAAGCAAGTTTAGAAATTTAACACATTTAAGATTTTTTACCATGAACACAATATGCCAAATTCGTCTTTTACACAGAAGTTGTAGTAAAATACCGCCTCCGTTCGGCAACTTTTTTCTGATTGCTTCTTTGAAGTCTTGCATCGACTTTATAATTTCCTGCAACCATGTCCTTTCTTCAACCAGGTATGTCATCATTGTTATTCCTTTTGGACAATTCCGGATGTCTGATGATGTCTAATTTTTTAGCATTGATGTTCCTTCTTCAAGATCTTTGACGGGATCATCCCTCGAATTTGGCAAACATTCTTCATTCGAATTTAAAAAACGCTTTAGTTTCGCAATATATTTAGAGAGTATTTCAATTTGATCAGCGCTGTCTGTAATCACATCATCCAAACTTAGGAATGGTGATTGAATGTATAACGGAGACATTTCTTTTCAATTCCAGTTCGAATATTTTTTCCAAATTTCAAAGAAATGATGGCTAGGACAACATGTTTCTTTCCAATTCAAAGCAGTCGATGTGCCGCATCTCATCACGCGTATATTTGTAAAACTCGTTATTCAAAAGATGCCATTATCTTTAATGGTAGCAGTTTACATCATTAAGCAGTTTACATCATTTATGATGCAAACTGCTTAATGCATTGTGCTGCATGATTCTGTCCATAAAATGTCTATGAAAAATGAACAATTAACTGAGAGAAATAATTATATACTAGTTGAAAGGCCCGTGGAAAAATCCACTGAGACAGGATAAAAATAAAAATGTTGCCATCATCGTATAGATCTTAAAACGCTGACCAAGAAAGTGTATAGGATCATGTATCTTTGACAAACGGTTGCAGATATATTCGAGTTTAAATGTTTTTTCATGACGTCATCAACTCATTCATTCCGAAACGAACTCGGGGACCCAGATTTGGGAAACTTACCCAAATTGGTCCCATGTGGTTTCTAGTTACCCACGCAGTGAAAAATGACTGACGTCACCACCTCGTTTCCAAGTTATTTGGCCTCAAAGTGTTAAGTGCTCTGTAATGGCTTTATTAATTTTATATAAGATATTGACGTTAAGGTAGTGTTATTGACGTCGCGATGTTAAATTTGTCAATTAACATTTAAGACATAAATTCTTCGGCTACATCAAAGAGAAATGAACACATCCACTTTACCTGTCAAAGACACACGCACTCTTATTATTATAAGAGAAAACAGATTTGTATTTTGTCATCAATAAAACACAGACCTTAAAATTTCCTCAGCTTTTTTTAATCTTTTCTGTCCTTACTTTTTGTCATGCTTTTTGATGGCCTCACAGACTTCTTGCAGTGAATTATAATTAAGGATATTCTTATTTATATATTGAAATAACTGTTATTGAGCAAACACTTGTTTTTTATTTTAGTTTTAAAATATAAACTAAGAATGTCCAACCCTTGGTTCTTATTAATTTCGACTTTATGAATCCAAAATGTAAAATCAAATATCGGCAAAAAAATGACTTCACAAAAAATAATTCAGTAAAAAAATCTTGGTAAAATATATTTGTGGGTAGAATATATTTGTCGGTTAAAAAAATAATGGCAATGTCGGCAAACATAATGCCCCTAAACATATCTGTGTAAAAGATATTGGTGGGTATAATATTGTCTGTCCGTCCGTACGTATGTCCATTTTTTATAGTTATGACTTATTTATTTATTTTTAGGAACCTTGAATCTATTTTCTTAGAGAAGAGAGCACTACACCTACTGTAAAAGTGTGACCTGTGACAAAAACATTTTCGTAAGTACAACAGCATATTCAGTGGTGTCCACACCTTTTAAAAAAATTAATCATGCCAAAACCGATACTATACCAACAAAAAAATTTTTAGTATTGTAGGTTTATCATTTCTTGAACATGTTGAAGAAATGATAAACCTACAATACTAATATAAATCTCAACAGACAAGCCGAAACAATAAACAATTTGTGATTATAACTTGATTATGGTAATGACTTGATTATTTCATAGGCAAAAAGGCAGTCAAAAAATTACTTTGGAAATTGTTCCTAGAACAAAAACTATTTAAAATCTATGATTGTTTTAAGTTTAACATATTTTATCCTGGCTTGGGTTTTTTCTTTTGCAATTTAGCATATTTTTGCGGCGAGAACTTTGAGAATTAAGCACTGCTTGTTACAAAATATATTAGCTTGCATGTTAAAATTGCAATTCAATAAGAAAGAAAAAACTCATAATATAAAAACATAGGGTGTTAAGGGAGTAATTCATATCATATGTTAATGTGTCAAAGTTGTTTTAATCGGAGATGATGCATATATCACGTTGGGTCCCAAAATTATTAAAGCTGTGAGAAAGAGAGTTACAACTTCGGGTGTTCCTGACACCTCGGCTAAAATATACAACTACATCTTTTTAGTGTTTCTCTATTTCGAATTTATTGTCCCTGGGACTCAAAGATGTTATGAAGAAAGAAAAAATATGTTTGCTGACAAAAAAATTTAACAACGCATGTGATAGCATAAATTTGATGACTGAGTTCTCAGTACTTTTGCCAATGGAACTTTTCAGTTTATTTCGTTCAAAATAACTAAAATATATTGATGCCATAACAAACTAACATTTACAACTTAATTTGAATTCTAAATGGTGTCTTTTAATTTTGTTACAATGAAGACTTCTCGGAGATTTTTGCTACGATGGCAATCATACTCAAAGATTTTTTTTCTGGGGTTTTCTGTCAAACTAACATCCATTAATACCATAATTTTATTTTATTTTTGTAACATTATCATAAGTCATTATTTAAAACTAATGTTTTATTCTTATGTTTGGATTTACTAATTATTATGTTTCGTTATTAAAGAGATCAAGATAGTATTTAAGCTTGCTAATTATCTACCATGTATACCGATTATATAAGCCTTGTGGTTGAACTTATGGTTCCAGTGCGGAAGGTCCTGGATTAAAACCTCGACCGAGTCATGCCAAAGACTATAAAAGTGTAAATATTTTCTCCATATTGTTCAACACGAGAATAGGATTGATATTTTAGGCTTAGGATATTTGCATCTAGTGAAAACTTTAGATGCAAACTAGAACCCCCTTTGCAGGATTAATCTTGCAGATTTAATTCAACTCTGGACGTTTGCGGCAAAATATAAAAAGAACCATTCAGGCTCTAGATACAACCAGCCGTGACAGAATCCGCAACTTCAAAAATGAATGCAGTCCAAATTTTTTACAAATACCGTGCTTAAAGATTTGCTGAACATTACACAGGCAATGCCAGTTATGTATGTTTTTTTGTTTTGTTGCATGAAATCACATGATATGTAACTAAGAAGTATTCGCATGTGTATTTCTCATCAACAAACTTTCTACAAAAAGTAGCGGATAAATGTCCAGGGTCTTTTTGTCCAAAAGAAACTCCCTTTCCTTCTGATTTATACGACATTTTTCTAAAGAAGGCGGTTATGAGGATATTCCCTTTATTCATGTCAATTAATCTTACCTTTCATATCTCATTTTTCTTTAAATTTTTTATCTTATCATACATTACATCCAAATACAACTTCCTCTAAAATATCAAAAGCATCATCAGTTGGTTGCTGTTAATCTGATCTATCCGTCATCACGGATGACAAAGTTAAAAATTCATGACGAGTTTCTCAGTAGCAAAGCATGAAACGTTTATTTAAACGCAATAAATGGATCTCCTGCATTTACCAATAGCCTCCCGTTGTTAATATCCTATTTCCTGTATGTCAGTAGGGTACGATATTTCAGGGGAAATGTTCTATTGGAGATCAAGTTAAGCTGAACTGTTTCCATTAATTTGTTTAAAGATTATTTCACTTCCTACACATCTTTTTGACATTTTCCGTTTTTTTGTCTTCGAACCTAATAAAAAGGCCTGAATTTGCGAAACTCAGTATCTCTTCAAGCTGCCTGCAAGAAACAGACTACAACCAAACAAGGAACAACCATTCACACCATATCTTCAGGTAAAACACTTACTATAACGATTCTATTTAAATTTTTGCGTAAGCATTTGGGTTAAATATCTTCGCTTTCATCGCCAGGGTAATAGCTGAATCGTAGCTTTTTAATGCAAGTCCCAGATTTTTCTTTAATAACCAACGAAAATTTTGAGAATGTCAAATATACATCGCACCTGATGCTGAGGTATCTGTCGGCATTTACAGGAATAAATAGGCTAAGAGCTTAGAGTTTCCAGTGCGTTTAGACTCGCATAGCTGTTGATTCAGTTGTAAAAATATTGATGCACTGAACGCTTCAAATTTTAATTTCACTTACTTGTTATTAGTGAACAAAAATACATATTTATTTTGTCTAAAACAATATTTTTCTTTTATGATAATTTTATTTGACATGTTTTAAGTGCAAGTCAAGTAATACATTTTTAAATCCAGTGTTATATTCTAGTAAAATTTCAATGCTCCAACGTCTAAGCAATACGTATTCCTTTCTGCGTTCATTTCAAGCTCCATTGCATAATGATAAGTTTTACAAAACATTTTAACCATAAGTTTTTTGGGAACATTTTGCTTTCCAATATTAAAAAGGTGTATTTCAGAGCAAAACCATCCTTAGCATAATTAATGTGCGATTCTACCATTTTCGGCGAATGTGTGAACATGCAGTTGTAAAATAAGGCTTATAAAAAATGTATAGTAACATTATTAGTTTATCGTTTGAAGGATGAAGTCACTCTCGAATTTCTTGTGTTTGTTCATACTGACCATCAAGTACAAAACAATCGAGAGTAAAAGTATAACGAACGAAAATGAAGGCAGTTTAATGCAAGTTGATCAACAAAAGTACGGTATTTCGGCATGCCTCATGGTAAAAGAAAAGAAAATATTAAAAGTTGAAGAATGTCCAGGCGGCAATGTGGAAATTGAAGTCAACATTTGTGTTGGTTTCTGTCCATCATACACATTGCCCACAAATCCTCTATTGTACTGTTTCTCACGATGCATTGCAGATGGATACGAGGATGTGAAACTGAGTTGCGGTGAGAAAGATATTATGACTTACCAAGTCATCAAGTCGTGCAAGTGCTCTAAGAAAAGGTGTCGCGAATTGTAGTAGGGCAGAAACAATTCTTTCTAAGTAAAACTTGACGTGTGACAATAAAATATACCAATATATGAGTGTTTGTGTGTGTGTGTGTGTGTGTGTGAGGGAGAGATTTTATAACTTAGACAGCAACGAGAGTAAGTAGTAACAACGAAAAATGGTGAAATTCATTTGATTAATACTTTACATTGTTGCTTCATATTCCTGCAATCCAACGCCATTCACGCATTTTATAACCAACGACATACTAAATCTGTTGACGTTGAAACTGAACGTCCCAGCACAATTGTATATTATTTAAAAAAGCACAAAAATAGCATGGGGTCAGAGATTGACTAATCACGGTACGTACGAACATATGTACAAAAGAATGATTGAATCTATAGCCCTTCATGCATAAATAATTTTATTTCGAGTACGACCACATACGATACGTTTTTCTGAAGCTGTATATCATGGTTAATAATATTGCAAATCATCACATATTTTTTTGAATTTTTCAAAACCAATGACTTGAATGAAAAAGATGAAGAAAATGTTGAAAATAATAAAAATGATGTTGAAAAATGATTAAAAGAGATGTGAATGATGTGAGAATGATGAAAAGTGATGAAAAGTGATGAAAAGTGATAAAAAGTGATGAAAAATGATAAAAAATGATAAAAAATGATGAAAAATAATATTCTACCATGGACAAACAGTATCATAAAATGTACACTTGAAATAGTTTATTTGCATGATTCGTTATCGACAGACGTACAACAAGTAAACCATAAGAGATAATTTTCGCACTTATTTACAACTAGTGTAATGTTAGAATTGAAGTAATCAAAAATTTTAAATCAATATTGTGTGTTATTTAGTTCTTTAAAGGAAGGGAAATCAGTTGAAGGTAAATATATAATCAGCTATATTCTATATTTACTTTTTAACTTACCACATTTCCTCCAATGTACACCTGGGTCACTATTATTTCTTCCAGTTATGAAATTTGCGTTTCTTTGAGAAAAAGCACTTCGGAAGAGAGGGTTACTTAAAATGTTTGAAATCCGAATTTCCATTGCAAGAACCTAGATCACAAACTAACTGAAACAAAACGAAATATTATTACCTGACTTAATCAAAACAAAACAAAACAAAAACAAATCAATTTCGTTTTCTGTTACGGGTGGCTTATGATTATTATCTAAACAGTAATAATTGCCCTAGGCACTTACTTGAGGTTGGGCACCTTTAAAAGTCGCTGAATAGAGGAAATACGGTAATTAGATGCTAGCGTAACTTTTTGGTTTAAATTGTTGAAACGAATAATCAAATACAACTCAAAGTGGCTTCAAAAGTTTCAAAGTTGTTTATTTTGTGTATCTCACTTTTTAAATTATTTTTTTTATTAATATTTTTTAAGCTTTAAAACGGTTACGCTGCATCTTATACTTAAATTACCTTTTGGTAAGTATTAGAATCAAAATTTTATTTTTGGTTCTGATAAGTGTTTAAGTTTGCAACGCATCAATGAACAAAGAAACAAAGCTTAGAAAATCCACTATTCATGAACAAAAAGAAAATTACAATGTAAGTACGAATATTTCAAGCCATCAGCAATAGTTTTTTGATTCGTTTGTTTCTTACGAGCCATTTGTTTATCACGAGCCATTTGTTTATCATAGATACTGTTTGCACTCACATACTAAATCGACACTTTTTGTTCATTTAGGTTTTATTTTCTTCCAAAGTGTAAACAACAGACGCAGCATGGAAGTTGGAGAATGGCGGACAGTAAGGTTTCTTTAAAATGTTTTGAAGGTTTTTATTGCCATTGTGAATTAGAACCAAAGTCTAAGTTATTTATACCAACACTGTCGCCAACAACGACCAAGAACTTATATGCGAACTTGTGGTGGGTTTTATAAACTTCGTTACTATATTCACAAACAGACTGCAGATAGATGTTGTTGTTCTAGGGAAAATTCAACGACTGGTCTTTTAATATTTGTAACGCCTATGTTGGCGATTGAATCAGAATACCTGTCAACAACAGGCTTGGTGCTACAGACGTGGCATAGCTAAGCGCGTCGTCATCACAGCACGGTGAACCTTCGGTAGCGTGAGTTTATTTAATCAATGTGAGTGTTTGAATTCTTTGCCCCAGTTAGATCAATCAAGGGTCGATCAAGTAAATAACTATAGAGTTTCTTTCACTATGTTGTGTTGTGTTTAAATTCGCAGCACGTTCTCTTTACAAAAAGGATTGATCAAAAAGGTCTAAAAATCTTTTGCATTTTTCATTAAATTCTGATTCTTATATCTTGTTCCACATGTTTGGTTTTATAAATTTTGGAGCACCTTTTTGACGTACCTACCTTATTGCGTTTCGTTGGTTTTATTTCATTGTTTGATGGTTATGACTGAGGCTATTTCTTCTGTAGATGCGAAATTGAATGCGATCAACATAGGTGAACAATATCTCTTCTTATCAATCTGTATAGTATTTCTATACAAGTTGAAAATCATCAACTTGTTGTTTCGTTGTTGCAGGTAGTGCTCGACAAATTGACCACACAAGAGCCTTATTAAGCTGTACAAGATGAAAAAAGTTCAAGATGTTTTTATCCAGAGTCTTAAGGTAGGCAAATTTAATAAGCTTGCGCATTGCGAATGAATGATTTAGTTATAAAGGTAAATGAATAGACAGACCATTGGCTGTATTTTTTCCTAATCTGTTAGTATTATTGCAGTAACTACTGCAGCATTTCAAGACGCATATAGCGTGCCAAAGCGTTTTGAGCAGTCCTGTGCGAAAAGTAATTGATGTTCTAAAATTAGTGGATTCTATCATCTATAATTCTGGAAATATTTCGATATATCTAGCAAATCTTAGTAAGTAAGTAGTAAGTACAGTAAGTAAAGTTTGGATTTAGTGGCTAATATTTGTTATCAACAAATATTACCAAATAATACCTTTTTTTCCGAAGAACCATTTTTACCGACTTTTTTCCAACTGCAATTTCTGTCTCTTTTGGGTGCAATTAGAACAGGAATGCCTTAAAGATCATAGAATTTGGATATTCAAAAGCAATTCTGACAAAGTTCATGTTGAGTGAATTTAACCCAACACAATCCACAAAATTATCGATGTCGATTGCAATTAAGACACAGAATATTCCCGTGAAAAGGAAAATTTTCAATTAATACACGTTTTCCGTATATTCCTCAAAAAATAAAAACCATTGATCGTACCAGTAAATGCCGACTAAGTTAAAACGTCGTACAAACGCCACTTCAATGGTGTTGAATCTGAATTTTAATATCACAATTATAACATTTTAGAAAAGTGTAATTCGGGAAACGTGTATTGCATTGCATCAGCCCTTAAGAGTGTCTGCTAATCACAATAAGAAAAGTATTCTTTACGCGCGTTACTATATAAAAACATATAAACGCTCCAAAGAGGGAACAAAAGGAGCATTAAGAATTTTAAGCAAAAGAGAAATAATATTTCCGGAGTGTGAGTTGAACAAACTCGGAAAACTAGATCAGGAGGAAAACATTATTTTTGACCGTACCAAATGTTTTTAAGCTTTCCAAGAAGATTGTAATCCACGACATTGGACGCTCGCAATTTTTTTGGATATATATACAGTGAAAGATCTCATTTTTTTATGTCTATTGGTAAGTACATATGTTTATCTGAAGCTTTTAGAGTAAACTAAAATTCTGAAGTTCTAGCTAGGAGGAAGTATAGAAATGCTCCACTTTACTTCCCTTTTTATTGTATAAATATGGTTTTTACCAGATTTTACGATTTAAAAACCTATTAGTTTTTTTGACTGGCTTATTTTTTGGTTGCCTGAAAATAGTTTTGTTTTTCAACATCACGTTTAAAACTTATATCTGAAATATCCGAACCTGTTAACTATATTTCAACAAAACTTCAGGCCATTTTACATCACGTCGCTAACCCTGCGCTCTCTTCGCCGCGCCATGGTGATTGCTCCAGACAACACACCTGAAGACGGGGTTTTTGCTGCTGTAAATGTGGATGATACGAATATGTAAGACAAGATTTTATCCGGTGTAATAACTAAGCAAAAGCGTTTGACTTGCACCCGTTACAGTGGTAAGTACGCCATTTCAGCTGTCAAAACCCAATCAAAGGACTTTTTTGTAAGTAGACTATGATACGGATGCTTGATATCTTTTTATGAAAATTTTCGCGCTACCTTTATACACTAATGTTTATTAAATATTAGTTTAGTGCGCCTACCAATTTACCGGTGCTTTATGCAATGGGATAGACGATTTGTATATATTTTGGCATCAGGACAAGCATATCATGTTCATTAAGTTTCAGTTCTTTCCAAGCCTAGAGTCTCTTGAGTCCAAAGTCTTAAAAAGAAGTTAAAACAATAGAAACTACGTTTTTAGTTAATAAGTATTTCTTTGTACTTAAATTCTAACTTCCTTGATCTCTTAACGCGCATACACCCCTACCCTCGTAGTGAGCACATAAATTCACGGAAACATGTTCACATGGTTTTTGCAGTCATGGTATAAGTCCGACATGTTGGTAATAAAATTTCAGTAGCCGTAGAAAGGGTAGGTGTTTCGTACTACTTCTTTCTCGCGTGATTTATTTTCGTGCACTATTTTATAGTTAAAAGTTATGCAAATGATCGTGACGCATTAAAGTTAGAAATGTTATTTTAACCTTCTTTGTGTACAGAGACAATGGAAATCTGATTATGATTAGTTAGTAAAGGTCAATTACTAACTGTTCCAAAAGGGTATGTGTAGGCATCTCGATATCCTGCTAATAGACTTTCTTACAACTTTCTAAAACACGAACGTGTTCGCATCATATGTAAGTCCTAAATTCATGCGCAAATAAAGGTTACAATTGTTTACTACAAAATGTTATTGTCCTTTTAGTGTTTCATCAGGCTTCGAGACAGAGCGTCCAAGGTAAACTTTTATGAAAACCACAGTAATTCAAGCATTTCAGAATGCTTTTAAAGATCTCACTCAGAACCTTCACTACTATAATGACATTAGTATTGTTGTGTATGTTTTATATGTGACGTATTATATTCTGCCACTATAACAACAGCCAAGATAACCACCAACCTCGGATTTAGTACAGTTTATCTCTTAACGAGCATCCGGATGTTAATGAATTTCGTTTACTTAGGTTTTTGCGATCTTCAAACAGATTATTCATCAATGATGTTTCATAAACTTCGGGAATGCTTCGAGTTTAAAATTTTTCCTCGACAAATTGTAAATCGTAAAGAACTATACGAGTTCTACAAGAAGTCGTCTGTCTGTTGCAGAGGTAGAAAGGTACGTTTTCTTTCGAATGCATTGCTAACGTCATTGTTGAATGAAGTTTTATGATAATTTTACAGACAATATCGTATTAGATAAGAAAAGTTATTTTATTGGAATAAGCAAAAGGTTTTCGGATTTTATTTTATCCACATCTCTACTATGCACATATTAACACTCAAGATGGAATAAGTTTGAAAATATCTTGCTTCTTTTAGCAAAGTACTTGTTTCTTATTTAATATTATTTTGAGCTTGTTGTACAAAAAAAATAATTAAAAAACAAAACAGAGTGTGAAAGTATTACTATTAGTGTAATCATATAAAAGTGTGATGCATGAAGAATCATGACATTTCCTGAACATTTTAATATCGCAGACAGAAACATACTCACCGTTTCATATTTTAAACTTACGATTTAAGCAATTAAAAAGGACCCCTTTTACACCACTCTTCACAACGTAAGCTGAAAGCTAGTTAAGGGATAAAACTAAGGACATACTTACGAATGGAAAAAAGTTGAAGCTCCTCGAAATACTTACAATATAACAAGTTTAACGCTTTTCACATTTCTATGCCATACAATAACGTATTACTGAGAGGAATCAGTAAGAAGAGTATGTAAGGAGAAATACGAATTGTTGCTACCAAAATCGATGTTGTAAAAGGAGTAAATTGTATAACACCGACTCATTTGTGCTCAAGAAGCTAAAATTAAGAAAGACTGCAACAAAAGAAGAATAATGAAATTTTAAGTATAGGTGACGTGCAAGATTTTATAAGAGCCGTTTATGCCGTGATGAATTATCAATTCTTACTTCTGGCGGAACTTTGGGTTTGTGAGGGGAAAAGGGTTGTTATTGACTTTGGCGTTAAGAAAGAAAAGCTGGTGTGTATTCATATTTTGAGATTTTAAATATTGATATTGTGATGCATGGAATTTACATAGTGCGACTCTGATAGTGGAAATAATTTCAACAGAAAGACCGAATTGTGTTGAATGTTTACAAAAATATAAAACAAGCATTTATAAAAATGGCGATTAAAGTTCTCGAAAAAAAATTTAATTTACCACCAAAGTACTACGTCATCAAGATTTATCGAACGTTAATACTGCGTTGCGCATGTTTTCATCTTTACTATACGATTACTTGTCTTCATCTGTTACGTGGGAAAGCGGTAAATTAACTTTAATGTACAGTGTCTGCCATATCTAATGAATTTCATTGTAAATAAATTTTTATCACAGGAGAACGGTACGCACATTGCTCTTCATTTCTGGTCGGTTTTATGAAATGAGGCTCTTTAAACCTAAGGATACAAAATATATAAATTTGGCGGATATTATGAAATAAAGATTGGAAACACTAGGGCATGGGGTCCATGCAGGTATCAATTAAAAAAAAAAAGATCAATGCAGTGACGTTGGCAAGTGAACAAAGATTTACTTAGGTTAGATGCAAGAAAAAGTGATGATGGTTTGCATTTAAGAAAGGCTTTAAGATGGTACATTACCTATCCATTTTAGGATCAACCGGACAAACAAATTTTTCACCTTCTGGAGCCGGATACCATGATTTCTCGTTGAAGAGACAATACTACAGTTTAGTCAGCAACTATCTATTGGATGTTTCCCGTGATGACATCTAACATTCTACTGTCTAACATTCAGGAGCTCGAAGTGGTAAGAAAAATTCACCTCTTTGCCTGGTCGTCTTGTTAATACAGTCTCAGATGTCACAAAAATGTTTGTCCTTCCAAAGCATCATCTGATTTTTAGACATTGCCATCTAATTTAAGTGATCCAGACGTTGACTTATATTTCAAAATAATATCCATTGCATTATATCAGCAAATGTTAAACAACAGGTTATCTTAGGGTCAAAGTTGGGGTCCATTTAAGATGTTTCGCTGTACAATAAGCTGTCAAGTTATAGACTCACTCCATTGCTAAGCCCCAGTCAAATTATTAAAAACACCTGTACGTCAAGACAAATTTAGTTAAGGTCATCATCAGTGAAATCAATTTATTTTTCCATAAAATGATGTGGGTACTAACAATTTTACAGGAACATGGTGAAAGTAATAGTGCGTTAACAAACATTTAAAAGGTCTTTAGTTTTTCATCTTGAATTGTTTTCACTGTAACAGCTCTCAATAACATAGAATGCAATATTAAAAACACCTAAACACTTGTGACTGTTGATGATGTTCTTCCTCATGGCAAGAAATGTTTCCACAAAATTGAATGTGAACTTTACAAAATTCTGCCTTTCACAATTTATCGAATTAGAATCTACAGAACCACGTGGTATATAAGAAATGTTGTTTTAGATGTCAAAATGGTGATCTTTCTATAAAGTGATGATACAAATTTTAGTTCGGGACCATTGATTGTAGAAACAAGAGTGAAGATTTAATTAAGGAATTTTAGTTAGTTGTGTACTGCAAACTAATGCAATTTTTACCTATTTAAAGGCACTTCCTTTTATAGTTTTGGAGATAGCATATAATTTTTGACACATGCACGTGCGTCTTTTGGTGTGCTACAGACTGGTATTTTTAAAATGGTCTATGTGGAAACTTCTGTAAATGTAATTGGTAAGTACAATTGTCTGATGTGAAAAAACTTCTGTTTTTTTTCATCGTCTTTAAAGTTTGAATATTTCGAAGTATAAAAACTAATGCACTGTATGTGATAACTGTTTTCGCTACTTTAACCATACCCTAACCGTCAACGCTAGGGTAATTATCCTGTTTTATTATGTTGGAAGTATAAACTCCACGTTGAAATGTGTCAAAAACACCAAATAAAAGGTTATAAAGTCGGCGTGTTATTACTAACTCATCTCTGTTTCAAAATTTAGATAAGTCGTATACACACAGTGTAATGTAATGTTTATTTTTGGTTAATGCATATAAACTAATGGGAAAAAATTATTCATGCTTAAAGGAAGCCTTATGCTACATGGGGAAATATGTAGGAATAGGTTTACATATTTTCACTGATATATTTTACATTTTAACCTGTTAAAAAGTTCTAATCTCTGATGAACAAGATATCTGAGTAAGACAAAGAGAATCATGAAAAATAATTTTTATACTGTTTTAATCTGTTGAGATTTAACATTTTATTTTTGGAATTTCAAATTAAATATTCAGCAATAATCTCACCCTCGTCATTGGTACCACAATACAAAATCGTGAATAAAAAAATGATAGAATGATGGATCATTAACACTTATTTAAAAATATTGAATTTTTTTTTTTATTATTATCAATTGCTATAAGCATGGTCCCATAAATCTTTTGACACCAAATCCCTCAGAAAAAATTAGAAACAAATTCACCCCGAAAAATTAAGCAAAAAGTCACGAAAATTTAAAAACCAAAACACCATATAATATAATGTTACATCAACTACGACATGACATACGTTTTTGGTTATGGACATTAACTAATTTTTAGTGAGAAAATATTTATGCTAAAAGAAAGCCTTATGCTATATGGGGAAAAAATTATACAATAAAGAGTTTACATTGTTTCATACACTTTGATTTTTGATGAGCAAAATGTCTGAATAAGACAAAATAAATCGCGAGAAAACTGCCACTTGGTAAAAGCATCGCAATAATCTATTAGGATCAAGTTTTGAAAAAAAGTTACAATGCTATTAAAATTAAAAAAAAAAAAAAAAAAATCATGACCAAAAGAATGGTCAGTTTCAAATGTTATGCGGGAAAACCAACAGGGGCCGGTGTCCGCTCGTTCCCACCCTAGTAGAAATAGGGTTAAGATATTTGTGGGTGAAGATTTCTCTCTCATTTATAATTTATGCAATAGCATATCATTTATGACTGCTGCACGTGATTTTTAGTGTGTTAAAGATAGAATGGGCCATGTCACGAGTTTTTTTAGCAAAGCACTTCAAAGAAGAGTATGTTAAAATATACTGTGGGAAATGCTGTGAATATTATTACTTTATTGCTAAGTTCAGTTGCCTCATTCTAAGACTTTCATTTTTTTCTCATAAGCTAAGGTTTTAAAGTAATGAACTGTAAAGTAATGCAATCTTCAACTAATCTGAGATATTTTGGTGAAAATATTTATTTTCCTTTCATAATTCTGAAGAAAGTGTATAATTTATCGCAGTTGCACGTGTGATTTTTAGTGTGCCGAAGACTGGTGAACCAAGTACCTTTGATTAACCAAATCGAACATGATTGGTATTTTTCGTAAGTACAGTTGCGTGATTGGAAAGCTAACTTTTTTTCTCACATTTAAGGACAAGGTTTTAAGGAAATGTACCGTAAATTGTGAAATTATCAACTACTTTGAGATATCTGGCTGTGAATTTCTATCTTCCTTTAATTATTTTGAAGAGAGTATATAATTTACGGAACTTGAATGTGCGGATTTTAGTGTGCTGAAGACTGGTGAAACTAATGCCAAGTGTTTAGGACAGATACTTCGTAAAATAAATAAAAAAGTGATTTGAAAGTACTAAAGCTCTCGTGAGCTTGATTGGAGTTGTTTCTGGTAAGTTATGTTACCAAATACTAAATTTTTTTTGTTTCAGCATCAAGTTAGTTGGATCTGTCTTCAGCTGTCTCATCAAAGTGAAAAAAAGAAGCAGATCCATAAAAGTTACACAACTCATGCTAAAAGGCACGTAATCTAATATCACAGCAAAAATTTCAAGTTATTTCTGTACTACCACTAACAGAAGCATGAAATAAGTAGCTAACATGATGTTACGTATTTTTACAAACATTTCATTTAGTAATTAATGCCGAATTTTCTCATAGCATCCATTTTTTAACTTGGGAACTGAAAATTTTATTTCCTAGATGGGACTATCAACTTTGAGGAAGTCTTAATTCGTGGCAAGTGTGGAGAATGACCCTTGGGTTTTACCTTAGCTTTCCATATCATTTATGCTATGTGGATACAATCGTTTTATCTCAACACGAAGCGTTTGCCTCATCAGTCACACCTATCCATGGCTAGTAATTCAAATCCCTTGTCAGAAGAATTGACGCTTATGTATGTATGGTTATTTAAACAGCTATTGTGGAATTACGAAATCTGATGTGACAAAAATATTTTGTAAAGTAGTTAAATTATTATCATTCTGTGGAATAATAAATTATTTTTTAGATTGAATAAATTTCTTAAAACGTCCTTACTTTTAGCTAGGAGGATAGAAAAAAAGATGTTGACATTTTAATATTATTTTTCTTCTATTCGTTAGCAGAAGTAGTTTCTTTACTAATCGTATAATTTAAATCGAGTGTTTGAGTCGAGGGTAATGCTGCTTATGTTTCTCTTCTATACAGCGTCGACTGTTGCTTACTTGTTTTTTGTTGATTACATACTTGTAAAGACGACACACGAATGGTTGTTTCATTTAACCCAGCATTACTTTTCATCAACAGCATAAGTCAAGCATTCTTGTTGTATCGCTATATTTGCTGTTTTTATCTCATGTTTATCCTACAATTATGGATTTGAATCTAGTGTTGGGAGATAATTATTGCTTATAAAAATAACGTGTAAAAAACCTGGCGAACAGCCAAGTACTAAAATTTTTTTTTTATGGTTGGATATACCATGTTTTTAGTTCTAAATATATCTTTCGATGCCAGTTAACTTTTCGTAATACGACAACAAAGTCATATTCGATTTTCTACCTGCCCTTATGAACGTGACGGCAAACAGTGAACAATTTTTAAGCGGAGAAATATTTCTTTCTTGATTAAAATTTTTATGTGCAATAAAAGTTTCTTATGTTTTGAGAATTCTACGCACTTTGTAAACCGGTTTCTTTTGTTCCCACAATCCCTTAATCGTATTAGGAAAGAACTTTTCTTCAACAGCTATTTAATTCGATGTTTTTATTAAGGTCAAGAGGAAAGGCGGATAAATATGTCCAAAAATTATTAGTCCCTCACCCCTCATCTTTTCGTCATGCAACAGAAAGAAATAGAGGTCTTTCAATCTCATTTCAATGATAGAAAAGCTCTCAGATGATCTTCCCAATCTTTAGTAGAAAAATATCCATTTTCCATATACCTTGTACATAAAAAACTGGTAAATTTGTTTTTAACCTCCGATGTTTCTATTTTTGAACTTTTTAACTCAGCCTTAACTTATTCGTATTTTGCCCTTACATTTATTGTACTTTAAGGGCAGAAATTTTCGCGATTTTCGCGATTTTGGCCCCTTTTCGCGAAAATTTCTGCCCGGTAAGAAATTTAACCTGAAATTCGCGAAAATTATTTTCGCGAAAAATCAACTTTTTCTAAAATTCGCGAAAGTTTTTTCCAAGTTTTAAAAGCCCGAAAACTCTGAAATAACGAGGGCTCCGAGGACAAGGGTAGAAATAATAGAATCACAAGGGAAAAAATAATCAGCCGGAAAAATGGATCCAAAGCCCGACTCGGGGAAATCAGCTGAAAATCGAAAAAACGGAAGGGTTTGAGTATCTTCGTATCAGAAATTTCAAATTTCAAGACAAAAAACGAAGAGAAGAGTGAGACAATAATTTGGTGAATTTTTTCTATATAATATTTGATTGTTTTTTCATTGAAATTCATTGTCATTCGCGAAAGTTTTTGTTCCCAAAAATGAAGATTTTGGAAAATTCGCGAAAGTTTTTTCTGTAAAATTTCTTCCAGAAGTAGAATTCGCGTAAATTTACTTCGCGAAATTTCGCGATTTTTTATCCTCGCGAAAATTTCTGCCCAAAAAGTATAGTACGTT
This sequence comes from Hydractinia echinata, assembly GCA_030067915.1. Taxonomy (NCBI): domain Eukaryota; kingdom Metazoa; phylum Cnidaria; class Hydrozoa; order Anthoathecata; family Hydractiniidae; genus Hydractinia; species Hydractinia echinata. The sequence continues at coordinate 486,890 of JASGCC010000191.1, forward strand.
AGAAATTTTATCTACCTGAAATTAATTCCAAATTCGCAAAATCACAACCTATCAAAGACTCTTTCGTAGAGAAAATATTTTCACTTTTTCTCTAATGAACAAATCAGTAAAACTTCAACCCTGTCGTTGTTCTCATTTTGTGTTTATATTTATAATTCTTAGCCTCGCTATTTTAATAAAATTGTTCTTTTAAGCCGCTATGTATATTACATAAAGGCTGAATGTTTAACCAAATAAAAAAATGTTAATACATGTGGCGAAAGCCCGGTTACGTGAGCTCTGATGTAAAAAAAACATAGATTGGGAATGCATCTTGAAAAGGTCTTACTGTATATGTCTTTAGCGTTTTTCTTGTTTTCAAATAAAATCCTGCTTTATATGATTTGTTGCAATAATTGATTTCACTTCAATATATTTTTGAATCCCGTAGATTTTAGTATTAGGTACAATCTCGATCCCAAGGTCCGCGTACGTACCGAAGAACCCAAACCAAAATTTCAATAATGCGACCGCATCGCGTAACTAAATTGAAAACTCGAATAACAAAGTTACGTGATTGTATAATTAAATTGAAATTGCATTTTAATGATGGAAATTGCGTTTGAAAAAATATAAAGCAGTCTCGGTCTACTTTAAATAAAATAAATACTAGAGTTGACGCTCGACATCTCGAACTTTCAGGGGACCAACGAAAATAGTTCGAGATATCGAAAGTTGGAGATAAAGGATAGTCGAGATATCGAGCGTCGAAAGGCCTTAAAAGTTCAGCGAAATACCCGTACTTGTTTACGAAAGTTTACGTTCTTGATTAGATAGTTAAGCGGAAAACAAGAAACAGAAAATAGACAGAATATATGGATAATAGTATGTATTCGCTACAAAAATTACTTCTCTCCCAAGAAGCTTAAAATAATACTCTGCTTACTAGAGGCTATATTATCCTTAACGATAACAGATTCTACAGTTGTAGCATAGTGCGCAAGTTTTTCCTTGTTTTTTAACCACATGGAAATAGTGTTTACGGGCACTTTGTACTTTGCAGTGACCAGTTTTATTCATCGATCCTGTGTGCAATTCTTTTATAGCATTTCATCTCTTAGCCAACACTTTTACCACGAGCGCTTTTTCCGCTTGGTAGCCATTTTTTAAATACGAAAAATCTCAAAAATCCCAAATTGTAAACATTCGAAAGTCTTTTTTATTTATCAATCGAACTTTATCTAAAACCGAATGTTTTTGTTCGAAAAATAAAGGAAAAATTCGAGATAACGAGATAAAATAAGCTGACTGGACCGACTGTACGTCCATGGAATCGTGGTACGAAATTTTATGTTATTGTTTTTCGTTGAAATTTCCGTGCGGCCAATAAAAATTGGGGTTTAAATACACCGGTGGCGAACTGCGATTGATTCTGGGGTACGGGTCTGGAATTTAACGAAACTGTTAAAAACGCGCCATATTGATGTTACCTAAAAAGCAAACTGCAAAGAAGAGAAGAAGAGAGAAGTTCTACCTAGCTTTTTTTCTAGATTCTATTATTTTAATCTTCCTTCTGTACACTAATTTATATTTTTTGATTAGCCTCACCAATTTCGAGGGATATAGCTAGCTTCCCTTGTTTATTGTTTTCGGGAGGGACCAATTCACACACTTGCAACTGTGTAGAGATGTCGCATGTTTTACAAGGGTAGCCTCACAAATATCGAAGGATATACCATGTCTATGACAAGCTAATTAAATAATGCAAGTAAACAAACCACATCTGCGCTACTTCCCTTTAAACTAAAAATTTGCTCGTGTTCATGTTATTCGGTATTTTGGTATGTATATTTCGCGGAACAAAATTGGTAATGGAAATAGGTCATTTTTTTTCCTGATAAATTCAATTACTGATCACGTTTGTTAATTTTTTCATAGAAACACGCGTATGCATCTATAGTCATTAAAACATTTGTTAATGTTCTTGAAAGTTTTACGAAAAAAAAGTTATCATCTTCACGCTAGCGCATATGTTTTTCTGCTTGCACTGCAAAAAATGTGCTGGAATATTATTATTAATACTCCGAATATTTATACAGGATATAGCCACTTCAGTGTTGGAAACACTGTTATCAATGTGGGTCCTGTGTTCTGAATGTATACATTAAGTATACACCGGCATTACCTACCCAATTTCCCTCACATGGCATGGGTTCACCCGTAGCTGTGGTAAAGACACTTGCTAAACATGTCCGCGCTGTGGACCGAACCACGGACCTTGTGGTTACGAAGCGAACGCCATAACCACAAGGCCACGCGCCATTTTAAGAAGCATGACATAAAAATATAAAAAAGTTTTGATATCTCATGTCATTCACAATGTTAGTTCCTATGTTTATGTCGTCGACGTTCAAACAGGGGTATTCTAATCATTGTGCTTATGTTTATGCTTATGTTACCAGTGATAACCAGGCTTTAGAACAACATTTCAATAAGTTTAAACCCGAATTACGAAATTACATGATAGTATAATTAAATTGAAATTAAAAGGTGGAGCTTGCATTTACAAAACATATAAAGCAGTATCAGCTCACTATAAATAACGTGCACATGCAATCGTGATTTGAAATTTTCTATTATTGTTTTTCGTTGAAATTTCTGTACGGCAAAACATTTAGGATTTATTATACCGGTGGCTAATTTCGGTAGAGTATGGGGTACAGGTCTTTAATTTAACCAAATTGTTAAGACTGAGATATTAAGACTGAGAGACTGACATATTAATATGGCAAATAAAAATTGTGAAAAGGCAAGCAACAAAAAAAAGAGAAATGGCTAGCAGCTAGCTTTTTTACTATATTCTCATATTTTACTAGTCTGCCTGAAAATAAGGAGCTGTATTGGGACTCCCAAGCTCATAAAAATCAACCATCTTCCCCTATTTCATGTATGTCCTCTCCAGAATATTTCAGATCTTCACCAATCATAAAAGTCAAATATGAATTAATTAAGACGTATCGAGTACCCTGCGCTTGCGCCCTCAAAATTGGGATTATAGCTATTTGCTACACCTTTAACAGCTTAATCAAAAATTGAGAATATCTTAGGAATACCAATTTTAGCTTTAGGGTGCAGCATCTGCGCTAACTTAGCAATCATTTCTTGAAAAATGTGTACGACCTTGTCAGATAGCATTTGATTGTAAACGATACGTCTTGAACAGCCGGCGCAGAAGCGTTCCCTCTAGGATCCCGAATTCTTCTCTTCCTTCACAAGATTTTCAACTTCTTCGTCTGAAATCAATGACAAGGATCGCGATTTGTCGCTGATCCTGTTACCGCTATTAAGAATAATTGTTTCTTTTACAGCAGGATTTTTGGATCATTAAGGTTTAGTGCTTGATGAAGAATATCGACTTTTGACATAATCTTTTACTTTGTACTAAGAAGCAAGTTTAGAAACTTAACACATTTAAGATTTTTTACCATGAACACAATATGCCAAATTCGTCTTTTACACAGAAGTTGTAGTAAAATACCGCCTCCGCTTGGCAACCTTTTTCTGATTGCTTCTTTGAAGTCTTGCATCGACTTTATAATTTCCTGCAACCATGTCCTTTCTTCAACCAGGTATGTCATCATTGTTATTCTTTTTGGACAATTCCGGATGTCTGATGATGTCTAATTTTTTAGCATTGATGTTCCTTCTTCAAGATCTTTGACGGGATCATCCCTCGAATTTGGCAAACATTCTTCATTCGAATTTAAAAACGCTTTAGTTTCGCAATATATTTAGAGAGTATTTCAATTTGATCAGCGCTGTCTGTAATCACATCATCCAAACTTAGGAATGGTGATTGAATGTATAACGGAGACATTTCTTTTCAATTCCAGTTCGAATATTTTTTCCAAATTTCAAAGAAATGATGGCTAGGACAACATGTTTCTTTCCAATTCAAAGCAGTCGATGTGCCGCATTTCATCACGCGTATATTTGTAAAACTCGTTATCCAAAAGATGCCATTATCTTTAATGGTAGCAGTTTACATCATTAAGCAGTTTACATCATTTATGATGCAAACTGCTTAATGCATTGTGCTGCATGATTCTGTCCATAAAATGTATGCCCATTTGTCTATGAAAAATGAACAATTAACTGAGAGAAATAATTATATACTAGTTGAAAGGCCCGTGGAAAAATCCACTGAGACAGGATAAAAATAAAAATGTTGCCATCATCGTATAGATCTTAAAACGCTGACCAAGAAAATGTATAGGATCATGTATCTTTGACAAACGGTTGCAGATATATTCGAGTTTAAATGTTTTTTGATGACGTCATCAACTCATTCATTCCGAAACGAACTCGGGGACCCAGATTTGGGAAACTTACCCAAATTGGTCCCAGGTGGTTTCTAGTTACCCACGCAGTGAAAAATGACTGACGTCACCACCTCGTTTCCAAGTTATTTGGCCTCAAAGTGTTAAGTGCACCGTAATGGCTTCATTAATTTTATATAAGATATTGACGTTAAGGTAGTGTTATTGACGTCGCGATGTTAAATTTGTCAATTAACATTTAAGACATAAATTCTTCGGTTACATCAAAGGGAAATGAACACATCCACTTTACCTGTCAAAGACACACGCACTCTTATTATTATAAGAGAAAACAGATTTGTATTTTGTCATCAATAAAACACAGACCTTAAAATTTCCTCAGCTTGTTTTAATCTTTTCTGTCCTTACTTTTTGTCATGCTTTTTGATGGCCTCACAGACTTCTTGCAGTGAATTATAATTAAGGATATTCTTATTTATATATTGAAATAACTGTTATTGAGCAAACACTTGTTTTTTATTTTAGTTTTAAAATATAAACTAAGAATGTCCAACCCTTGGTTCTTATTAATTTCGACTTTATGAATCCAAAATGTAAAATCAAATATCGGCAAAAAAATGACTTCACAAAATATAATTCATTAAAAAAATCTTGGTAAAATATATTTGTGGGTAGGATATATTTGTCGGTTAAAAAAATAATGGCAATGTCGGCAAACATAATGCCCCTAAACATATCTGTGTAAAAGATATTGGTGGGTATAATATTGTCTGTCCGTCCGTACGTATGTCCATTTTTTATAGTTATGACTTATTTATTTATTTTTAGGAACCTTGAATCTATTTTCTTAGAGAAGAGAGCACTACACCTACTGTAAAAGTGTGACCTGTGACAAAAACATTTTCGTAAGTACAACAGCATATTCAGTGGTGTCCACACCTTTTAAAAAAATTAATCATGCCAAAACCGATACTATACCAACAAAAAAATTTTTAGTATTGTAGGTTTATCATTTCTTGAACATGTTGAAGAAATGATAAACCTACAATACTAATATAAATCTCAACAGACAAACCGAAACAATAAACAATTTGTGATTATAACTTGATTATGGTAATGACTTGATTATTTCATAGGCAAAAAGGCAGTCAAAAAATTACTTTCGGAACTTGTTCCTAGAACAAAAACTATTTAGAATCTATGATTGTTTTAAGTTTAACATATTTTATCCTGGCTTGGGTTTCTTCTTTTGCAATTTAGCATATTTTTGTTGCGAGAACTTTGAGAATTAAGCACTGCTTGTTACAAAATATATTAGCTTGCATGTTAAAATTGCAATTCAATAAGAAAGAAAAAACTCATAATATGAAAACATAGGGTGTTAAGGGAGTAATTCATATCATATGTTAATGTGTCAAAGTTGTTTTAATCGGAGATGATGCATATATCACGTTGGGTCCCAAAATTATTAAAGCTGTGAGAAAGAGAGTTACAACTTCGGGTGTTCCTGACACCTCGGCTAAAATATACAACTACATCTTTTTAGTGTTTCTCTATTTCGAATTTATTGTCCCTGGGACTCAAAGATGTTATGAAGAAAGAAAAATAATGTTTGCTGACAAAAAAATTTAACAACGCATGTGATAGCATAAGTTTGATGACTGAGTTCTCAGTACTTTTGCCAATGGAACTTTTCAGTTTATTTCGTTCAAAATAACTAAAATATATTGATGCCATAACAAACTAACATTTACAACTTAATTTGAATTCTAAATGGTGTCTTTTAATTTTGTTACAATGAAGACTTCTCGGAGATTTTTGCTACGATGGCAATCATACTCAAAGATTTTTTTTCTGGGGTTTTCTGTCAAACTAACATCCATTAATACCATAATTTTATTTTATTTTTGTAACATTATCATAAGTCATTATTTAAAACTAATGTTTTATTCTTATGTTTGGATTTACTAATTATTATGTTTCGTTATTAAAGAGATCAAGATAGTATTTAAGCTTGCTAATTATCTACCATGTATACCGATTATATAAGCCTTGTGGTTGAACTTATGGTTCCAGTGCGGAAGGTCCTGGATTAAAACCTCGACCGAGTCATGCCAAAGACTATAAAAGTGTAAATATTTTCTCCTTATTGTTCAACACGAGAATAGGATTGATATTTTAGGCTTAGGATATTTGCATCTAGTGAAAACTTTAGATGCAAACTAGAACCCCCTTTGCAGGATTAATCTTGCAGATTTAATTCAACTCTGGACGTTTGCGGCAAAATATAAAAAGAACCATTCAGGCTCTAGATACAACCAGCCGTGACAGAATCCGCAACTTCAAAAATGAATGCAGTCCAAATTTTTTACAAATACCGTGCTTAAAGATTTGCTGAACATTACACAGGCAATGCCAGTTATGTATGTTTTTTTGTTTTGTTGCATGAAATCACATGATATGTAACTAAGAAGTATTCGCATGTGTATTTCTCATCAACAAACTTTCTACAAAAAGTAGCGGATGAATGTCCAGGGTCTTTTTGTCCAAAAGAAACTCCCTTTCCTTCTGATTTATACGACATTTTTCTAAAGAAGGCGGTTATGAGGATATTCCCTTTATTCATGTCAATTAATCTTACCTTTCATATCTCATTTTTCTTTAAATTTTTTTATCTTATCATACATTACATCCAAATACAACTTCCTCTAAAATATCAAAAGCATCATCAGTTGGTTGCTGTTAATCTGATCTATCCGTCATCACGGATGACAAAGTTAAAAATTCATGACGAGTTTCTCAGTAGCAAAGCATGAAACGTTTATTTAAACGCAATAAATGGATCTCCTGCATTTACCAATAGCCTCCCGTTGTTAATATCCTATTTCCTGTATGTCAGTAGGGTACGATATTTCAGGGGAAATGTTCTATTGGAGATCAAGTTAAGCTGAACTGTTTCCATTAATTTGTTTAAAGATTATTTTACTTCCTACACATCTTTTTGACATTTTCCGTTTTTTTGTCTTCGAACCTAATAAAAAGGCCTGAATTTGCGAAACTCAGTATCTCTTCAAGCTGCCTGCAAGAAAACAGACTACAACCAAACAAGAACAACCATTCACACCATATTTTTCAGGTAAAACACTTACTATAACGATTCTATTTAAATTTTTGCGTAAGCATTTGGGTTAAATATCTTCGCTTTCATCGCCAGGGTAATAGCTGAATCGTAGCTTTTTAATGCAAGTCCCCAGATTTTTCTTTAATAACCACCGAAAATTTTGAGAATGTCAAATATACATCGCACCTGATGCTGAGGTATCTGTCGGCATTTACAGGAATAAATAGGCTAAGAGCTTAGAGTTTCCGGTGCGTTTAGACTCGCATAGCTGAAATCGTTGATTCAGTTGTAAAAATATTGATGCACTGAACGCTACAAATTTTAATTTCACTTACTTGTTATTAGTGAACAAAAATACATATTTATTTTGTCTAAAACAATATTTTTCTTTTATGATAATTTTATTTTACATGTTTTAAGTGCAAGTCAAGTAATACATTTTTAAATCCATTGTTATATTCTAGTAAAATTTCAATGCTCCAACGTCTAAGCAATACGTATTCCTTTCTGCGTTCATTTCAAGCTCCATCGCATAATGATAAGCTTTACAAAACATTTTAACCATAAGTTCTTTGGGAACATTTCGCTTTCCAATATTAGAAAGGTGTATTTCAGAGCAATACCATCCTTAGCATAATTAATGTGCGATTCTACCATTTTCGGCGAATGTGTGATTATGCAGTTGTAAAATAAGGCTTATAAAAAATGTATAGTAACATTATTAGTTTATCGTTTGAAGGATGAAGTCACTCTCGAATTTCTTGTGTTTGTTCATACTGACCATCAAGTACAAAACAATCCAGAGTAAAAGTATAATGAACGAAAATAAAGGCAGTTTAATGCAAGTTGATCAACAAAAGTACGGTATTTCGGCATGCCTCTTGGTAAAAGAAAAGAAAATAATAAAAGTTGAAGAATGTCCAGGCGGCAATGTGGAAATTGAAGTCAACATTTGTGTTGGTTTCTGTCCATCATACACATTGCCCACAAATCCTCTATTGTACTGTTTCTCACGATGCATTGCAGATGGATACGAGGATGTGAAACTGAGTTGCGGTGGAAGAGATATCATGACTTACCAAGTCATCAAGTCGTGCAAATGCTCTAAGAAAAGGTGTCGCGAATTGTAGTAGGGCAGAAACATTCTTTCTAAGTAAAACTTGACGTGTGACAATAAAATATACCAATATATGAGTGTGTATGCGTGTGTGTATGTGTTTGTGAGCTTTTATAACTTTGGCGGCAACGAGAGTAAGAAGTAACAACGAAAAAAGGTGAAATTCATTTGATTAATACTTTACATTGTTGCTTCATATTCTTGTAATCCAACGCCATTCACGCATTTTATAACAAAACGACGTACTAAATCTGTTTGACGTTGAAACTGAATGTCCCAGCACAATTTTATATTATTTAAAAAAGCACAAAAATAGCATGGGGTCAGAAATTGACTAATCACGGTACGTACGCATATACGTACAAAAGAATGATTGAATCTATAGCTTTCATGCATAAATGACTTTATTTCGAGTAAGTCCACGTACCATACGTTTTTCTGAAGCTGTATATCATGGTTAATAATATTGCAAATCATCACATATTTTTTTGAATTTTTCAAAACCAATGACTTGAATGAAAAAGATGTAGAAAAAAAAATGATGGAAAATGGTATAAAAAAAATAATGAAACGAATCATGAAAAAATGTTGAAAATAATAAAAATGATGTTGAAAAATGATTAAAAGAGATGTGAATGATGTGAGAATGATGAAAAGTGATGAAAAGTGATGAAAAGTGATAAAAAATGATAAAAAATGATGAAAAATAATATTCCATGGACAAACAGTATCATAAAATGTACACTTGAAATAGTTTATTTGCATGATTCGTTATCGACAGACGTACAACAAGTAAACCATAAGAGATAATTTTCGCACTTATTTACAACTAGTGTAATGTTAGAATTGAAGTAATCAAAAATTTTAAATCAATATTGTGTGTTATTTAGTTCTTTAAAGGAAGGGAAATCAGTTGAAGGTAAATATGTAATCAGCTATATTCTATATTTACTTTTTAACTTACCACATTTCCTCCAATGTACACCTGGGTCACTATTATTTCTTCCAGTTATGAAATTTGCGATTCTTTGAGAAAAAGCACTTCGGAAGAGAGGGTTACTTAAAATGTTTGAAATCCGAATTTCCATTGCAAGAACCTAGATCACAAACTAACTGAAACAAAACGAAATATTATTAGCTGACTTAATCAAAACAAAACAAAACAAAAACAAATCAATTTCGTTTTCTGTTACGGGTGGCTCATGATTATTATCTAAACAGTAATAATTGCCCTGGGCACTTACTTAAGGTGGGGCACCTTTAAAATTCGCTAAATAGAGGAAATAAGGTACTTAGATGCTAGCGTAACTTTTTGGTTTAAATTGTTGAAACGAATAATCAAATACAACTCAAAGTGGCTTCAAAAGTTTCAAAGTTGTTTATTTTGTGTATCTCACTTTTTAAATTATTTTTTTTATTATTATTTTTTAAACTTTAAAACGGTTACGCTGCATCTTATACTTAAATTACCTTTTGGTAAGTATTAGAATCAAAATTTTATTTTTGGTTCTGATAAGTGTTTAAGTGTTTAAGTTTTGCAACGCATCAATGAACAAAGAAACAAAGCTTAGAAAATCCACTATTCATGAACAAAAAGAAAATTACAATGTAAGTACGAATATTTGAAGCCATCAGCAATAGTTTTTTGATTCGTTTGTTTCTTACAAGCCATTTGTTTACCATAGATACTGCTTGCACTCACATACTAAATCGACACTTTTTGTTCATTTAGGTTTTATTTTCTTCCAAAGTGTAAACAACAGACGCAGCATGGAAGTTGGAGAATGGCGGACAGTAAGGTTTCTTTAAAATGTTTTGAAGGTTTTTATTGCCATTGTGAATTAGAACCAAAGTCTAAGTTATTTATACCAACACTGTCGCCAACAACGACCAAGAACTTATATGCGAACTTGTGGTGGGTTTTATAAACTTCGTTACTATATTCACAAACAGACTGCAGATAGATGTTGTTGTTCTAGGGAAAATTCAACGACTGGTCTTTTAATATTTGTAACGCCTATTATGGCGATTGAAGCAGAATACCTGTCAACAACAGGCTTGGCGCTACAGACGTGGCATAGCTAAGCGCGTCGTCATGACAGCACGGTGATTCTTCGGTGGTGCTAAGTAGCTCTGCGTGGGTTTATTTAATCGATGTGAGTGTTTCAATTCTTTGCTCCAGTTAGATCTATCACGGGTGGATCAAGTAAATAACAATATGGTTTCTTTCACTATGATGTGTTGTGTTTAAATTCGCAGCACGTTCTCTTTACAAAAAGGATTAATCAAAAAGGTCTAAAAATCCAAGCAGTTTTCATTAACTTCTGATTCGTATGTTTTGTTCTGCATGTTTGGTTTTGTTTTATATATATTGGAACACCATTTTGACGTAGATTGCGTTTAGTTGGTTTATTTTAATGTGTGATGGTTATGACTGAGGCTATTTCTTCTGTAGATGGGAAATTGAATGCGATCAACATAGTGGAACAGTATCACTTCTTATCAATCTGTATAGTATTTCTATACAAGTTGAAAATCATCAACTTGTTGTTTCGTTGTTGCAGATAGTGCTCGACAAATTGACCACACAAGAGACTTATTAAGCTGTACAAGATGAAGAAAGTTCAAGATATTTTTACCCAAAATCTACAGGTAGGCAAACTTACTATGCTTGCGCATTGCGAAAGAATGATTTAGTTATAAAGGTAAATGAATAGACAGACCATTGGCTGCATTTTTTCCTAATCTTCTTAGTATCGTTGCAGTAACTACTGCAGCATTTCAAGACGCATATAGCGTGCCAAAGCGTTTTGAGCAGTCCTGTGCGAAAAGTAATTGATGTTCTAAAATTAGTGGATTCTATCATCTATAATTCTGGAAATATTTCGATATATCTAGCAAATCTTAGTAAGTAAAGTAAGTAAGTACAGTAAGTAAAGTTTGATTTAGTGGCTAATATATTGTTATCAACAAAATATTACCAAATAATACCTCTTTTTTCCCGAAGAACCATTTTTACCGACTTTTTTCCAACTACAATTTCTGTCTCTTTTGGGTGCAATTAGAACAGGAATGCCTTAAAGATCATAGAATTTGGATATTCAAAAGCAATTCTGACAAAGTTCATGTTGAGTGAATTTAACCCAACACAATCCACAAAATTATCGATGTCGATTGCAATTAAGACACAGAATATTCCCGTGAAAAGGAAAATTTTCAATTAATACACGTTTTCCGTATATTCCTCAAAAAATAAAAACCATTGATCGTACCAGTAAATGCCGACTAAGTTAAAACGTCGTACAAACGCCACTTCAATGGTGTTGAATCTGATTTTAATATCACAATTATAACATTTTAGAAAAGTGTAATTCGGGAAACGTGTATTGCATTGCATCAGCCCTTAAGAGTGTCTGCTAATCACAATAAGAAAAGTATTCTTTACGCGCGTTACTATATAAAAACATATAAACGCTCCAAAGAGGGAACAAAAGGAGCATTAAGAATTTTAAGCAAAAGAGAAATAATATTTCCGGAGTGTGAGTTGAACAAACTCGGAAAACTAGATCAGGAGGAAAACATTATTTTTGACCGTACCAAATGTTTTTAAGCTTTCAAGAAGATTGTAATCCACGACATTGGACGCTCGCAATTTTTTTGGATATATATACAGTGAAAGATCTCATTTTTTTGATGTCTATTGGTAAGTACATATGTTTATCTGAAGCTTTTAGAGTAAACTAAAATTCTGAAGTTCTAGCTAGGAGGAAGTATAGAAATGCTCCACTTTACTTCCCTTTTTATTGTATAAATATGTTTTTACCAGATTTTACGATTTAGAAACCTATTAGTTTTTTGACTGGCTTATTTTTTGGTTGCCTGAAAATAGTTTTGTTTTCAACATCACGTTTAAAACTTATATCTGAAATATCCGAAACCTGTTAACTATATTTCAACAAAACTTCAGGCCATTTTACATCACGTCGCTAACCCTGCGCTCTCTTCGCCGCGCCATGGTGATTGCTCCAGACAACACACCTGAAGACGGGGGTTTTTGCTGCTGTAAATGTGGATGATACGAATATGTAAGACAAGATTTTATCCGGTGTAATAACTAAGCAAAAGCGTTTGACTTGCACCCGTTACAGTGGTAAGTACGCCATTTCAGCTGTCAAAACCCAATCAAAGGGACTTTTTTGTAAGTAGACTATGATACGGATGCTTGATATCTTTTTATGAAAATTTTCGCGCTACCTTTCTACACTAATGTTTATTAAATATTAGTTTAGTGCGCCTACCAATTTACCGGTGCTTTATGCAATGGGATAGACGATTGTATATATTTTGGCATCAGGACAAGCATATCATGTTCATTAAGTTTCAGTTCTTTCCAAGCCTAGAGTCTCTTGAGTCCAAAGTCTTAAAAAGAAGTTAAAACAATAGAAACTACGTTTTTAGTTAATAAGTATTTCTTTGTACTTAAATTCTAACTTCCTTGATCTCTTAACGCGCATACACCCCTACCCTCGTAGTGAGCACATAAATTCACGGAAACATGTTCACATGGTTTTTGCAGTCATGGTATAAGTCCGACATGTTGGTAATAACATTTCAGTAGCCGTAGAAAGGGTAGGTGTTTCGTACTACTTCTTTTTCGCGTGATTTATTTTCGTGCACTATTTTATAGTTAAAAGTTATGCAAATGATCGTGACGCATTAAAGTTAGAAGTGTTATTTTAACCTTCTTTGTGTACAGAGACAATGGAAATCTGATTATGATTAGTTAGAAAAGGTCAATTACTAACTGTTCCAAAAGGGTATGTGTAGGCATCTCGATATCCTGCTAATAGACTTTCTTACAACTTTCTAAAACACGAACGTGTTCGCATCATATGTAAGTCCTAAATTCATGCGCAAATAAAGGTTAAAATTGTTTACTACAAAATTTTATTGTCCTTTTAGTGTTTCATCAGGCTTCGAGACAGAGCGTCCAAGGTAAACTTTTATGAAAACCACAGTAATTCAAGCATTTCAGAATGCTATTAAAGATGTCACTCAGAACCTTTACTACTATAATGACATTAGTATTGTTGTGTATGTTTTATATGTGACGTATTATATTCTGCCACTATAACAACAGCCAAGATAACCACCAACCTCGGATTTAGTACAGTTTATCTCTTAACGAGCATCCGGATGTTAATGAATTTCGTTTACTTAGGTTTTTGCGATCTTCAAACAGATTATTCATCAATGATGTTTCATAAACTTCGGGAATGCTTCGAGTTTAAAATTTTTCCTCGACAAATTGTAAATCGTAAAGAACTATACGAGTTCTACAAGAAGTCGTCTGTCTGTTGCAGAGGTAGAAAGGTACGTTTTCTTTCGAATGCATTGCTAACGTCATTGTTGAATGAAGTTTTATTATAATTTTACAGACAATATCGTATTAGATAAGAAAAGTTATTTTATTGGAATAAGCAAAAGGTTTTCGGATTTTATTTTATCCACATCTCTACTATGCACATTTTAACACTCAAGATGGAATAAAGTTTGAAAATATCTTGCTTCTTTTAGCAAAGTACTTGTTTCTTATTTAATATTATTTTGAGCTTGTTGTACAAAAAAAATAATTAAAAAACAAAACAGAGTGTGAAAGTATTACTATTAGTGTAATCATATAAAAGTGTGATGCATGAAGAATCATGACATTTCCTGAACATATTAATATCGCAGACAGAAACATACTCACCGTTTCATATTTTAAACTTACGATTTAAGCAATTAAAAAGGACCCCTTTTACACCACACTTCACAACGTAAGCTGAAAGCTAGTTAAGGGATAAAACTAAGGACATACTTACGAATGGAAAAAAGTTGAAGCTCCTCGAAATACTTACAATATAACAAGTTTAACGCTTTTCACATTTCTATGCCATACAATAACGTATTACTGAGAGGAATCAATAAGAAGAGTATGTAAGGAGAAATACGAATTGTTGCTACCAAAATCGATGTTGTAAAAGGAGTAAATTGTATAACACCGACTCATTTGTGCTCAAGAAGCTAAAATTAAGAAAGACTGCAACAAAAGAAAAATAATGAAATCTTAAGTATAGGTGACGTGCAAGATTTTATAAGAGCCGTTTATACCGTGAATGAATTGAGCATTATCAATTCTTACTTCTGGCGTAACTTTGGGTTTGTGAGGGGAAAAGGGTTGTTATTGACTTTGGCGTTAAGAAAGAAAAGCTGGTGTGTATTCATATTTTGAGATTTTAAATATTGATATTGTGATGCATGGAATTTACATAGTGCGGCTCTGATAGTGGAAGTAATTTCAACAGAAAGACCGAATTGTGTTAAATGTTTACAAAAATATAAAAAAAGCATTTATAAAAATGGCGATTAAAGCACATGTAGTTCTCGAAAAAAGTTTTAATTTACCTTCAAAGTACTTTGTCACCAAAATTTATAAAACGTTAATGTTGCTTTCCACATGTTGTTATCTTTACTATACGGTTACTTGCCTTCATCTGTTACATAGAAAAGCGGTAAATTAACTACAATGTACAGTGTCTGCCATATCTAATGAATTTCATTGTAAATAAATTTTTATCACAGGAGAACGGTACGCACTACATTGCTCTTCATTTCTGGTCGGTTTCATGAAATGAGGCTCTTTAAACCTAAGGATGCAAAATATATAAATTTGGCGGATATTATGAAATAAAGATTGGAAACACTAGGGCATGGGGTCCATGCAGGTATCAATTAAAAAAAATAAAGATCAATGCAGTGACGTCGGCAAGTGAACAAGATTTACTTAGGTTAGATGCAAGAAAAAGTGATGATGGTTTGCATTTGAGAAAGGCTTTAAGATGGTACATTACCTATCCAATTTAGGATCAACTGGACGAACAAATTTTTCACCTTCTGGAGCCGGATACCATGATTTCTCGTTGAAGAGACAATACTACAGTTTAGTCAGCAACTCTCTATTGGATGTTTCCCGTGATGACATCTAACATTCTACTGTCTAACATTCGGGAGCTCGAAGTGGTAAGAAAAATTCATCTCTTTGTCTGGTCGTCTTGCTAATACAGTCTCGGATGTCACAAAAATGTTTGTACTTCCAAAGCATCATCTGATTTTTAGACATTGCCATCTAATTTAAGTGATCCAGACGTTGACTTATATTTCAAATTAATATTCATTTTAACTAATTAATTGCATTATATCAGAAAATGTTAAACAACAGATTATCTTAAGGTCAAAGTTGGGGTCCATTTAAGATGTTTCGCTGTACAATAAGCTGTCAAGTTATAGACTCACTCCATTGCTAAGCCCCAGTCAAATTATTAAAAACACCTGTACGTCAAGACAAATTTAGTTAAGGTCATCATCAGTGAAATCAATTTATTTTTCCATAAAATGATGTGGGTACTAACAATTTTACAGGAACATGGTGAAAGTAATAGTGCGTTAACAAACATTTAAAAGGTCTTTCGTTTGTCATCTTGAATTGCTTTCATTGTAGCATATCTCAATAACATAGAATGCAATATTAAGAACACCTAAACACTTGTGACTGTTAATGATGTTTATCATCATTGCGAGAAATGCTTCCAGAAAAGTGGATGTAAACTTTACAAAATTCTGCCTGTCACAATTTATGGAATTAGGATCTACAGAACCACGTGGTATATAAGAAATGTAGTTTTAGATGTCAAAGTGGTGATCTTTCTATAAAGTGATGATACAAATTTTAGTTCGGCACCATTGATTGTAGAAAACAAGAGTGAAGATTTAATTAAGTAATTTTAGTTAGTTGTGCCTTTTAAAGCTATGTACAGCCAACTAATGCAATTTTTACCTACTTTAAGGTACTTTCTTTTATCGTTTTGGAGATAGCATAATACTTTTGGACAGATGCACGTGCGTATGCTACAGACTGGTATTTTTAAAATGGTCTATGTGGAAACTTTTGTAAAATGTAATTGGTAAGTACAATTGCCTGATGTGAAAACCTTCTGCTTTTTTACATCGTCTTTAAAGTTTAAATATTTCGAAGTATAAAAACTAATGCACTGTAGTGTGACAACTGTTTTCGCTACTTTAACCCTAATTTTATTAGGATTTTAGGGGAGAGTTCAACGCTAGGGCAATTTTCCTTTTTGATTATGTTAGAAGTATAAATTTTAGGGCTCTAACATTTGGCAGGTAAGTACTCTACGTTGAAATGTGTCAAAAACACCAAATAAAAGGTAATAAAGTGGGCGTGTTATTACTAACTCATCTCTGTTGCAAAAGTGAGATAAGTCCTTTACACATAGTATAATGTAATGTTTATTTTTGGTTAATGCATATTAACTAATGGGAAAAAATTAATCATGCTTAAAGGAAGCCTTATGCTACATTGGAGAAAAAAATATGCAGGAATAGGTTTACATTTATTCACTGATTTGTTTTACATTTAAACCTGTAAAAAAAATTCTAATCCTTGATAAACAAGATATCTGAGTAGGATAAAAATAATCAGGAAAAGTAATTTCTCACATTGTCTATTGCAATAAATCTAACATCGCGGATAAAGGATAATTTATCTAATGATGTATCAAAAACACTTATCGAAATAGAATGAAATGTTTTTTTCATACTGTCACTTGCTAAAACGCATTGTCTTATCAATCTAATCTGTTGAGATCAACTTTTTAACTTTTAATATTATATTTTTGGAATTTCAAGTTAAATATTCAACAATAATCTCACCTTCGTCATTGGTACCACAATACTAAAATCGTGAATAAAAAAAATATGATAGAATGATGGATCATTAACACTTCTTTAAAAATAATCAATTGCTATAAGCATAGTCCCATAAATCTTTGGACACAAATCTCTCAGAAAAAAATTATAATCAAATTCATCCCGAAAAATGAAGAAAAAAGTCACAACAATTTAGAAACCAAAACACCATTCAATGTAATGTTACGTCAACTATGACAAGAAATAGGTTTTTGGTTTTGGACATTTACTATTTAGGGAGAAAATATTCATGCTCAAAGAATGATACATGGGGAAGAAATCGTGCGATAAGGAGTTTACAATTTTTTTTCATATACTGCCATTGATTTCTAATGAGCAAAATATTGGAATAGGACAAAAAGAATCATGAGGAAACAATTTATCACATTGTCTATAAATATCAAAAAACATTTATTTTTCGGAATTTTAAAACCATGAATTATTCCATAATTATGCCAGCTTAACCATTGACACCTCCATACTAACAATGTGGATAATAAGCATTGATCAAATGATGTACCATAAATACTCAATGAAACAGAAAGTTTTAATTCCTTTGATTGTCACTTGCTAAAAGCACCCTAGTAGAAATAGGGTTAAGATATTTTTGGGTCAACATTTCTCTCTTATTTATAATCATTACACATGTGATTTTTAGTGTGCTAAAGATGGAATGGGCCAAGTAACGAGTATTTCACAAAGCACTTTATAACAAGAGGATTTTAAAATAACCTTTGGGAAAAGCTGTGAATATAATAACTTTATTGGTACTGTTTTCGGTAATTACAGTTGCCTCGTTGTAAAACTTTCATTTTTTTGTTATAAGCTAAGGTTTTAAAGTAATGAACTGTAAAGTAATGCAATCTTCAACTACTTTAAGATATTTTGGTGAAAATATTTACTTTACTTTCATAATTCTGAAGAAAGTGTATAATTTATCGCAGTTGCACGTGTGTTTTTTTAGTGCGCCGAAGACTGGTGGACCAAGTACCTTTGAATAACCAAATCGAAAATGATTGGTATTTTTTCGTAAGTACAGTTGCCTGATTGGAAAACTTTTTTCTCACATTTAAGGACAAGGTTTTAAAGCAATGTACCGTGAATTGTGAAATTATCAACTACTTTGAGATATCTGGCTGTGAATGTCTATCTTCCTTTTATTATTTTGAAGGTAGTATATAATTTATGGAAGTTGAACGTGTGCATTTTAGTGTGCTGAGGACTGGTGAACTAATACCGAATGTTTTAGACTGATACTTCGTTAAATCAAAGAAAAGTGATTTAAAAATGCGAAAGCTCTCGCGAGCTTGATTGGAGTTGTTTCTGGTAAGCAATATTACTAAGTACCAATTTTTTTGTTTCAGCCTCAAGTTTGTTGGATTCAGCTGTTTCACCAAAATGAAAAAAAGAAGAAGATCCATAGAAGTTATGCAACACATGCTAAAAGGCACGTAATCTAATATGACAGCGAAAATAATTTTCAAGTTATTTCTGTACTATCACCTAACAGAAGCATGAAATAAGTAGCTAACATGATGTTACGTGTTTTTACAAATATTTCATGTAGTAATTAATGCCGAATTTACTCATAGCATTTTTTTAACTTGGGAACTGAAAACGATATTTCCCAGATGGCACTATCAAGTTTGAGGAAGTCTTCATTCGTGGCAAGTGCGGAGAGTAACCCTTGGGTTTACCTTAGCTTTTCATATCATTTATGCTTTGTGGATACCATCGTTTTATCTAACACGACACACTCGCTTTATCAGTCACACCTATCCATGGCTAGTAATTTTAATTTCTTATCTGAAGAATTGACGCTTGTGAAGAGTATGGTTATTTAAACGGCTATTTGGCATTACGAGATCTGATGTGACAAAAAATGTTTTTTTAAAGTAGATAAATTGTTATTATTTTGTGGAATGATATATTTTTTTAGACTGCATAAATTAGTTTTCTTAATTTTTTCTTATTTATTTATATCTTTATAGAAAACAAAATATAAGATATTTGTATAGGCAAATATTTAATTGGTTAACGGATTTTTTTTCTTAAAACGTCCTTACTTTTAGCTAGGAGGATAGAAAAAAGATGTTGACATTTTAATAATATTTTTCTTCTATTCGTTAGCAGAAGTAGTTTCATTACTAATCGTATAATTTAAATCGAGTGTTTGAGTCGAGGGTAATGCTGCTTATGTTTCTCTTCTATACAGGGTCGACTGTTGCTTACTTGTTTTTTGTTGAGTACATACTTGTAAAGACTAAAGACACACGTGTGGTTGTTTCATTTAATCCAGCATTACTTTTCATCAACAGCATAAGTCAAGTTTCGAGAATTCTCGTTGTATCGCTATATTTGCTGTTTTTATCTCATGTTTATTCTACATTTATTGATTTGAATCTAGTGTTGTGAGACAAATATTGCTTATGAAAAAAACGTGTAAAAAACCTGGCGAACAGCCAAGTACTAAGGTTTTTTATTTATGGTTGGATATACCATGTTTTTAGTTCTAAATATATCTTTCGATGTTAGTTAACTTTTCGTAGCGACATCAAAGGTATATTCGTTTCAAAGATTTTTTTTACGCTGTCATGAACGCCACATGAAATATATAGACGAATTACAATGCAATGTAATGCTATGATTTTGCGTTGGAAACAATGGATAATATGCGCACGCATTGTGGTAGGTGAAAAATACACACAACAGACCACAGTAATTAACGAAATTCATCACGAAAATAATATTCACTTAAAGTAGGGGGGCCTTAATTTGAAAGGGGAATGGTGTAGAATAAAAATATATTGCATTTTCGAATTTCAATAATACCCATTGTACCTTATATAGTCCTGCTTTGACCTACCCTAGTGCGCGCGCATGCACAAAGATCTTTAAACTTTCGTGAACGTTTGTAAATATTGGCACGACATCTCTACAATATAAATATAATTTATTTAATTAAAATCACATCGACTCCAATAAAGTCACTAAACTTTAACCAATCTTTCAATTTATCAGCTAAAGTATGAAACACCCGTACTTATGTGTTGTGCCATGTAATTGGGTCTTAAAAAGTTTATTTTCTGAGAATTAGTCGTAAAAATTTACTGTACCGGTAAAAAGGGTCGGAAAAAAGTAAGAAAATTTGTGCTCAATTTTTTACTTGCAAAATATTTCACAGTTCTCCTCTTTTTCTTTTGCATAAAAGCCTAAATGCCTTAGAAATAAGGATGAATATTTTGGATATTTTAAACTTTATTAGTTGGAGTTGTTATTTAAATGTTGAATTTTTAATAACTGCCTTTCTATATACTTTTATAAAATTTGCAAAACGTGACGGCAAACAGTGACCAATTTTTAAGCGGATAAATATTTCTTTCTTGATTAAAATTTTTATGTACAATAAAAGTTTCTTATGTTTTGAGAATTCTACGCACTTTGCAAGCCGGTTTCTTTTGTTCCCACAATCTCTTAATCGTATTAGGAAAGAACTTTTCTTCAACAGCTATTTAACTCGATGTTACTATTAAGGTCAAGAGGAAAGGCGGATAAATATAACCAAAAATTATTAGTCCCTCACCCCTCATCTCTTCGTCATGTAACAGAGAGAAATAGAGCTCTTTCGATTTCGTTTTAATCATAGAAAAGCTCTCAGATGATCTTCCCAATCTTTAGTAGAAAAATATCCATTTTCCATATATCCTTGTACATATAGATATTAGAATGCACCTTATATATATACATAAAAAACCGGTAAATTTGTTTTTAACCTCCTATGTTTCTATTTTTGAACTTTTTAACTCAGCCTTAACTTATTCATATTTTGCCCCTATATTTGTATAGTAGTACATTGGAAATTTTATAAACCTGAAATCAATTCAAATTTCGCAAAATCGCAACCTATTAGAAAATTTTTCGTACAGAATTTTTTTTATTTTTTTCTATAATGAACAAATCAGTAAAATTTCAGCCCTGTCGTTGTTCTCATTTTGCGTTTATATTTATAATTCTTAGCCTCGCTGTTTTAATAAAATTGTTCTTTTAAGCCGCTATGTGTTTTTACATAAAGGCCGAATGTTTAACCAAATAAAAAAATGTTAATACATGTGGCGAAAGCCAGATTACGTGAGCTCTGATGTAAAAAAATACATAGACGGGAATGCAGCTTGAAAAGGTCTTACTGTATATGTCTTTAGCGTTTTTCTTGTTTTAAATTAAAATCCTGCCTTGTATGATTTGTTGTGATCATTGATTTCACTTCAACACTTTTTTACATCCCGTAAATTTTAGTATAAGGTACAGTCTCGACCCCTAGGTCCGCGTACGTACCAAAGAACCCAAACCAAAATCTCAATAATGCGACCGCATCGCGTAACTAAATTGAGAACTCGAATAAGTTACATGATGGTATAATAAAATTGAAATTTAAAGAATATAAAGCAGTCTCGGCCTACTTTAAATAAAATAAATACTAGAGTTGACGCTCGATATCTCGAACTTTCAGGGGACCGACGAAAAAAGTTCGAGATAAAGGATAGGCGAGATATCGATAGTAAGATATCGAGCGTCTAAGGCCTTAAAAGTTCAGCGAAATACCTGTACTTGTTTACGAAAGTTTACGTTCTTGATTAGATAGTTTAGCGGAAAACGAGAATAAGAAATAATAGTATGTATTTGTTACTAAACCTACTTCTCTCCCAAGAAGCTTAAAATAATACTATGCTTTCTAGAGGCTATATTATCTTTAACTATAAGAGATTCTACAGTTGTAGCAGAGAGCGCAAGTTCTTCCTTGTTTTTTAACCACATGGAAATAGTGTTTACGGGCACTTTGTACTTTTCAGTGACCAGTTTTATTCATCGACCCTGTGTGCAATTCTTTTATAGCATTTCATCTCTCAGCCAACATTTTAACCACGAGCGTTTTTTCCGCTTGGTAGCCATTTTTTAAATACGAAAAATTTCAAAAATCCCAAATTGTAAACATTCGAAAGTCTTTTTTATTTATCAATCGAACTTTATCTAAAACCGAATGTTTTTGTTCGAAAAATAAAGGAAAAGTTCGAGATAACGAAGTAAAATGAGCTGACTGGACGAACCGACTGTACGTCCATGGAATCGTGGTACGAAATTTTCTGTTATTGTTTTTCGTTGAAATTTCCGTGCGGCCAATAAATATTGGGGTTTAAATACACTGGTGGCGAACTGCGATTGATTCTGGGGTACGGTTCTGGAATTTAACGAAATTGTTGAAAACGCGCCATATTGATGTTACCTACAAACAAAAATTTTTAAAAAGCAAACTGCAAAGAAGAGAAGAAAAGAGAAGTTCTACCTAGCTTTTTTTCTTCTCTAAACTAATTTATATTTTTTGAATAGCCTCACCAATTTTGAGGGATATAGCTAGCTTCCCTTGTTTATTGTTTTCAGGAGGGACCATTTTCACACACTCGAAAAGTACGCAGCTGTGTGTGTGGTGTGTTAGAGATGTGGCATGTTTTACATGGGTATATTATTTTCAGGAGAGGCAGTCATTAGATAAACAATCCTAGTGTATTTAATCCCACACAAAGTGTGTGATCCCGCCTACCATTTTCCTCACATCACTCGTCCATATTAAATCACCACCACCAAGGGAAATCAATCCCTGGTCTCCTGCATAAAGTGTGAGAGTAATAATCACTAAGCTA
Source organism: Hydractinia echinata (assembly GCA_030067915.1). Lineage (NCBI taxonomy): Eukaryota > Metazoa > Cnidaria > Hydrozoa > Anthoathecata > Hydractiniidae > Hydractinia > Hydractinia echinata. The sequence goes on from JASGCC010000191.1 coordinate 509,948, forward strand.
TATGGTGCCACAGTAACTGTATATTTATATATATATTGAGCAAATTGTATCAAATACAGTTTTTTCGAGAGTTATACGCAAGCAAACTTTCAATAGTTTCTTTGTAACTATTCACAGCGTGTCTGGCAATATGGTTTTTTCAGAGTTCAGAACTTTTGGCATACATACTTTTGGTTGGATGTCGTAACTGGTCAAGTGATGCTGTTCGCCCATTTCCAGAAAGAACTGAAAAACACAATTTTAAGGGTTGTACAATAATCTCTGGGTAATTTAGCTCTCCTAAATTAGCCTATCAGCATTGTTGCCTGTCACCCCATTGCGTAGCTGCAAAAAAATTAGCTGTATATACGAACTATATAGTTGTCGCCATGTTTATCAAAATTCAGTGCTCCTTTTGGGTCAGGACGTGCATTATGATGCAAAGCAGATGTTTTAGAAAGTGTGACTAAGCGCTATTTAAACGCTGCTTATCTAACCTACACTGTTAGCAATTCGTGAGTTAATACTTTTTGCCAACTTTGTAAAATGATCGAAATAGCACCATTGTCTCAATATTTACATGGGAGGAGGGGGCAATTCATAATTGGGGTCATTAGATTGAAATTGAGAATTTTATATGAGTATCCTGGAGGATGTTCCATAGTGGTAGCTGGTGAGAAAAGTTAGAAATCCATGGTCTTAGATGGCCAAAAACAGTTCTTCCAACATTAATTCTTCATTATATACATCAATCAAAGATTTTTAAGTCATTACTGTGTTTTCTAACACACTTTTTACCATTTTAACTTTCTTAACTTGTCTGCAAGCATTTTTAAGTCCTTTTGAAAACATAACAGATAATCTAGTAATTTTCATCATTTTAGTTTTAACTTTAGAAGAAAACAATTATCATGTAACGGCTTCAGAGTGTTTACTGAACGAATTTTTAGCTGAGTTTTTCAAGTAGGTATAAAAAACAAATACAACAGCTACATTACTCACAAGTTGCTTAAGCAGGTACGATATAATAATGTGTGGATTAGAGAAACTGATTAGAGAAACTGAAGAAAAGCAAGATGGTAACATCAATGATAAAGACGTTTTTTTCTTTGACGATAATAGTGACAGTAAAAACTTAACTAAACTAACTTAACTAAATTGTTTCTTATATATATATCTTCGAAAATAATTTTTAAATGATTAAATTACCCAATTATCCTCCTCCATTCTTCCAAGTGTCCCAACCAACTCAATTTTATCATCTGGATAATATCTTTAATGCTATGGATACCTAGCCTGCTTCTTAGCTCATCTAAACTCTTTTTGTCTCTCAGACTGGCATTACACATCTACCTAAAACCATTCTCATATATCATTCCTTTCTAAACGGTCAAGATCTTCCTGCTTCGTTGCCCATGTCACTCAACAGAACAACATGATAAATTTGCCAAAATGTGTAAATTGCAAAAAAAATTTCTTCAATTTATTATGAATTTATTTTAATGCAACACCTGTTGGGGTTGCTTTTAATGCATACTTCAAGTACTATATATAGTAATAGTACTTACTGACTTGTTTTTGTTGCAGTTAATGGCTGCTACATCATATCTTTTTATTGTAAAAAGCTGACCAATTAACAAAGAGGTTCTGTGCTACAACGAAATTGTTTTCTTGAAAACTTTTACTATTACGTGTATATATAATCCTATTTCATAATACCAAGGATCTATATAAATTACATGTTATGCCCCAATACGCAATTTGCATGAGTGAGAGTCGTGCTGTAAATTATATGTTTTGATACCAGTAGTATTCTATTGGTACCATAGGTCCTGAACGTAATGTCAACTCTTGTGATAGCTAAGAGAAAATAAATTCAATTATATTATATACAAAACTTGTTTTTCTTTTATGAGCAAATTATGGTTTTCTCAAAATTTGGTACAGTACTGATACCCAAATATGTTTGATGAATTTTTGTTAACATGTTTTAACTTTTTTTTAGATATAATGACATCTCAAACACCAAAAAGGAAAGAGATATATAAATATACTGCACCATGGGTTGTGTATGGAATGAACTGGAGTGTTCGTCCGGATAAAAGGTTTCGTTTGGCTCTTGGCAGTTTCATTGAAGAATACAGCAATAAGGTGAGCATAGATAGATAGATAGATGTGCATATTTTACATGGCTAGCCTCACAAATATCGAGGGATATACCCTGTCTATTATTTCCAGGAGGGGCCATGGCTTAGATGGAGAGTCCTAGAGTATTTAATGCTCATTTTGAGCTACGCAGACCCAATTAGGGCCCGCGCTCTACTAGACAACTCCCGGCAACATCCAACGGCCCACACAATGTGCCATCTTCCCAATTTCCCTCACATGGCTTGGGTTAACCCGGGGCTATGGTAACATTCACTCGCCCATGTTGAATCGCCGTCAAGAGGAATCGAACCCCGGTCTCCCGCACAGAGTACGAGAGCTATAACCACTAATCTATGGCACCATATTGAGCAGCTTTTATTTTTTTTGTCTCATGGGCAACTAATGGCCCACGTAAACCTAAGTTGAAAATTGCCAACTGCCGACATGAATTAGAAAGGTTGATACTTAAAGGTGGTGAATCCACATTTACGTTTCTGTCAACGATATCACCATGTTTTGCTTTAAGCTAATACTTTTGGAAATATTGTTTTACGTGTTTTATCATCAGGATTTAGATTAAAGATTTAGACAAAAGATATCTGTGCAAAAGATTTTTGAAATATGCATGATAGATAGATGTGGATTTTTTACATGGCTAACCTCACAAATATTGAGGGATATTACCCTGTCTATCATTTCCAGAACAGGCCATGGCTTAGATGGGTAGTCCTAGAGTATTTAATGTTCATTCGGACCCTAATTGCTACGCAGACGCAATTACGGTCTATGCTTTACCAGACAGCTTCCTGCGACATCTAACGGCCCACATAGTGCGCCATCTCCCCTATTTCCCTCACATGGGTTGGGTTAAACCAGGGCTAATGGTAACATTTACTCGACCATAATGAATCGCCACCATGGGGAATCGAACCTCAGTCTCCTGCACAATGCCCGAGAGTTATAACCACCAAGCTATTGCACCACTTATCAATATATACATTACTACGTTATAAGTATTATATGTACCATACTGTTGTAATAATTCGTTAAGCACAATTCAGATAGAGAGCTTACCTTGTACTTTGCGGAATGTTACGTCTTTACCTAGAGGTATGATTTTTGTTGTCTTTAATGCGAAAAACAACGTATTTTCACAGGTGGTTTGTTTTGTTTTATAATTTTTTGCAAAATAGTAATCCATAAAAACGAATTTTGATCTTAACTGTAGACTATTTTACAATAATGGAATAAAGAACTCTTTATCTATTGTAATGGTAAAGATTCTATACATAAAATGCAAGGGGTAGTCATAAAAAAAATTTATTGAGAAAAAAAATTTGTGAAAATGTTGAAAGTGATTAATAACATTGCAATAACTTTTGCTACTAAATTATCAAATTATTGTGAAAACACGATAATTGATGTGGCATAGTAAGCATTGAAACCTCGATATTTTATGTAGCAAAATCAAATATATATTTCCTTACCTTAAATCGCAATGATTTTTGTTATTAATTCTCGTTTCTTTTCTTTTAATCAACATAAAAATCGGAAACATTTGTTAGATCTTTTTTTCTTGATGCTGAAAAAATATTTTTTGTAAATAAACGCCCCTTTCTTATTAACACCCTTCTCTAATCATGGTCACGCATGGTGACTGTTTTAATGGGCTGGGCGCAGCCTAGCACTTGGACTTAAAATTTATCCTTATGCACACTATTACCTGAATGATTTTGGATTATTATGCAAGAGTTATTCACATATTGTTGATATGACTACACTTTATATCCCCCTTATAGTATACCTTGTCAGAAAGCTAATTTCTATTTAGCACCGAATACACATAAATATCCTATAACCTTAGTGGTGTTCTACCTACCTTGTCACAAAGCTACTTTCTCTTTAGCACCTAATACACATAAATATCCTACTTTTGATATCAGATTTACTACCAAAACTAAGATACGAGCACTTAACAATTTTCACCATAAATCCTCAAAAAACATGTGTTTATTTGTCAAAATAAAAGAGTGTGACAAAAAAAATTGCCATGCAATGCCATCTTTGTTTTCTTAGGTACAAATCATACAGCTGGACGAACAAGGGGGTGAGTTTGCTGTGCAGGCGACCTTCGATCATCCTTATCCAACTACAAAAATCATTTGGATACCTGATGATGTGAGTTTAAGTCAAACTTTTCGCTTTTATACTAGTGCATTCATTTGCGTTTTTTTTCTTGTTTGCTTTTCAATATAAGAATGATATGTATAGAAGTCGTGGCATTCTTTTATGTTGAAAGTTGATCAGTGCAGTAAAAATAAAATCTAAAAAAGACGATTGTTTAGATTTCTCAAGCAACGATCTTTCTAGTCAGAAAAAAAACATGGACACTTTCTTTCCAGTTAAATTGCATTGAGTTTTATTCCATGCGTCGAAAAGGTTCGAGAGACATTGTTTAGCTACCTAAATTGTTGAATGTTTGGTATGCAAGATAACCACTTTTTTTACCCAAATTCGAATTCATCTGTTAAAGTTTTCGGAGGATTGATGTGGTAGACAGTATGCAATTTTTGACTGACCGAGTCATTGCTAAAACCCTTCCCCTTCGTGATGACTAACAACATTTTTTAACTTAAGGCTGATATGACATTTTGGGCGAATATTGAGCACGCACCCATGAACTATGATGCCTTTACTCTTTTCCTCAATTTTTACTGTTGTAAAATATACAATTTGTGTTTATTTCTTAGAAAGCACATTATCCTGACCTTGTTGCGACTTCAGGCGATTACTTGCGTGTATGGAGGGTTGGTGCTGACGAAGTGAGATTAGAGGCTTTGTTAAATAATGTAAGTCATTAAATGCCAGCCATTTTCTACCTGAGAAAATTTGATTTGCTTCCGCGTTATTGATTATTTTTGTCTGTTTGTGATAAAATCTTTATGGCCATGGTTACATGTTTTCTTTGTGGAAAAATCTTTGTGCATTCAGACCTCACGTTTTGCGTAATACAACACTAGCTTTACACCTTTTTGTTTCTGTAAGGGGAATTATAATTTTTTCAGAATAAAAATTCAGACTATTGCGCACCATTGACGTCATTTGATTGGAATGAAATGGACCCGAACATCCTAGGAACATCAAGTATTGACACCACTTGCACGATATGGGGATTAGAGGTATGCGTCTTATATGGAGTGAAATATATAGTTTCCTTGCCATAGTTCTTTACAGACTTGGAATAATGGTATGGTGTAATGCTTGTCTTATTTTTAGACGGGTCAGCCTTTAGGAAGAGTTCAAGGTCATGTAAAGACGCAATTAATCGCACACGATAAAGAGGTACGGGATTTATGCCAGTTGTTAATCCACTGTTTCTTCTTTTGTTCTTTTGCACAGTAAAACTGATTATGTTGTTTAAACTTCTTTAAACTCGTTGAATTTTTTTGGGTTTTGGAGATTATTTTATTTTATTTTTGTTTTGTTTTATTTGTTTGCTTTGTCTTCAATACAAAAGACCTTTATTCCAAAAAAAGTTTGTTTTGTGATCCTTTCAGCCGGTTAACAAAAGTTTAACCTCACTTGTCACTTTGTCGGTTATTTATAGGTGTAAATAGATAATGTGTACCAGGGATTTAGCCAGATCTTGAAAACCCGAAATAGGTATCATACTCTAGAGAGAACACCTTGAACACCTTTAAACATACATATTTAATTAAAACTTCTGCGTGTATGATTGGCGATGGCATCTATCGTTTCTTGTGTCTGTGTGTGTAAAAAAATTACAATAAACTAGCTTGAAACATTCTCATTCATAATGATGTTTTTTCGTTAAATCCTAATATGAAGGTTTGTTGTCGTCATTTTTATTCAGGTATATGACATCGCGTTCAGTCGAGCATGTGGTGGCAGAGACTTGTTTGCATCAGTGGGTGGAGATGGTTCGGTGAGAATGTTTGATCTCAGGTTAGTAACACGTTTTCTCTTGCTATTGAGTTGGTTATCAAAAAGTAGATCAGCTCTTCCATGTTTCTAGATCTTTATTAAAGTTGATTCGTCTGCTCTGCATGAAGCAAACCCACGTAGAGGAAAATTTGTTTAAGTCGCATTATTTGGTCGCTTTGTTGCTTCCTTAAAAAGTATTGGCTTGTTAGGTTAAAAGTGCCATCACTTACTGTAAAAAAGTTAAAAAATATAAGACTTGAGACAATACGTAGAAAATAATACTTTAATATTTGTTTAACAATGTTCCAAAGCTTATTTTTGTTTTGGATTCGTTGCAATAAGCGAATTAAGCTTTGGATAATGTACAATAAAGACTGGGCGACCCTACCTTCTCTGTATTAAAAATTTGGTTCATTTAGACACTTAGAGCATTCCACCATTATTTACGAAGAGCCTCAACACACTCCTTTGTTGAGATTAGCATGGAATAAACAGGACCCGAATTATCTGTGCACGTTTGCGTTGGATAGCTTGGAGGTTTGTGTTTCATTTTGTTATGTACGAATGTATAAGAAATAAAATAACACAATAGGAGAACCAGACTAGAAAACTTGTAATTAGTAAGTAAGTAAGTAAGTAACGGGGAGTTTTATTGTCCTTGGGAATTTCATCCCAATGGCTCTTCCTCCCCTCCGACTGTAACTATGTTACGTTATCGCCAAAATACGTATAGCATTGCTCTAACTTGCTTTCCTGCCACAAAAAAGTCAGTTGGCGGTTAGTAGATGGCACCACATGGGCTGACAACACTACATTTAAAGTGCGTCGGAGTGGGGATTCGAACCTAAAACCTTATGATTACAAGCAGAATGCGCTACTACTACACCATCTCCGCACTAAATTAAAATTTGAGTATAAGCACGTGGTGAATTTAATTTTCACGCCAAATGCTAAGATTATAAATAAATAAATAGTTACAGTGGTTATTTTACTTCATATTGTCTACTATTTTATATAAACCCTACCTCAGCACTGTTATTTTCTAAGGTTGAAATTTCGATTTATTTTGCGTGGTGCGTGCGCAAATGATTACACAAAACGTTACTAGATTTATTATAATTTGTTTTTTCATGATTTTTTTAAGACAATCATCCTGGACATGCGTATGCCGTGTACACCTGTCGCGCGGTTAAGTAATCATCGCGCGGCTGTTAATGGTATCGCCTGGGCGCCACATTCGTCGTGTCATGTTTGCACATCGGGTGAGTAATTACATTATTATAATTTGGCGCATTATACTAATGCAATTTGACGCGTTTTAAATGTGTTGGTGCGGGATATGCTACTCAGGAAGGGAGAATGTCGTAAATACCTCCTCGTATATAAACTAGCAACAAAATATAAGTAAATGCTAATAATCCCCTAACTAGGTACAGCTAGCACTCGTGGTCGACTTACCTTAGTGTAAAATCTTTTATCTTGCCACCTTAAAGTTATATATCAAATTTAATTTGTCATTCGAAAGATATAGTAAAAGTAAACGTATAAACAGGGTTCAGAAAGATCTGGATGAGACTTTTTTTCGGGAGGGAGGGGAGTGTCAGCTCTGTCAGGAATTGTCAGAAAAAAAGGAAGGTAATATTGAGCCGAGAATCCATTGTTGGTGTTTAATTATGTTGCTTTGTTTATTCAGCGGACGACCATCAAGCTCTAATATGGGACATCCAACAAATGCCACGCGCTATCGAAGATCCCATCTTGGCTTACACAGCTGAGGGGGAGATCAACAACGTGCAATGGGCTTCAAATCAACCGGACTGGATTGCGATATGTTACAATAAGAACGTGGAAATATTAAGAGTATAATAACACCGGTGAAGTGTCCGCGTTCCACCATGGAGTGTGAATAGGTGATACAGTGGAATGGCCTGTGCTACATCGTGTCAATGTACTAGAGCAGATTTTTATAGAACGTTGTTTCTTCAGGAACGCCAGCATAAACTATCCACCAAGGAAAGGTATCTGTCGAAGCAGATAGTCATCGGAGCTGGTCCTCATTTTTTACCTTGATGTAAATATTTGTAAATAGTAGATTTATTATGCGGAAAAAAATCATTTATAAATTCATTGGTGGCTCGCCCAGGTGTTTGTGTACCTGTAAATGCAAATGTTCGCGGCTCTCGCGATTTTAAGCTGAACGCGATTTACTGTAAAAATTACAGACGAGAATGTCAGAATTTAAACTTAATTCTGAAGCCACATATTTTTTTCTCCCGAAAATGACTATAGTAAAAGTACTTCATTTAACCCGTGAAATAGACATCGAATTAAATATGAGAGCTTTTCATAATGGCGGGATTTAAAAAAATTTCTCCCAGTCTTTAGTCTTATAAAGGACTTTTTGTTCTTTATACTGGACTTTTTTATTTCCGCCAGCGAAGGCAGAATCTTTAAAATCGCTTGAGGAGAGAGATAGAGAGATAGATAGAGACAGCGCAGCTAGGCTGGACGCCCGAAACTTATCCAGGCTAAAGCCTAAATCCTCGTTTTGACAGATTTTTTCTGAGAACGAGGGTAAAATGAGTTTTAAGCCAATAAGAATCCTTACAGTGCAACAAATTGTTTTATTATCCAATGAACAATACTTTATTTTAAACTTTATATGCTATCGAAAGTTAAAGCTCGTGCAGTATAGCATAATGAATATCGTCTTATAATGCGCCATCTCTGATGTTATTAACGTTTCCCTTTAATAATTACGTCATTTCCTTCTGTACAATTTTGCAAGCACGTAGACTAAAGCTATATTCAGCAGAACTAATTAATTATTCATGAATTTTAATTTAAAGAGGAATTGTTGAGGCTGAATATTTTTGGTGAAAGATAATGTATTATAGCTATAAAATCGTGATAAGTGTGTTATAAAAGAAAAAATAAGAATATGTAGTCTGAAAATAACCTTTCGTAACTGATTATGTAATCCTCTTCAAAGTTCAGTACTTTTTCAGATTATTGCTAATGGCGGAAATCTTTAAGCCGCAGGGCTTCTTGTTAACTTTGTAATCTAGCCAGACTCGGCGTTGACTTGTAAAGGAACGTTTACTAGAAAAAAATAGCCAGGGGACTGGGATTACTGCCCCTTAATGAAAATATCGTACACCAATCCTGTACTGAAATAAGATATTACATGCCTGTACATTATATCATTCAACAAATTTTAATTATCTCCTTTTAATGGCAATTTTTTTACCAGCTTCTTCAAGTTCATGCTGAGACGTACTAATTCGGCTAAAAATCAATGCGAGTTCCTTGATTTCGGCGTGTTTCAACAATCCCAGTATGTGTGTCTTTCCAGAAAAAAATAGTTAAAATCTTTAACTTCGTTAAATCCATCTAAATACGCATTTTCATCTGCTGTAGTTTCATCTGGCGATTCATTAGGAGTATCCGTCATTTTAGGGATAAATGGAGCCTTGTAGTACTAATGCTAATAGTACTTCTAGCAGCATTAGTACTTGTAGTACTAATGTTGCTAGAAATGTCCCTAATTGTTTTTTAAAACTACCAGACAACAAACATTCTGGTGTCTATTGGGAGAAATGCATTTGTTTTCAATGCAGTTGGTTCTTTAAACTTCAATACGCTAGTTTTTTTCTGAAAGAAAATATTCTTAAAATTGAATGCCTTTGTTTTTATATGAACTTCATAACTTTTTCTCTTTTCAGCAATGGTGTTCGGACATGCGTCTCTCCTATCAAAGGTTGATAGGAGAGACGCATTCAGCCATATTTCGTAACCAAACTCTTGTTGAGTTTCCTTTAAAATTTTCAAAGGTAATATTTTTTTTCAATTTATCGGCTGTAAGCTTCATCTCTCATCCCGCAATTTCTATCATTTCTTGTGAAATGTTTGACAAAGTGTACACTTCTGCTTCAGCTTCAAGCTAATTAAAAACATCAATAAAAATTTCCACCACAAATTGATTTTTGTGGTCGCCGGACTTTCTTACTACTTCGCCCACAATAGAACTTCATCTTGCATTTTTTTTATGATAGCGGCCTAAACAAATTCGTGTACGCTTTATAATTTTTTTTCAATTCAGTAAACTTGTTTTCTGCTCTCTCATTACATAGTTTGACTATCTTATCTCTCATGGCAATATTTGCACTTCTTTCTAGTACACACGACCTGAAACTTTACAAGGCATCTAACAAAGAAACGATCTCGCTTTCGACATTTTGCAGCTTTTGATGGAACAGGCTTTTCCAAAGTCTTTTTAACACATTATATATACTTCGTTGACACTGCCGATGTATTTGCAATAGATCTGTATGGGGTTAGATAGCGGACAAATTCAATATGTCAAATTGATATGTCAATAAGCATAGTTTGATCAATCAATTTGACATTGCGACTATCAAATTGAAGATTGATAACCATCAATTTGAAGATTGATATGTCAATTCGATAACCAGTTTGAAATAGTGACATTCAAATTGAAATATAGATATTGAAATCAAATTTGTGTATCCACATCGTTGTTTTAAATTGAGAGTCATTAAAACAATCAAGTTTCAGGTATTTTTCCGCCACTTAATATTCTTCGATTTGAAATACTTCAGTCCAAGGTGAACAACAATCGGTCTGGAAAATACAATGCAATATTTTAAAGATTACTATGGTCAGTAAATTAATTATAATATTTGTAGTGTTTATACCTGTTTTACACTGTAAAAATATATTGCACGAATTTTTTATTTTTTTTTCTATTCCTTAAACTTTTTAAATTGTATAAACTAAAGTTATATTTCTGTTGTGAACTGTACTACAAAACAACAACGATTTTTTAGTATTATTGTAAATATAAGGTAAAGTTCAAGATTTTAATAATGTTCGTCAGTGTATACTTAGTATTATTGTCACGTTTCACGTGGTGTTCATACATCAATATGGCGAACACAGACCCTCGTGTTTCGCCTGCTGAAACCTTTTGAGAGTCAAAGAATTCTATTGATAGTTAAAGTTGACGACTTTATAATTCTTCGAAATGTCTCAAAAGCAGTCTAGATTTGTTATCCCCACTTCCAATTTGACGACTGATTATATGGGAATAGACATTTTAATTTGATGAATCGAATGTCAATTGGACAAATTGACTTATCAATTTGACATATTGAATTTGTCCGCTATCTAACCCCATAGATCTGTGCCTTGCCTTTCTCGCAAGAACGTTTCTAACGTCTGGTTGTTAGTTTTATTGCAAAACTCAAAAATTGTTGTCAACGCCATTTTTACAACTGACACTTTCTCATCATTTGATCTGGGATCTTGCTACTTCAAGCAGAGCTCTCGTTCAAGTTAACGTCTTGCTCACTACTAACGATTCTGATACAAAACCTGAAAATAATTTGGTAGGTCGATGAAATAAAAACAAAAAAATAAATTATTAAATGGGTTCTTACTAAATACACAGGAAAAAATTATGGTCATGAGTATGATTATCTTCTTCATTAAAATATGTCAGTTTACTAAACAATAAATTCCACAATACACCAGGCCAAAATAATTTTTTATGTTAAGGTTTATGAACTGAAATCGATCAAAAATAAAAAATTTAGTCACCTGCGTAGATATTACACAGCCAGCTAGAGATTTATAGGGATATATTTATAAAAATATGTTATTAAATTGTTACACTGCATTTTACTATTAAAATTCTTTTAGTTCCAAATATTTTCTTAATTTTAATAAATATTGCAGAAACAATGCAAGGGGAATTTTGGCAAGGTCAGCTTTTTAATTTTGCTATATTGACATGAAAATTTTAGACGAAAAAAAGATTTTTTCTGCGAATTGAGAATCCGACAACCTTTGTAACATTAGGTTGGACGGAAACAGTTAAGAATCACGAAATTTGTTTGAACATTTATTTCCATTTCTTTATTTATTATTTAATATAGTTTTATCTTATTTTTCACAACAGCTGAAACTTTGTATGTTACAGATCAAAATTCTTTCAATGCAACATTGTTGCGTAGCAGTTTGTAAGGTAAAGTTTGTGTTCGAACTGCACTGTTTAACGTTTCTTTAATCTTCTAGTTTTTATTATATTCAGATCTTAACAAGTTGAGCAGTATTAGAATTCAAAGGCACTTACTCACCCACCCATTGGCGTACAAATGACGCTAAAAAATTAAAAATATGATATGAGTGACCTCTAAGGAAAACTACATTTAAACTCAAAAATAATTTCTTTCACCAGTGATAAATGATTCAGAAAAGTCAGATACAGCTAGCTCTGACAATTCTTAATTTGTATGCTTGCGTATAAAATATATAGGTAGCTAGCCCTGGCTAGTTAAATAAAGCTTTTAGCAAACACAAAATAAAACTTTTGGAATTTTTCTTTAATATTTAGCTATTTGTATAAAGAGTTACATTATTCTTGCTGCATTAGTAGCTTTATTATAAATCTCCCAGGGCATGCAAGCCATGCTGTATAATAACGTTTTCTAACTTGGTTACTGCTTAGCTTTCTTAGCTAAGACTAGACACTGTTTTTTACTTCCTCTTTAATCAGTACTATGGTATTTTTAAGGGAATAGTGAAAACTTGCGATGTCACTAGTTACCAAAAAAAAAGTTTCTTTCTCTTTGGACTGCTAACTTTTCGAGGTTCTTTGTTTCTCCTTGATAATATACACTCTTATGTCAGTACTGAGTATCCTTCCTTCAAATTATTGCAAAATTAATATATCGCACCAGTTTAAAAATTAGAAATACAAAGAAAAAAGTGATTAATTCTCTGTGCAGCTTCATGTTGTCCATAGCAAATGGAGACTTCGTAATAGGAACTTTTCCTATACTATTCGAAATGTGCTTATTTTTAATTCTTTGTTCAACTAAAACGTGCACTTTGATCGATGTCGTTATTTTTCTTTACTGTATACCTTTGAAGCTTACCTTTTCTCTATTACAACTGAGTATAGAGATTAAACAGCACATTAACCTGGTTTGCCGTTACACTTGCAATAACCAGAAAAATCTGTAAAATCAACAATAGCTTTGTACAAGGAATCCTTCAACTGACAAAAAAATTTTAGTAAAACACTTATGGAGATTTTATAGAATTCACATAAATTTATCTTCGTAACTAAGGAAGAACAGATTAAGATGAATTTTCGAAGTTTTGGAAGGAAGCATGCTTTTTTAAATATGAAGATGTGACGGGGACTTTCACATTTAGCTCTAGGTAGTTTCTTAAGCTGAATTATTTTTGCCAATTCAGCCGATATAAAATTTCGCGAAATTTTTATTTTTCTGAATAAAGGAAAACAAGAAGACATTAGTCTCCAACCACCAGTATGGAGCATTATGCTCTGTTCCTTCATACGAATGTTGAACGTATTTTAACTTTTAGTGCAGTAGGCAGACGAAATGTACCTTAGCCAGGCACATTTTGTCTCCCCCTACCCCGTTAGTTTCTACTCAGCTTCGTTTGAACAAGCATTTCTTTCATCTTCGCTAAAAACGGATCGCCACAAATAAGGATTGTTTTCGCATTTATGTGCGTAATATCAATAATCGAAAAGGCACCACTAAAAACGTTAACAAAAAAAGATCATGGACAGGTCAGTTTATCTGATTGTCCAATATACATTCTTCAAAATTACCATTAACTTTAGCTGAAATAAAAACACAGCTTACAACTCATTGCTACCCGTCATAGCAGAAACAGTCCACCAATCTCTTTTATTTTTTGGAAAACGTTCCTAGGTAAAATCTCAAAATTGGTTTGTTTAAGATTTATACATGGATAGAGAACGTGGTAATATATTTATTATATTCTCATAGAGCTATGTGATGAGCAGCTATCATAAAAAATATGAAGGGGTGAAACGTTAAGGTGTAGTAAGTGCTTCAATAAAATGGGAAAAGATGGGGAACAGAATAAGTGTGTAAAAGCAATGTAACACCAATCCGCCCTCGTGGCCTCGTGGTTGCTTACGTATATTATTCTAGTGATCTCGTGGAAGCCCCGGGCTAAAATTAAAGGCAATGACTTCATTTAGCCGGGCTAAGTGGACCCGACACACGTCCACTTGGAGTAATTTAATGAACGTGTGTCGGAGTTTTTATGTCAATAAGGTATCAAGCGGTGTTACTTCATGTTGTACATGAAGTAACACCGCTTGATACCTTATTGACATAAAAACTCCGACACACGTTCATTAAATTACTCCAACCAAATGGACCCGACAGATGAACCCTCATTATCCGACACCCTCTCTATCGTTACATAACAAATACATATTTTCTCTGTAGATAAGCCATAACCAACGAAATATCGCATAATATTGCATATTAACCTGATAGTACTCTCTATCGTTACACAACAAATACATATTTTCTCTGTAGATAAGCCATAACCAACGTAATATCGCATAATATTGCATATTAACCTGATAGTACTCTCTATCGTTACACAACAAATACATATTTTCTCTGTAGATAAGCCATAACCAGCGTAATATCGCATAATATTGCATATTAACCTTATAGTACTCTCTACCGTTACATAACAAATACATATTTTCTCTGTAGATAAGCCATAACCAACGAAATATCGCATAATATTGCATATTAACCTGATAGTACTCTCTATCGTTACATAACAAATACATATTTTCTCTGTAGATAATCCATAACAAACGTAATATCGCATAATGTTGCATATTAACCTGATAGTACTCTCTATCGTTACATAACAAATACATATTTTCTCTGTAGATAAGCCATAACCAACGTAATATCGCATAATATTGCATATTAACCTGATAGTACTCTCTATCGTTACATAACAAATACATATTTTCTCTGTAGATAAGCCATAACCAGCGTAATATCGCATAATATTGCATATTAACCTGATAGTACTCTCTATCGTTACACAACAAATACATATTTTCTCTGTAGATAAGCCATAACCAGCGTAATATCGCATAATATTGCATATTAACCTTATAGTACTCTCTACCGTTACATAACAAATACATATTTTCTCTGTAGATAAGCCATAACCAACGAAATATCGCATAATATTGCATATTAACCTGATAGTACTCTCTATCGTTACATAACAAATACATATTTTCTCTGTAGATAATCCATAACAAACGTAATATCGCATAATGTTGCATATTAACCTGATAGTACTCTCTATCGTTACATAACAAATACATATTTTCTCTGTAGATAAGCCATAACCAACGTAATATCGCATAATATTGCATATTAACCTGATAGTACTCTCTATCGTTACATAACAAATACATATTTTCTCTGTAGATAAGCCATAACCAGCGTAATATCGCATAATATTGCATATTAACCTTTAGTACTCTCTACCGTTACATAACAAATATATATTTTCTCTGTAGATAATCCATAAACAACGTAATATCGCATAATGTTGCATATTAACCTCATAGTACTCTCTACCGTTACATAACAAATACATATTTTCTCTGTAGATAAGCCATAACCAACGAAATATCGCATAATATTGCATATTAACCTCATAGTACTCTCTACCGTTACATAACAAATACATATTTTCTCTGTAGATAAGCCATAACCAACGTAATATCGCATAATATTGCATATTAACCTTATAGTACTCTCTACCGTTACATAACAAATACATATTTTCTCTGTAGATAAGCCATAACCAACGAAATATCGCATAATGTTGCATATTAACCTGATAGTACTCTCTATCGTTACATAACAAATACATATTTTCTCTGTAGATAATGCATAACAAACGTAATATCGCATAATGTTACATATTAACCTGATAGTACTCTCTACCGTTACATAACAAATACATATTTTCTCTGTAGATAATCCATAACCAACGAAATATCGCATAATATTGCATATTAACCTGATAGTACTCTCTATCGTTACATAACAAATACATATTTTCTCTGTAGTTGTTCGTCGTGTGTCGGGTCCATTTAGCCCGGTGCTATATGGAGTCGTTGCCAAACTTTATGGGACCGAAAAAAAATCAAAATCGTACGATGAGATCGCGAGCTCAGATAAAACCATACTGTGTTTCACACAGATGGAAAAAAAATATGCTCAAGAATCTAAATTTGCGAATAAAATTTGATTAGCGAAATTGGCGAAAATTTCTCCTGGCAAACTTTTAATTTCCAAATCTCGCAAAAAGGCTATAATGCCTTGCAAATGATAGCTCAAAAGATACGCAACTAAAATATTAAAAACGTGAATTTAAACATCCTTTTCTCAAGAACTTGTTGCTTGATGTCGGAGCCGTAATCGCTTACCTAATTCCCGTAATGTTGAAAACTGCGAGAATCATTGAGAACGAGGTTAAGAGTACATAAAAATTGTTTTTCGCAGGTGCATAAATGCGCTAAACATTTTTCCACGTGACCCCTGTAGCAAAATAAATTAATTTGGAAAACAAAAATGTTCTCCTAAACCTTAAGATTTATTTAAATATACATTCACAAAACAAAATAAATATAAAAGAGATTAAACAAAAACTAATTTAATTTCAAAAAATTGATAAAAAGAAAAAAAAGAAAAAAAAATTTGTTGAGTTTTTTGGTTTTCTCAAGACATTGTTTTATGCGAAGGACTGACTATTGGACCATTACAATATGTTATGGGAGATAATCAGAATAGCCTGTCCGATAATACCAATGATAATTCATCTGTTTGGTATTTATCTACTCTGGAACCATAACGCAGACATCACTCGAAATCAGAAAGTACTGTTATTAAATCTGAGCATATCAGAGCTTATCGTATGTTCATTGACCTTATCTGAAGCTGTTGCAACCATCTTAAAGGGTTACAAAATATTAGAAGTAATTCACTTGCTGTATTTGTCATTCATATTCTCCTACATCCTAAACATGTTTGCTTTAGCCATTGACCGATTTGCTCAAGTTTACTTAAATATTAAATACCCTTTGTATTGGTCGAAAAAGAAAACAATATATTTAATGGCTGCGATATGGATAAGTTGTGTCATTGTCGCTTTCATACTGTTAACATATTTCTTCACTGAAAGTGGTCAAGTTGTCGAAGAAATTGATTATATTTTTGATACGTATATCTACACAACTGTGTCCGTTTCATTTCTTTTAACTGCGACATTCACGTATGCTTATATTGTGAGGAAGTTGGTGAAAAAAGAGGCTTTGTACTCTCATCAAATGGCATCTGGGTCACATCCTAGTGCGGTCACCCATAACGTATCCTCTGTTAGCTACTCTGGAAGTACATTGTCAGTGAAGACCAAAAGAGTTTTAAAGAATAGAGCGACAGAGAGATTATTGCTTCCCACGTTACTAGTAGTTACGTTTATAACTTTTGTTGTTATGCCAGATTTTCTCCATTTGCTGATGATAAAAGGTGTGCTTCCACAGTCAAATACAGCATACCAGATGACGTTCCTTTTGTTCAACATGGGATTGGTATCAGATGCTTTAATCTATATATTACTGTCCACGACAGTGGGCAGAAAGTTCTTGAGGAAAGTTTATGCTAAAAAGGTATTTGTTATTCAACTGCGCAGACAAAAATATTGAAAGTTTGTCCTATTAATAATCCATGTTGATTTCATGGTTCGTTAAGTTGTAATTGCGTAAGCTACACAAGTTAATTTATTTCGGTTTGAAGAGCCATCCATATAGAGCCATCTAGTGTAGCGTTTTCTGTTCCGCGACTGCGAATCGACTGAACCAACACACTCCTCTTGTAAACGGACGAATGTTACTCTACACATTTAATATTTTACATGCTGAAAAAAAATTGTTAAAAATGTGTATATGTTTTTATTTCATGAGAAAATTTCATTTGTAGATATATTTTAACAGACTTTTATACCGTATTGCCGGAATAGAATGAGAGTGTTTCTTTGAGGTTTACAAAGGACCACTTCAGACGCTTATATCAACTGAAACAATACTTCAATATGACCGCAACATGAAAGACAAAACCTGCATTAATTTAACTTTGCTTATCGATGGCCCGTTGATAAACTCACGGGCTCGCCCGTCTTTAAATTACACGATATTTCGTGTCCCTGCGGCACGACGTTTTTTTTGCGGACAGACAGACAAAATACGGCTATAATTAAAGAAGCTAAAATCAAATTTTCATTAAATTCGAGAACTCAATTATCATACGAGACATAAAAGAAATCCAAACTTAACAAGTGTGTTAGTGAAGTTTTCATCCCATTTTTTATTTGGTTCCTTTTAAGCTATATAAATGTGCTCTTTGCATCTTGGCAGGATCGCTAAGGAAAAATGGAAAAAATCGTGTCTAAACCGTTCTTTTAATTTATTTACGGTTCAACTTATAAATTGGGAAAATAACACTGAAGAAGTCATGGTTTCAGATAACCGACTTCATCAAAGCTTTCGTATCGAAGCAAAAAATATAAACAACCCCTTCTGGGTTTTAAGATAATGAGATTGATACGATCTACGCAAAACGTGCTGTAAAAAAAACCTATTCATAACATCGATATATATATCTATGTTCATAATCAACTTCTTAAATTTCGTTGTTGGATTCTTTCCCGCATCGGTATTTCGTGCATTTTTGTCCACCTTTTAGCATGATGTAATAAAATTACTATGTGCATTTAGCTAATTTAATTTTGGAAGGAATGAAATGTTTTTTTGATACAATTACAATTTTAAAACATGGCACAAAAAAGGTCCTCGCTTACTACGAAAAGAAATGCTTAGATTATGTTAAGTTTTTATACTGATTTCGAAAGTATTTTCTTAAAAAAATCTAGCAGTTTTTAAACACAATAAAATATTTCATTTTAGGTTTCCGCCCATATTTCACCATGATATACGTCAAGTATAAACGTTGGAAGCTTTTCATAACGAAGTGATGAACCATTTTAGAAATGGAAAGATTGTGCTACTAAATATTGAACACATGAAATTTAATGGCAAATGAATGTAACAGCAAAGTCGACATATAACAAAGCAGTAAAGTCGACATATAACATCACAACAGCAAAATCGATATATAACATCACAACAGCAAAGTCGACATAGAACATCACAACAGCAAAGTCGACAAAGAACAACACAGTGCGCAAAATTAAAACGTGCCTGAAATTGATATTGAAAGCACATGTAAAAAGTAGATGCTCAAACATTAGACTTTAACTCTGCGAGACTAAATGCACTGACTTTATCGTCCGCAAGGATGTACACGAAATTTTTAAGTCATTTTGTTTTTCTTATCTTATGAGAAAATTAAAATCGCTGCATTCGGGCTTAAAAACTAGATACTTCAGATTTGTGATGAGGGAATATAGCATATTTAAAACGAACCTGCATCTTTTGAAGATTATAAACAGAGTTGTAGACATAAAAAAACACAAACATAACATCTTGTTTCATTATTTTGAAAAAAACACTGACGTTATTTCTTCCGGGAAGTCAATTCATTGTTTAAAAAATGCGAGATTTTTGCTGTGGGCAAAGCCTCGAAATATATATAAAATGTCTGAAATGCTCCAGAAAGTTAGGAATTAATAGTTTGTATGAATTTTGCAACTAGATCTGTTACGTCATTGCATACATACGTCATTGATGTAACCAGCCACAAAAATAAGTAAAACAGAACGGAAAAACAACACGTGGTTTTCTTTAACAATTTGTAAAAGCACTGATCTGACAATCCTGTTATGAACTCATTACTGCAAAATATTCTTCCACCATTGGAAGGAATGGAATGTTTTTTTGATACAATTACAATTCTAAAACAAGGCTGAAACAATGTCCTCGCCTACTACGAAAAGAAATGTTTAGATTATGTTAAGTTTTTATACTGATTTCGAAAGTATTTTCTTAAAAAAATCTAGCTGTTTTTAAACACAATAAAATATTTCATTTTAGGTTTCCGCCCATATTTCACCATGATATACGTCAAGTATAAACGTTGGAAGCTTTTCATAACGAAGTGATGAACCATTTTAGAAATGGAAAGATTGTGCTACTAAATATTGAACACATGAAATTTAATGGTAAATGAATGTAACAGCAAAGTCGACATATAACAAAGCAGCAGCAAAGTCCACATATAACATCACAACAGCAAGGTCGACATAGAACATCACAGCAGCGAAGTCGACATAGAACATCACAACAGCAAAGACGATATATAACATCACAACAGCAAAGACGATATATAACATCACAACAGCAAAGTCCACATATAACATCACAACAGCAAAGTCCACATATAACATCACAACAGCAAAGTCCACATATAACATCACAACAGCAAAGTCCACATATAACATCACAACAGCAAAGTCCACATATAACATCACAACAGCAAAGTCCACATATAACATCACAACAGCAAAGTCCACATATAACATCACAACAGCAAAGTCCACATATAACATCACAACAGCAAAGTCCACATAGAACATCACAACAGCAAAGTCCACATATAACATCACAAAAGCAAAGTCCACATAGAACATCACAACAGCAAAGTCCACATCCCAGCCGGCACGCAACGTTATCGTAACGTTAGATTAACGTTAATTATTACGTTATCCTAACGTTAATGGTAGGTTGGTTTGGAAGGTTTCTCTAACGTAAAACGGTAACGTTGTCCTAACGTTAAGAGTTAACGTTAGGATTACGTAACGTTACGTTGCATTAACGTTGGCCTAACGTAATGGAACGTTGCATTAACGATAAACAACTTGAGGGATCGCAGCACAAAAAAGTTAATTATTTTGGTTAATTTTAATTTATTACTCACAAAATAAAAACTAAGGTAAAATGCTAACAAAACTAAGGTAAAATGAAGAAACCTACAGTACACTTAAGTGGATTAATTTGAAAAAGGCAGATTGGCGACAATTTATGTCAAGTTAAAAGACAGGAAATATTGTTGGTATGCTACTTTAAGAAAAAAAAGTTTCGCGGTACGAAAATCACTGCGAAATTTCAGGAATTTACTTTCACGGTAAGTTAAAAAGCGATCAAAAAAGAGAAAATAATATGACATTACAGTTTCAGAGTGACGATATTACGAATATTAATGAGTATGAACAAAAGAGAGAGATAAAATTGTCTTAGTTTTTTTGTGACGAAATCAACTTTTTAGAAACATATTTGGCGTATTGGCATATATATCAATAAATTATTCGTTTTGGGTTTCGTTTTCCCTTTCTTTCCTTGCACCGCTGGTAAAGGGAGCGAATTTTAAAACATTCCCAATTTGTTCCTTTATCGCTGCTTCTGTGCAATCGTGCTGTTGTTGAACGCTATCTGTAAATATAACAAAAATACAATGTAAATTTATTATTTTAGTTTTTCTTTTACTTTAATTACTTTCCTGTGTGCATTAACTAAATTTGTTATGGGGGTAAAACTAAAATAGACCTACCAACTATAGCTCTACATATCCTCTTGTCTTGGAAAGCTTTCTTTTTGGCATCCCCACGGTTTTTTCCCGTCATGTTAAAGGTGGCCATTACACCAATTGCCATAAGTCTAAAAATATTATATTTGGCAATTATTTTTTTAAAAACAGCTAGCTCAAAAACGAAACTAAAGTTGTTATTGATTTCTGAATGTGACAAGAAGTTTCAAACCTTGTCATTATGTTTTTTGTGATCTCCTTGACTGTCTTCCCTCCTAATCTTTTTAGTTGAACAACCTACAAAATTGAAAAGGAAAAGTAAGAATATTTTTTGGAAAGAAATTATTGGGGAAGAAATTTTTATTTTTTCTCTCGCCTGAAAGAATGAAGGATAAACACTGTACATAAATAAACCTGATTGACTGATGAAAGGTTGGTTAAAAGGTTGATGTCTATATAAGCAGAAAAAAGTACAATTTTTGTCTTACCAGTAGATTAAACTCGTCCTTGTTTTTTATCTTTTCTTCGAGTTCATGAAAATCATTGAGTGTCTCTACCCTCACAAATTCTTGATTACCTCCCATGATTTCCTTACGAGCCCCGCAACTGCATGGGCATTGGCAATCTACTTTGCGGTTGACATTATTCTCTTTGAGCAGAGATAACACACGTCTTTGAAATTCTAAATAAATGAAAAAATCCATAAATTAGTTTAAGCCATCTTCCTTTATGATTACAGAAGTCGCCGACATTATAGGCGTTTCCATAAGGTTAACCAATTTTCAAATTAAAAGGATGGTAGCATGTCAAATTATTTTTTACATGTTGTAGAGACAAAAAAGTTGTCCATGAATCCTTTGTAATTTTCATTCTCGAGATGTTTGAATTCATAGATTTCAATACAAATTTTCAATAGTGCCATCAATAATTACAAGAAAGAACATTCTCAGAATTTTTTCATGTATTATACTTTCATGAGGTCATATAGGTGTAAACATGCACATTTTCAAGTATTTCAATGTCAAATATAGCGAGAAGGAAAATTTTTTTTTATAAAATTCCAAAAGATTCATGCAACTTTTTTGTATCTACAAAATATAAAAAATGACACACTATAATACCTTTAAGTAACCTTCAAAAAAAGTTATAGAAAAACACTATATACCTCCTTGATCCATTGGAAATTTTTGCTTAATCGAGCTCGCAGAATCCTTCCTGAATGAAAGTGATTGTCGAGATTGAGAACGTGAACGTGAACGAGAACGTGATTGACGACGGAAAGGCGTATGGCTTGCAGAATCCTTCTTGGAACCAGAGGCAGATGAACTAAAAGATTCATTCCGAGAAATTGCATGGCTCTCGTGGCTCCGTGAGCGGGATCGGGAGCGTGAACCTGAACTTGAGCGGGATCGTGAACGACTGCAATGTGGTGTCAAGGTATGAAGTTGACCAGTCTTAAATTGAGCAGAAGTTGGTGAAGGTGAGTAGGATTGTGATGCTGCTGACCTTTCAGAACTGTCTTGGGACAACATACACATTACAGATTTTGTTGGTTTATCTGGAACTTTTTCAACTAAAAGTGAGAGGATTTGGTTATTAATCAACGACTTGTGGTGATAAAAATAAACCACATAAACATGCAGCCACAAACTTACTAATATTTGTTGTTTTGCTTTTTAACTTTCTAGCATCCTCATTTCCACTTGCTGATGATGAACTGGACTGTGTCAACAAATCATTACACAAACTCTCTTCACCTATCAAAAAAAAAGTACAGATAAATATTTGAAATAAACAAGATGTTATATTGTTTCTAATGATAAAAACACAAATGTAGGAGTGTTCATGACAGCCCAAAATGTATATGCACACACATACATGCTTTGGCTCATTGGGTGAAATACAAGTCTATATGCAGTTACCTACATGTTCAGATAAGTTAGTTATTTCGTCCTTCTGAAAACACTCTCTCTAGTGAGTTGTAACAACAATCATCTTATATTGTAAACTTTACTCAAAATAAAAAGTATTTGTTACCTTCAACCAAAACTTTCACCAAGGTATACTGTTTCCATGAGTCATCTGGATCACTAAACTTTTTGTTTGTCACATTGACTCCCCTTGGCCACCAAAGAATTTCGTTGTCTTTATCCAACCACCTTTTTGGGACAACAGTTTTCTGTTCCTCTTCCTTTCCATTAATATTTTCAATGAAGATGCAAAGAGCATATTTTTGAGTTTTGCTGAATACAGTGCTCCTTTTTTGAGACATTTTAAAATATATTTTGCTTCTAAAAAAATTTGTGACATTGACAATTTTATCACATATTTATCACATTTTTATATCTTTCTGTAATTGTTTCCAGATTGGTTATAAAAGAGTCTAATCTACATGTCAAACAATTAGATTAGGTCTAAAATGAAAAGATGCCTTTGGGTACCAGTTCATGGGGACATAATACACTAAGCCAGTTTATTTACTTTAATTGTATTTCAATATACATCTTTTTTTCAATATTGTAAAATCCTATTATTATATATACATGCCTTCTCACATACATACACCTTTTTCTTTTATAAGCATAAATTTTATAAGCATAATAAGCGTAGGTTAAGATTCAAAAAATGTAAACATAGGATAAGCATAATTTGAGGCTGGATAAAATTTTCCAAAGCTAAAACTTTGTACAGAATATACATGAAAAAGGAACAACAAAGGAAGCAAGCTGTATGCCTTTCCGTCGTCAATCACATTCTCTTTCCCCTTCTCGACAATGACTTTAGGAAGGATTCTGCGAGCTCGATTAAGCTTTTTTTGAAGGTTACTTAAAGGTATTGTAGCGTGTTATTTTTTCATATTTTTGTAGCTACAAAAAAAGTTTTTTTCATTCCCGCAATATTTGACATTGAAATACTTGAAAATCAACATGTTTACCTATATGAAAAAAAATTCTGAGAATGTTCTTACTGTACATTATTAAGTAATGATCTAATCATAAAACCTTGCTTGTAAGGCAAGCAAACAGCTTTTCGCAAAAGGTTGCCTCTCACGATTTGCTTTCTTTTGGAAATAATATGAAGATTTTTAACATAAATAATATTGAACTGCTTTGAATCACAAGGTTCAGTAAAAAGACTTTTGTGATGTCGTTTGGAGATCACATCACACACTAACGTGTCATCCATATTTAACTCTTTTATTTGGGCAAAATCACCTGACTGTAGTAAAAACCAACTATCTTTGTAATTTCTCGAAACTTTCGTTGAAAATTTTTTTTGAGAGGTTCCACTCATGGCCAAGTTTTCCAACTCTCCAATGCGTTTTACAATCTGGGACAACGGACTCTCTGGCTTTCTGACAAATTTTTTAATCACTTGGAGATAGTTTTCAAATGGAAAACTAGAAATATCATCCAATGACAAGTCAAAATTTCTACTATCCTCACAAAGATGTATAAGACTATGCACATTGTAAACAGTGAAAGTAGGACCATAAATACCAGCACAGGAAGACACAAAATACTTCAGTAGATCCTTTGCGTAATCTAAAAACCCATTTCGAACTTGTGAATTTTCCTCTAATAATACCACCATAGCTAAGGAAAAACACATGAAGTGTTTGTATGCTTCAGGTGATAAAACATCCTTCAACGCAATACACCCGGTATATAAAAGAAATTGGCGGAATTCGGTTGCTTTCCATCTTTTTACGTTTTCCAATCCGCGAGGTTGTCTTGCAAAATCTGAAGGCATTTTTCCTTTAAATTCTTCAAGTTTATCAGATATTTGCTTCAGTTGTCTTGGTGATAACTTAAGATGACGTGGTCCTTCCTTCCATGACAGCAACAATCGTTTCATTACTCCTAAACAAACAAGGTGCATATAATCTAGGGGAAATTGTTTAATGCATTTAATTCCAACATCTGATAGGACCGTTTTTTCGTGTTGGTGAGTGCCCATGTACAAACCATTTTCAAAAGATTCATCATCCCTCAAATCACAGTACAAGTCATGGAATACCATCCTTGAAGATTCAATTTCCCCGTTTACTATGCAACGCTCACACCCATGGTAGCCAGTATGACCTTTGACTGCTTTCAAAAACTGACGTGCGGGAGCATCACAAACAAAAGCCAGTATTTTGACAATTAAAATGCAACCTTCATGATCATAGCCATTTTCTGTAAGAAACTTATACTCTGCAAGAAAGTCATACAAGAAGTCATCAAGGTTTGATGGTTTACTATTACCAACATGTACTGCAACAATGAATGGTGGTATTTTACCGAACATACACAATATAGGCCAAGTTTGTAAACTCGATGACTTGTACAGTGGAACTCCATCCACATTCACAACCAAGGAGATTGTATCATTGTTAAAATTTTCCTGTGGATTTGCTTTGAGTGTCCTTTTTAAACCTCTTGCAATGCCAAGGTAAATGTAGTCTCCACCACATTTTTTCTCCGTTATAACAGATCTTGGAGTTTGCAAAATTGTTCTAGTGCACTTTGGGAGAGTATTATGACCATTTCGACGGAGAATGTCAAGTAGTTCGTTACTTGCAGTTCGGGAAATTTTAAATTTTAATATCCATTTTGCCAACTCATTCACCATGCTCAATTCTTCATTATCACTGTCATTGAAGTTAGCATCTAATGGGATATCAGTTTCAGATGAGCTTTTATTACTAGACGAACTATCATCACCTATCTCGGCTCCAGATGACATTTCAGACTCTGACAAAGTCTGATGAGGAGAAGCAACATGGGTATAAACAAATTCATGTTCTTCCTGATTAATTTCATGCTCATCTGAGGAACTGTTTTCTAACACAAGGTTTAACTCTCTATTCCGTCTCCGCCATTCTCTTAGGTAATTTCTTTTTCTTTCATTATTCATTTTTGTTAGAATATGCAGTAATGGGCTAAACAAAAAATTTAAATCATTGTTTTTTTCTTTTTGAATCATAAACTTAGGTTAAAAGGAAAGTCACTCGTTGAAAAATACTAAAATCAATTTTTGTCAAAACCGCCAATCTGCCAAATTTTCTTTCCATCAAGTATGAATTATACAAAAATAAAGTTATACATATTGCTAAATTCAAACAAATATTAAGTCGATTTAGAGAATTGTTTTTGCACGGTAAATTGAGCAAAACTTTTGTAAGTTCAAGTTAAATTAAACTTAAAGAAAAACAATGTCAGCAAAAATTTGCTGACGTTAATCCAGAATTTCTGCTAACATGTCAGTGATTTCTGAATTTTTGCTGACATGGTTTCTCTAAGAAAGGATGTAGAAAGTAACTTTAACCTTGTTTTTTATAGCTAGCTAGCTTTTAGTCAGGAAAAAAAGAGAGATATTTTATTAAATACTAATGTTATGAGAGTTTCAGATTAAGTTGTGGGAGATAAGCTCCTGGAAATAATATACAGGGTAGCTATATCCCTCAAAATTAGTGAGAAGAGGCAACGTAAATTATCTGAACTATATTTTATTCTCCTCTAGTCGTTAGTGTAAAAAGCAAAAACATTGTGAGAAATGTAGCTAAAGCACATGAAAAATAACAAGAAAGCACATAAACACACAGCAAGCTATAGTTAGTATAAAAAATACAATTTTGCACTTTACCACCAACCGTCTGACACATTTCATTTCAGCATGGAAAACAAGCGCAGATATTCTTAAAAACACACGTGAGTTTTCAACCACGTTTCCAGGGATCCCGGGAACGAGGTTGGTGACTATTTACCATTTTAAAAATGGTAGAATAAGGTCTTCATCGTAGAGTGCCCCTTTTATCACGCTTCTGTCATGTAAATAAGAGGATGTGCGAAGAAGAGTTTGAAAGCAATGTTAATTTTGGCGCGCGTTCTTTATTTTGTTTTTCTCGATCCTCGACAAGAATGGATGCCATACAAGCAACATTGGATAAAACTGCAACCAAAGATAGGTGATGTAAACATTATTTATACACTATGTTTTTTGTTATAAATCGCATTAGTATTTTAGCCGGGATTTTTTGTCCTGACCAGCACAGTTGTGTTTCATGGTTGTACATTTCAAAATGTATAAACTATGTTTGTGGTGGGATAAAAGTTATTAGTAGATCCCTCCATCTTCCTTCATCCAACCCACTTACCTTATTTGTCCTGACCAGCACAATATGTGTGTCAATGTTGTACATTATCAAAGTGTATAAACTTGTTTGTGATCGGACAAAATTAGGTGCAAATGTTATGTTGTAGGAGTTACTCTTCCTAACCTCTTAAACTAATTTTTTTTGTTGTCTATGTATTTTGTATATATAATTTTTTTATATACTTTTTGTAGTTCAAAGACAAGACGTAGTGTGGAAAGTAGGAAGCGGAAAAACAAAAAAACTAAAATACGACAAAAGAAAGCCAAAACATTTGCTTCTGCAGTATTGCTAGCTGAAAAGGACAATATAATTGAAAACTTGAAAGCCGATGTGTTGGTTTATAAAAATAAGCTCAAACATAGGGATAAAAGTACATTACCTTATGCAAAACCTCAAATGTGCTATTATAAAACTTCAACAATCAGACAAGAAGAAACAACTATAATTGCTACACAAGGAAAACGACATTTTGGTATTTCTAAAGCAAGACAAACGGTATTAACATCGCTTTCAGGAATTCCATCATTTGAGTCAAAACATATTCAATGGATCAGTACATCTAACAGAAATGTTGGATCTGGTCAGTTTGGGGAGTTGAAGCTTCTCAGATTGCAAAATCTTGGTATAGTGGCAGCAGCTAAAGTATGCAACTCACATAACTCTAAGAAAGCAATAGATGTTGAAACTGTTATTGGCATGACTGTTGGTGGTCATCCTAATTTCCCGTACGTATATGGATTGTTAAACGAAACAAACATTATAATGCAGTTCCTTGGAAAGTTTCATTTAGGTGCCTGGGTAGCTTCTCCAAATCTTGCAAAAGCTATTTGTTCCTTTGATCCCATAATGTTCCAAAGCATATCCAGGGCTATTTTAGAATCATTTATTTGGCTTCACTCAAAAAATATCCTGCATAATGATATTAAGGCTGACAATATAGTTATTCATGGAAGCATTCCCAAGGTTATTGATTTTGGCAAAGCTAATATGGTTGCAAGTTGTCTCACATACTCTATTCAACCTGGAACTACAGAGCATGAAAAATATGAAAAGTACCATAGACATTTGGCTTATGAGCTACGTAATATTCCCGGCTCCTCTCAGTCATTTAAATCTGACACATATTCAATTGGTTATATGTTTAAACATCTTTCTACCAGAACATCACCTCCAAGTGAGCGCATTTTAATACTGGCAAAGATGATGAAACATCAAGATATTAAACTTCGTATATCACTGAATAATGCATTAGATAAACTTCAAGTATGTTAAAGTATAATCATTTTATATACCTTAATGGTACTAATTTTTGCATGTAATAATTTTCGTGTTTTTCCTGAATGCCTGCAAAAAAAATCAAGAATATCAATAATTCGTGAAATTTTTATCTCAGAAAGAAAAAAGGGCAATTTTATTCACACAAGTAAAAAATGGAACAGTATTGCCAAATTCCTAATAAAAGATTATTAAAGGTGTAATTAATTCTGTGAATGTTTTATTGAGAAGATACTTTTTTCAAAAATATTTGATAACATATATATTTGACGATTCGGGAAAATAAATACCAAAATTAGTACCATTAAGGTTCTTTAGTATATTTTTACACATGGTTGTTGATCTTTTTTACTTCTAAATTTAACTTCAATGAAGTTTTGGGTTTCTTAAAGCTTATTACCTCTCACCTTAAAAAATTTCTTAAAAAGAGCTTGGAAAGTTGTCTTTTATTTTTTTGAAAAATGTTGATATGTTTGTAAATTTTGGAATTCGAGGTTTTGCTAATTATACCAATTACGTATGACGTTATTATCAAAGTGGGTGTGTTTTTTTTATATATGAGATGTATATATATTTTAGTTTTATATTTTGAATATACTTACTTATATATGAATGGTAAAATATTTAATCATGATGGATTATCAATTATTTTGGAATTGTTTTAACCCTATTTTTACCAGCCTAAATTAAGATTAAATATTTTGCACCGCGCCTTAATGTACACTTAAAGTGCACTCAATTTCTCTATCAGCAGCTAAATTCAAGAACTTGGGAACTATAATTAATCATCATCATTTTGGGCTTAACATCCGTTTTCCATGCTAGTATTGGTTGGACGGGTCTTAACGACCCTCTAATTGATAAGGAAAAATAAAATTACTGAACTTATAGGTCTTGACTTTTGCGAAAAGTACGGTTTGGGGAAATTTCGTTCTTCGGACTTCCCGGAATTTATTTTCACAGATCATCAAATAATAATTTCGCCGAAAATTTTAAATACTTTACGCACGATAAGTTAAAAAAACTGACATTCGATTGTTCATTCTCAATTGCTCAGGACATCAAATCAACTTCGCGAATTTTAGAAAAATTAGGGAAACCGCAATATTTTTATCCCACAAAAATTTAAAATTGTCCTAACGTAACGTTGTAAAGTTAACGTTATTGTGGCAATGTTAACTTAACGTTACACAAACGTTACAAAAAAAACGTTAAATATGGGTTTTTATGCAACATTGTGCTAACGTTGTCATAACGTTATAATGTTAACGTTATCAAGGTAATGTTAGCCCAACGTTGCTGTAACGTTGCCTAACGTAAAACCTAAATACAACGTTACTCTAACGTTAATATAACGTTGTGTGCCGGCTGGGATAGAACATCACAACAGCAAAGTCGACATAGAACATCACAACAATAAAGTCGACATGAAACATCACAATAGCAAAGTCGACATATAACATCACAACAGCAAAGTCCACATATAACATCACAACAGCAAAGTCCACATATAACATCACAACAGCAAAGTCCACATTGAACATCCCAACAGCAAAGTCGACATTGAACATCACAACAGCAAAGTCGACATAGACCATCACAACATTAAAATCGACATTGAACATCACAACAGCAAGGTCGACATAGAACATCACAGCAGCGAAGTCGACATAGAACATCACAAGAGCAAAGTCGAAATAGAACATCACAACAGCCAAGTCGACATAGAACATCACAACAGCAAAGTCGACATAGAACATCACAACACCAAAGTCGAAAAAGAACAACACAGCAGCAAAGTCGACATTGAACATCACAACAGCAAAGTCGACATAGACCATCACAACATTAAAATCGACATTGAACATCACAACAGCAAGGTCGACATAGAACATCACAGCAGCGAAGTCGACATAGAACATCACAAGAGCAAAGTCGAAATAGAACATCACAACAGCCAAGTCGACATAGAACATCACAACAGCAAAGTCGACATAGAACATCACAACACCAAAGTCGACAAAGAACAACACAACCAATTTAAAGACAATTAAAAACAACAACAATTTGAAACAAAAAAAAGTGAGCATTTACTCACTTTAGTTTATGTATTTGTGTATACACTACACTATCTACTTGGCCAACATCACTTTTAGAACAAAGAAGGTTTAGGAAACTATTGCTGTTTGAATACTCCAAGTTGTTTACCGTTTTTCCCTTTTAATTTATTCGCCTCGGGTTGTCTGTTGCGTACAAGTTTCTTTGTTTTTCAATTCTTATCACAAAAAATATATAATTTGTCGGTTTGCAGTTAAAACGCTTGTGATTTAAAGCATATGATGTTATCCAAAATCCAAAATTAAACATCTATATTTCAGAAGCACAAAGTAAAAAACATAAGCCTAAAAATACTGCCACCATCTGCTATAGATTTTTCTCGATTTTTGGATCGGCTTTAAAAGCGCGTGGAAATTATTAGTGCAAATTTGGGTCAAAAATAAATTCACACAAACGCCTGATAAGTTTCGCACTATGAGAACAGATAGACACTGTCAACGAAAACGTAAATTTAAATAGTTACATATGCTCAAATAACGTTGACAGTACCCCCATGAAAACCCCAAAGTCTAATTAACGAAAGAATCCTCTTTCCCCCAGACCGAATCGGAGTAAATTAAATGAGGCAGCCATGAAAACATTTTTCTAGAAATATATATACGTTCTATTTTCCACAACTCCCCTAGGCCATAATTATTAATTTTTTATACGTTTTCCAACAAAAAACTTCCCTGTTTCTGTTCGTGTTCTTTTTTCTTTTCTTTAAATAAAAAATACAAATAAGATATTTAATTGGGAAGGGATTAAAAAGAACGAAAATATGTATTTGAAAAGTAAAAGAATATTAAAGGTGATGAGTTTTGTTGAATAAAATGTGAAGCAATACTTCTCGCCGATTTCACCTGCTCGCATATTTGTCTAGTGACTGATAGTTCCTGATCGCGTGCGAGTTAGAGTAAAGACACCTAGACAGCGTTTTTTGACAGTGGTATATGCAATACCACTCGTGTGCATCTAGGAATTCCATATTTCTGTAAGAGTGACAAAGAAAAGCATCAATAGCGGTTACAGTACTCTGATTTTCCTTTTAAAATAATCCTCTTTGTATAACGGACAAATTTTGAGATTTCTAAAAAATAAACATTCAAATTTTCTAGGTTCCTATAAACTTCGATACAAGACCATGTATTATACTATAGAACCATGTGAATAAAGTGTGACGATTTATTCTCGTTATACAAATCATTGTGAAAATCATAGCAAAGTCTATATAGATGTAGTTGCACACATGAATAGTTTCGAAATAAATTGAGACTCAGGTTATACCTAATGGCGCTCTTACTAAAAATTGTAACCAGAAAATTGTACCCAGAAAATTTTAAATAAACCCATGTGTAATTCCCCATGACCATCTATTGAACTTATCCGCTTACCCAGACCAAGGTATGACCTGATCGATTTTTCACATGCGGAAATCAAGTTTTAGTGTCTTAAGTACTTATTTCTTAAGAACGGAATAACTCGTGGCGTAGTGGTAGAGCCGTTCGCCTCCAGTGCCCAATTGAGTCATGCTTGATACTATAGAAGTGTGAATCGATCCTTTCTGCTTTACGTTCAGCATGAGAATAGGATTGACACCCCAGGAGGTTGTCTAGTTGAGCGGCTGTTATGCTTGCACGCCTTCCGCAGCTCAAACGGGAGCATTAAATGCACTAGGATTTGAAAAAGGTGCAGGGGGTTCTTTTCTCTTCTAACTAAACAAAATCAAATCAAATCTTGTAAACGATTTAAAAAAGAAAAATGAAATCCATTCTAACAATTGTTTATTTTTCTACGCCCTGGCCAAGCTAGCTACAAAATTTATATAATATGCATTATTATACTCTTTTCTACAATGTCTTACTTCCGTCTTCGTTGTGTTATTTGAAAATTATTTTTATTTCTAAAAGGTATTGACAACAAAACGTATATTGTGGCGTCGGAAAGATAACCCAAGCCGTACGCAACTTCGCAAATCGTTCGAAACAATGGCTCTTGTTCTGGCGAGTAGTTGTGCACGAAAAAATTCACCATATCTGGAACAACAACAAACATGATGAAAGTGACGACTAATAGCGTTGGCAACAAAAAACGTCTTCGCCTCATTACGTTCGATTTCCTTTGAATAGAATGCGTTGCATGATTCGAATGTAACGGTAGAATGATTTCATTGTTTTCGTTAAATAGAATGCTTTGTTCTGTTGATAAACTTATCGACACTGAAGTAGAAGATAGTTTACGATTTTTGACGAGTTTTTTCGTAATATATACATAAGTGACAACAGCAATAATTAAAAATATAATGTCGGCGGTTTGGTAAATGTATATATAGTATAGGCGCTTTAAGTATTGGCTAGTTGCATTGGCGTTCTTCAAAAGTTTTATTAGCGATACAACCAGTAATGTTGTGTTTATGAGCCAAATTGTTGCCATAAGGTATCTTGTTAAGCGGGTCGACCAGTATAAGTGATAGCGAATATTCATATACACTTCGCCGAATCTATCCACCGTGAGCGAGATCATTATCATGTAGTATGGTAGAGCGAAGGTAAGACAACTGACCGTTGAAAGTTTATATGCGAGATGGTCTTCTCCGTATTGCTTTGAAAATAAACATTGCAATGCACCTGTAAGGCATATGCATATTTCCGAAGCGCTTAGGTTCATTAGAAATATTTTCTGATTTTTGCCTGTCCTTGTTCCGCGAAAACAAAGTAGGCATAATCCAATGCAATGCAACATGAACGATATCGTGTATGTAATTAAAGGAAG
The DNA here is from genome assembly GCA_030067915.1 of Hydractinia echinata. NCBI lineage: Eukaryota > Metazoa > Cnidaria > Hydrozoa > Anthoathecata > Hydractiniidae > Hydractinia > Hydractinia echinata. The sequence goes on from JASGCC010000191.1 coordinate 543,770, forward strand.
CAACCAACTTTCTTTCATTTTGTGGCGCTCTTGGATTTATTTTTCTTCTAGAAGATTCTTATACTTCCGTTACGCAATTTTCGCTGCGAGTTGAATTCAAATCTGTTATATCTACATTTGATCCTTTTGCAGTTCTTTCTCCAAGAAATATTTTATTTTTGTACATTCATTTTATTTATACTCATTATGAACAATAACTAAACAAAACTGTCTGAAATTCAAATTATATGTTTCGAAATAAACATTACAAAACTTATATTTTAAAATATGTAATAATGAATTTTCTTTTTCTTCTTCTTTCTTTATGCATTATTTTTCTTAATGTAGCTAAATTCGACTTTGCAATAAAAGTCGGTGTATTCAAAACATCTGCATAGCTCTATATTTCTATATGCGCTTAGTAGAACAATCAACTTTTGAAAAAAATGACTACAGTCGACGCTCATTATCTCGAACCTCCGTTATCTCGAACTTTCTCTATCTCGAACTTTTTCTTCGGTCCCTTGAGTTCGAACTTTTCATGAAATACGCTCGTTATCTCGAACTTTCGCTATCTCGAACTTTTCTTTCGGTCCCTTGGGAGTTCGAGATAACGAGCGTCGACTGTATATAACGTTCATTTAAGAAGCAACGCAATGTTTCGTAATGTCCTTTTTTAAAACAAATGTAAATTACACAGCACTAAACCTGAATGCACTTGAATAGATTAAAAAATATATTAAAATACAAATCGTACCAAAAAATAGAGTGATCCTTATAGCCCGTACCGAATTAGTTAAATAAATATGAAATGTCACGGTTTGTGTTCCACTCAAATGTTTTCGCCAGGTTGTTTTGCAATCTAATCGGTATTTAATAGTCGCGATCACGTGTTTGCTTAATTTACTTGTGCTTTTCGATATCTACTTCTTCCTTCTTCATTTCTTTTAGCATAACACTTTGAATCCCTGCATGAGATGGTAGCTTGACATTTTAATGGTATAATCTTCTTTAATTCTGTGAATCCTCCTCCTTCAATAAGCTAGAGCGAACTAGCACAGTTTTAAAAAAAGCGAGTGCTTGCACTTGTCAAACTTATTTGATGCGAAATTAATATTTGCATTTGGAGCTCTTATAATTATGAAAATTAAATAAAATAATGGCAAGAAATATTTTTGATGGCGTTTTATGATGACACAGCACAACAAAATCAAATATCAAGAAGCACTGTTTCGGAAACAAAGTTTCTTTTCGAATTCTGAACTATAGTTATAGTTATATTGCCGTTTCAACCAGGCGGTAACTGTATTTCCAATGTTACCTAATTGTTAGGGAAGAACCTAAAAAGAAAAATACCTCTGTAAACATACTTAGACCACGTTTACACGCAGGCGGGATGAAATCTCTTCCCGGGATGAAACTCCTCACGGGATGAAACGAAATGTGTTTACACGTGAGCCTCATCCCGGGATGAAATAAACATTAATTTTGCTAACTTTGCGTATGATAATTCGAAGCGATATTTTTTAATTTGTGAGTAAAAAGGTCAAACGAGAAACGTAGAACGATGGTGCCTGAGAGAAGAAGTGTAATATTGTTGTTCACAATTATATCGCAAGTTTAAATATAGCATCTCTTCTGTTACTGTTGCATATAGTATTATTAATACCATTAGCAGAGCAACATAGAAACAATGTAATTCTTCTGAGAGGAGATGTTTTTGCTAGACACAAAGCATTGGCTAGATATAGATGTAAAAATAGATAAAAAAAATGAATAATTGTCAAAGTAAACAGACAACATCATTTTATACAGCAGGCATAACATTAAAATGGCGTGCATTTTTAAAACACTTTCTCCTATAAAAACATAAGAACCATAATTAATGGTCGAATAATAATTGAACTCGTATAAATTTAGGATGACATTTCGTTTCATTAAAATAAATAAAAAACTTTGAAGATATATCAATTAACGAAAGAAGTTACAACCAAATCTTCATATTTTTTTTCCAAATGCTTTATTTACTTCTTTGCGTCGGTAGTCACTAAAAGAAAGAACGAATTGATTTTATAGCTCTTATATTTAAAATCATGTTCAAAAAGTGTGAAAAAGTGTACATTCAGCATTCTCATCCAAGGATGAAAAGAATTATTGTGTTTACACACATTTTTTTCTTAATCTCATCCCGGGAGAGATTTCATCCCTGTCTTTAGGACAGGGATGATCTCATCTCGTGACGAAATTTCATCCCGCCTTAAACGTGTAAACGTTATGAGGACTTTCAGTGGACACAGGGATGAACTCATCCCGGGACGAAACTCATCCCGGGATGAGATTTCACGTGTAAACGGCCCCTTATTGTCCTTAGGAATTTTTGTCAATACCCTTGTCACTTAATATAATCTAACAGCAGCGAACGAGTGTCTCGTAAATTTGGCATCAAAGGCAACTGGGCAACGAAAACACTTGTCTTTTTAACACTTGTCTCAAGTATAATCTGGGCATCTTAGTGTTACTTTCCCCATTCTTCCATTGTCTTCAAGTTTGTGCTAAGAATGCACAGAATATCGATGTCTGGGATAGGAAGGACAGCCGAAAATATGCTGACTTAATATGTACGACGAGAGAACCCGGTTAACCGAGACGGACAGTTTGTGACAATTTGGACCTTCAGGTGCTGACCCTGTATTAAAAAACTCTGAATAACGCGTTGGTCCAGTTAGTTTGGTCTAGAAACTACATTGTACACAATAATCACATATTGCCACTTTTTTAATAATTACGTTATATAAGGTTCTTCTTTTCTGAGAATCTAGCTACAGCAAATAACATCCATTATGGAAATTTAAAACTATTATCCATCACGATATTCTCATGTGAGATCGTAAATACTAGCATTATCAATTAAGTAATCTCTTGTGAAATGTCGAATGCTAAAACGTTATGTTTTTAAAAAAATCAACAGGATAAAGAACTATGAAAGATGCGAACACGCGCGTCAAAATATTTTTTTTCATCCGACGTTTTTTTGAAATGTTTTAAAGGTGTGTATAAGTTTATTTGTCGTTTTTTGGATCAAAAGAAAAGGTTATTTTCTAACTATTCAAATCTGTTGTAACGTTATTTTTGTTCGTGTTTTGATTAGCTAAGTTAAAGTAACTTAACCCTATTCCGTCCGGGGGATCCCCTGACGTTTTTTTTTTAATAACTCCATATTGCTATGTTATATGGCTATGAAACATACTGAGTAGACACCTGCATGCCAAATTTTTAGGTCCCATACCTTTCAAAGGCTTTGATATTGGCCATTACTCGAAACTACCCCTAAAAATCTCTATGAAATCCTTATAATGGGGAAAATTTAATAACTCCTGTTAGGATTATCCTTAGAACTTGAAACTTGCAACACAACTTTGTTTTATTAAGAAGAATCATTCTGCATAATTTGGACACGTGATTAATCAGATTTTCCGAATTTGTCGGATTTTACCCGAAAATCGGAAAAAACCGGATTTTCGGACAATTTTTGGCAATCTTTTATGCGATCCACGTAAAAACCGGAAAATATGTTAAATAACTTTTATTTAGCTTTCAGAAACTTCAAACAGAATGCAAAAATTCTCTCTGGAACAAAAGTAATTAAATTTTAAGCAGATAGTGGCATTTTTAACAAATTTCAAGCTTCTGATGACGTCACAGAAAATGTGCTGACACAAGCAAAAATTTATTGCTGCCATTTTGTTCCTTTTATGACGTACTATAAGTGTGCCAAGTTTGATTCAATTTGAACAACCCTATGAAAAGTTATTGAGGGGGGGGGGCGGATTCCGCCCCCCCACCCCGGTCATAGTATGTTCGAAAAACCCCGGACCGAATAGGGTTAAACTCGACTACCTTTGATTTAATCCTATTGTACGTTGGCCTTTTTGGACCAAATAACCCTAGGGGTATAGGGCCATAAAGTGCATACTCTTGGTTAAGTAATGCAGCTTGACACAGCGCTACGAATTCATTCCAAGTAAAAATCCATTGTGTGACGTCATGGGATTAGAAATGACGTCACACATACCAAACGTTTTTTTCTTCATTTATCTTACAACGACCTTGATTTTTGGTAGCAGGTCTGATGTCTTAACAGGTAGACCGAACGCAAAAACATTGGTTTCTTAGAACAAACGTAATATCTGCAAAAAGGTTTCTTATTTTAAGGCGGTTCTCCCCTAGAAAAAATGTCTAAATTTCAAGAATTGTCTTTTACCTGTTTTCTGACAGCAAATTCATCTTAGAATACCGTGGCAAGTAGTGCTTATGACAAATTTAGGTTTTTTTGCGCATTCTGGCACTTTTTCCAATCAACCGCAAATATAACTGCATAGCAACGCCCATAGCAACCATTTTCGCATTTTTAGACGGCTTTCTTGCCCCTCCGTCGATGTTTAATTCTTTGCAATAGCTATATGATACTTTAGGGCCTCCTAAGGCAATATATGACAGTTCTGAATATTAAATGTGGTGTTCCACACGCAGTCAGAAAGCTGTCTTAACGATGCACCCTCCGAAGTGAACTCGTCAGAGTTTACTCGTCATCAATTAGACTTAAGGTCTTAGGTATTTGGTGCTTTTCAGGTCGAAATAGTGCTGCCGTACACCTTTTGTCGATCCACAAGTCAAGAATGTCCATTAAATAACCTTTAAACAAGTTTTTTGCCGTTTAAGTTCGGAATCCACGCGAAACAAGAATTCTGAAGATCGAAGCACACACGCTTTACAATTTCTTCTGTCGATGCAGGCATTAGTACCACCTAGTGTTTAAATGAAACCGATTTTTAAATCGAAGTTTTGTCATTTTTGTTATTTTGTCGAGATATTGCCTGTTTCGCCCTGTTTTAGCTTTTCTTTAGTCCAAAAAATACCGCATCAGTTCTCTGGAAGACGAGTCAGCCTTGCGAAAATGCGCTTCACTCAATCCATACACGTGACCCTTGAGGAACATACGCGGCCAAAAAGTCGCTTGAAATAAAGCATATTATTCAGTTATTTGGTTAGGCCTCGAGCAGCAAAATGTCATACTTTGCCTATACTTTTCCTAGCAACGGGAAACCATGGCAATTAACGAATGAAATTTTGGACTTAATTTTGTCGTACTGTCACATACTATGATATCCTCATCAAGTATCTTCAGAAAAGACAATCCTCTGCGATATAGTTTTTTTCTAGGGGAACCGCCTTAAGTTAATCTCGTATTCTGATCGTTTCTCGTCTGTTTCATTAATTCTCTTTTAGATGTCGCTATATAACTGGTTATGGATTAAACGACTGGCGATTAATATCAATATTGGTTGTGCGGCGAATTAAATAACGTAGAGTTTTATATACGCATTATTTATAAACAAGCAAGTTCTCGACGGAAAACGTACAAAAATTCGTTCTTTGACTAAATTGTCAATGAGGATTATGGATTTTAAATTTTCTACTCGAGAACTTGTTGATCAAGACATGTGGTTATGAGTACTTGTGGATTTCGTAGGTTTACACGCGCGTCAGTTAGTGTCACTTTTGATCATGTTTTGGGATATTTTTTGGGTTAGGAGAATTCGTGGAAAGGTTTTGGCGACTTGGCGCTATGCGCTAGCTTGGGAGCTTAGGACAAAAATACTTTTCGGGAATATATAACGGTAGCGTGAAAGATATACGTAGGCTAGGTAGGTTTTATGGAGTGGAAGGTTTGTGATAATTTCGAACTAATGACATTCGTATGAATTTCAAATTATATTATGTAAAAAAAGACTCCAAGAGAGAACAAATAAAGCGATGAAACAAGATAACGCGTTGTATTTATAAGCAACAAAAATTTCGGCTTTTTTTACTTCAAATTAATTATTGTATGACTCTCATACCCTTAGTCGTACAAATTTTAACGTGTAATTAATTCGGCGATGTGGGATATGAAAAAGTGATTTTAGAGTGGATTTAATTAGAACGAATTGATTTTTTTACTTTTAAATACGATTTTTCAAAATTTCGACCTGAGAACCAAAATAGAACACTGAAATAGACTGTGCACAAAACATTTAGTTCATCTTCGATTTAATTTTGCGATGGCAGAAAAACTAAAATTTGGAGTGGATTTAAAAGGAAAAGAAAATAAATATTGCCTTGCACTTAACAATTTCAAACAAAAATAGCCAATTTTTTCAACTATTTTCCGCACCAAATGTACGAATAAAGCAGCTTTTGTATTTCTTGAAAACCACTGTTGTTTTTGTAAGGCATATTTTTCGCCTTGCTAGTAAAATGTTGCTTATGAAAAAAGCGTGTAACGTACCTGAAATTTATTACGTCTTCTCATGAAAAGAATTCTACTGGAGATTTTTACGGTAGTTTCTTTTATTCCTTTTTCTGCTATAACTTCTGATTTCTTTGTTAAGAATTATGAAGAACAAAATGCAGAATAAAGCTGACAGAAATAAACCCGAGTTATCTAAAAAACGGCAAAAATAAGGCTCCTCTGCCTCCATTAACGCACTGTTCTTAAAAAACCTAAAGGAAGAAAACTTAAAATATAAATTTTTGCTGTGATGCGATTTTGTGAGTAATAATAGTAGTAATAATAGTGACGTAACACACCATAAGAACACTTTTGCGTTGCAAGGGATTTCAACAAGAGAGAATTTATGTTCATTGCTTTATTTGTTCATTCTGAAAACGGCCATTACATACGAATGTCGACAAAATATCTCCCAATTTAAGAATTACAATGTATTTACAATCTGTTCTTTGCAACGAAAGATATTCACTTTTAAATTATTTTTTAATGCGCGTTTTACGAGTTTTGTTTTCGCTTCACGGTTTTTCCCTCCCAATTTAATGTAAGGGAGGGTTTTTTAAGCCAGTTGCGGAAACATTTCTTAAAATTATTATTCAGGAAGAATATCTAATTGCCGTTTGAGTTTAAGTTTAAAAACTTCCCTCATAAAGGGTTACTAATTTCATCCCCGAAAAAATTTCTTCATTTTTTAAGATTCAGGCAAGGTTTTTATTTTCATAAAGGGAGCGTTGAAAACAGGGTGGCAGTTTAGGAAGCACATGTGTATATACTGCTGGTCAACATGTAAATCCTTTAGCCGTTTTCAATTTTCTTGAACTATGTTCCACGGCATGATCAACTGTGACGCTAAATTTGTATTTTTTAAAAATATTCTACATTTTCCATGAACAGTTATATTAATGTTTAAATGGAAACACGGAATTGAAACTACTTTCAGAGAGAGGTACCATTAAAACTTTTATGAAATTTGCTAGAATCGATAAAGTGAATAGGGGGCGTAGGTTTTTTCGCTGCAAATAATCTGCGATGTACTCAAACCACGTGTCTTTCTTCAATACACGGTGTAACTTGTTGACATGTGAAATATTTGATGAGGAGAATGTGTCTTGATTGAATCTGAAGAATGACCTAAATACATTCTTGATATGATAGACGGAATTTGTCTGTTTTTCTTAAGAATGTATTCAAGTTATTCTAATGATTCAATCAGGACATGTTCTTCTCATTAATTGTTTCTCACGCCAATAAGTTACACCGTGTATTGAAGAGTCTTCTAGGTTGTTTTTTTTAAAAATGTATTTTTATAGAAAAAGAATAAAATTGTGCAAAGACCCCCTGTTTTCTTATCTTCATGTTTTCAACTTCGCATTTCATCCTTCGTGCTGTCAACTTCGCCTTTTATCTGCATTTCTAATCAGGTCGTCGACATTGATACAATCTTCCTTGTTTGGATTCTTCAACTTACAGTGTCCTTTGCGTTGTAGACTTGTGAAGGTGCAACGTTCATACAAAGCTTTAGATTGCGGAGACTTTAGAATTCACTCTAGAGTTTTAGAATTTATCGAGACTCTCCCAGAGGCAATCCACATGTTTGTAGAGTAGAGTTAGACTTGCAAGTAATTTCGAACCTCCTAATTTTTCAGAATTTATCGACACTATTTCTTATTGTAGACTCGGACTTGAGATAGAATTTCAAGTAATTTCGATCACACAGAACTTATGCATTATTTCTTACCAGTCGTGGGTTTGAACCACCGAATAAGTGTACCACTGGTTTAGAGTGAAACGCGCTAACCAACTGCGCTACTGCGTCTGTTATACAAACATCTATAGTACCGAATTTCCGCACGAAAATTCAACTCCATACAAAACCCCCGAATAGTAACGGGAAAAATATCGCGCATTAACCGACCAATGACGGACCGGCCTCTGACGGTTGATGAATAGATAGACAAAAAATGAACTATTTTGACGAGTTAGATCAAGCATTAGTTAGTTACTGAAATCGTTACAGGTAAAATAATTTTTATATGCATTTTAATAAACTAGCATTCGGCTGGAAATCAAATATTCTTGTCTGTTGTCTTCTGAAAGTACTACAACTGGCATTTTGATCTTAAAACGTAATGATTTTTGCAGATTTTTGAATTGTCTTTATATTGCTATTTTAAGGTGACCTATTTAAACGGGCAAAGAAAACAATTACGTAACTCAGGTACTAACTTCAAACAACACAAACCTAACGCTAAGAAACACCCTGGCTGATCCAGAAGTTCAAGCTCAATCCAATTCAATTCAAGCATGTACTCGAGATACTGGTATATTCCATAAAATTCTTTGTACCCGGTAAGACTTTAACGACTGAATCAACATATTAATTGGCACACTTAAACATCTACAACAATGTGATTGACTAGCTGTATGCCGTATATCCGTCATCTCGTTTATTCACACAGACAATACATTAATTGAAAGTTGTTGGAAAATCCTTCTCTTTATTTACCTTGGGTTGATTAATTTTCGTGAATTTGCGCAGAATTTATCCATATTCGCAAAAATATTCTGTGCGACTATTGTGCGAATATTCGCACAAAAAAAGGGGAAATCACAAGAATTATTCGCACTTTTATCCCTTGTGATATAGGCAAGTTCAATTTAAGGCTAATTATATTAAAAAAGCCCTCAAATAAATTAAAATATCGAAAAAGTACTATCAGATTCGCAAAAATAATTCTTCATAAAATTACAAAATGTTTATTTTGTTTAAATCAATCTTTTGACTTCATTTTTTTGACTTTGCGAAAATAAATATTCTTGACGTCTGTGCAGCATTAATCTGATCTGGCAAGGTGATTTAAGCTTTCTCTCCAAAGAATGATAATAATCAAGTTTTTACAGGCTTTCATAGTCGGCCAGGACTGTGAGGAGATTTCAATAAAAATTAAATAAAAGTTACTCTCTATAACTTTATTACACTAAAAAAAATTTTATTACGTCGTATATTATAAAAACCTACTAACAAAAGAAGTTGAGGATGTTTTTTTAACTATATGCAAGTGGGAGATATGACTATGGGTAAGCAATTTTTTTTAAATACAAAACTAACTTGAAATTAAAAAGAAAAAAAAATATGGTAAAAAAAATATTAAAAAAGCCAGCGTTAAGCAAATTCCAATGTTATTTAGATAAGGCTATCATTTTTTCTACTTTATGTTTTTATACTCTCTGAATAAAACTAGAAAGAAGTGAAAGACTTTAGTTGACAGGTGTGACATAAAGAAAATTTATATGTAGTGAAACATAATTAAAAGTTTATTTACAATCTATAGATACACAAACATCAGATAAATCATGGTCTGTTATGATCTGTCTATTATGGTCAGTTCGGCCATACCAATCAACAAGATTTTCTAGCACTAAATCTTTTAGTCACGTCACGTACTGGTAAAAGTTAAACATGAAACAGACAACAATGGTTAAATATTACGATACATTTAAACGACAATAAAAATTTTCCCAAACATCAAGCCATTCTCCACTGTGTAAAAGTTCTCGCGCACTTAATTGAAAGAATATTGATTGGCTGGGCATCATCGCTACGTTTGCGCGGTAGCGAAAACTTCTTTCCAGTGGAGAATAGGCCCTGATTAAATAATAACTCGACTTTATGCGACGAGATTGTTAACAACTTTAAAAACAATTCAGTACATAGTACATAAGTAGCTAAAACAATTATTACCATATTTGCACTAATTTCCGCGCGTATTAAATTATAGTTTTTTTAATCACTATTTTATTTAAAACTTACGAGCCTTTAAAATCGTGCTTAAATTAATACGGGCGAAATACCTTCACATTGTATTGCGCGAAAATTAATCCGCGCAAGTTTACGAATAGGGTATTTTCTATGTACATTTTCTGACGTCATTCATACCGATTCCACTTCTTTTTGTTTAGAATCACATTGCCGTCACAACAAAACATAAAACTAATTTTATTTAACAAATCCTCTTTATAAGAAATAGCAATACAAAAACTCAGCCAACCGAGACCGTTGTATGTTTACAGGGGTTTAATGGTTAAACTAAACATTGCATTCATATTTACCTGAATGGTACTAACTTTTGCGCATATTTAATATTCACGCTTTTTGCGGATTTATGCTAAATTCGCGAAATTATGTACCCACAAAGGATCAGTAAAAGCAAATATAGTGAATGTCATCCGGGAAAATTAATACCCGCTAAACTTTTTAAAAATAATCACCCGCAAATATTAATAATCTCAACTATTTATATTTTTGATACCCGCGAGAATATCTACTTGTCAAAATTAATATCATTACGGTTATTTTAAATCTTTACGAGTTAAAACAGTCAAAACAATCACTCATTTTTCAACATGTATGAAAATTGGGAGTCAGTTGTCACCACGCCCAAGGTGAAAGTTTTTCTATCGTACATTCTTCTAACAGCACATGCTACAGATGTCAGCATCAGCACCCTCTCGACAAAACTTGTACCAACAGCATGCTGTCATCAACATCACAATGAGAAACACACCCCAGAATATCATTCCAATCGAGAAGAAGGTATTAGCCAAATCACCAATCTCAGCTTGCAAAACTATAATACAAGATTTTAAATTCAAACATTTTTTAATATTCATACATATTATAGCTTGTTATCAACGTAGCTTCTGTGTTCTCAATGTATATACTACATCAGCCCACCCAATTTCCGTCACAAGAAAGCGTTGCATTAGCTTCTGTAATTACAGGCTTAACTGTTGCTTAAGGATACGGTAACCCCCTTTATCTTGTTATGTTATGTTATCCTGTTGTCTGTTTAACAATAACAAGACCCAAAGTTCTGCGAAAATACTTTACCTTTAATATCAAATAAAATATTCATGAGTTATTAATTATTCATAACGTTTAAGTGGGTGTAACATTTCTTCCTCATGATTTTTGCAGGTAAAAGCAAAGATCTTTGATTTGCTTTTTCTCGAAATAAAATTTTCAGTCGTAACGGTATATATTTTTGTCGAACACTCCCCTCCATCTTGTCGAAATTGTACGAAAATAAGTTTGTTGCGATAATTATATCTTTGGCTACAGAACTTTGCTTTTTCTAACGCAGAAAGTGAGGAAATATCGAGTTATCGATCTATCATGCTTAAAAATAGATAAATCCGTTATAAAACAGCTATTGTAACACAAAATATGCTATATTTTCGGAACCACGTGTTGTTTTGAGTAAAAAAAGCAAAGTTTTTTAGAGCTGAATAAGAGCTTCCAAATCATTTTTTTTTTCAACGAACAAAAATTTTACTGAGGGGAGTGTTCGACAAAATGAACTGGAAGGGTGAATTTTTGAATATAATTTTTTTTCTCCTTTTTGGATTTTTTTATGGAAATATTTTATCATCACTCTAGAGATAATTTATTTGGCTTTCAGAATATATATATTTGTTAGGGTTAATATAGCGAGCAGAGGAGATATTTTAAATATACTGAGTATGTGTCTCAGGGGGTTACCGTATCCTTAATTATTGCTTTTCGACTATCTGTTTGACAAGCCCAATTCATGGGTTTTCTTTTCTAGCTTCGTTAAGCTACTGCGCAAATTAAAATCAAACCTTAGTTTTAATTACGTTCGTCCATAAATGTACTAAATTTTTCTATTTTATCTTTCTGGTGTGTCAAATAAAACTCTATAACTTCTATAGAACGACGGAAGTCTCAGAAACTATTTCTTATTTACAACCTGAAGCGAAAAAAGATAATTTTTCACTTCAGGCTTTTCAGTTTAAGTTATCAGACGGTAATTGCTGACGTGAAATAAATTAAATACTAAGGTTACAATTTACTTCATTTTTTAAAGAGTCTTGTTTTACTGTTGCTTATAAAATAAGCGTCGTGTATGTGCCACAGGTGCATTCGTTTGTTTGTTTAAGGGCGCATGCAATTAAACGGTCTTCAATTACTGGATATAACTTTGGTGTAGTCACTCTCCCTACAAGGTGTCCGTTATTTGTGGACTCTCGTTTTCCCACTTTAACTCGACAGGGAACGTGCTTCTAGAAGCCTTAGCGCACAAACTAGGTAAATTATGGTCAGTTTAGTTTAGGGAAAGAGAATATGTTCATATATCTACATCTGTTCATTTTATTAAAAAAAAATCCTCACTAGAACTTTAATTAGATATGATTTTCGGTAGCAAACAGTTTTTTGTTCATGAATCAAAAAAATTGTCTCCTAAAACTTGTGTCTGCTAAACTGACATCCTCTATTTAGATTTGACTGAGTTTTGTTGGTGGCACCACTCTTTGCCTGCTTTGGAATGTCAGTTAAGAGTCGACTGTATTGCAATTATGTACTTCTGTTGTGTATAATAATACGTAAACTGTAAAATATGACATATCAGAAGGCAAAATTGAAACATTTTGACACAATCAATACTTTTTCTTTCTTGTTTACCAACAGAGAAATTATACTAAAAACATTAAATCAAACTGACTTTCAACTTTATCAGGAAATTTACTTTAAACAAACATCATACCTGCAGGTGCAAATTGAAGCAATCTGTTTTTTGCCACGCCCATGCAAGGGCCGAATGTCATCACGAGCGCCATCAATCCACCAGGGAATACAACAAGTAGGCGTAACGGAATACATGGGAAACAAAATGGGTTCCCAATCCATAAAAACAAGGGCATCATTCCTTAAAACATTAAAAAATTTTTGATAGTGGGAATAAATGTGAACCCAAATTCTCGTACTTTTTTAATCTCAGGGCATTAAAAAACTTCCACTTCAACATCGTAATTTTACAAATTTTCCCAATTCGCAAAATTAAGTCCTGCAAAATTGCACTTTTACATTACTAACAACCAAGTGCTTTACCTTGATTGGTGATATATAGTTCTTGAAATTGACAAACTGTGTCAATTTAATTAGTAGTCAAAGTTAAAATATATTACCAGTGACTTAACTATAGAAACTATATATTCTGTTGTAAATCCCCAACCAGACCTCCTTGAAAAATATTAATTCGCCATTAAAAACTTAAAAGTAGCAAAATCTGATTTCGGGTACACTAGTTCTCAGGGTCAAAACTTTTTGAGTCAATAATATCATGTATATATCACAAAAATACAAACACCTTAACAAGCCAGCATACAAAATACATTGGACACATACCTTTATAAAGTGCTATGAATGCTAGACCGATCAGGGACAGTGTCAATATCATTTTCGTAACCTCCATATTTTTAGCCTCTCCTAAAGGACCCTCCCAAATTAACGACAGCATTTCCATCACTAAGCAGCCAGCAGGTATATCAAAGAATATAGATTCCAAAATTAGCATCAGTGAGTGAATTTTAAGCACATTACTGAAGTATGGACTGTCTGAATCTTTGAGAGCCAATGGATCTGGAACTCGAAAGCTTTGTATCAAATTAGGCAATAATGCCGAAATATGCAGAAAAAATAATGCAGCTCCAACTCCACAAAATCCTAAAAACATGAGCCTGAACTCAATCAATTTTTCCCACTGTTCTTCAGCTGTTTTGTCGAGAACTAAGGTTTCATTGGTCAATGTCTTCACAGTGGTGCTAATATTTGTCATAATTGAGGTAGCTATTGTAGTGGTAAGCGTTTTGTTTAATTCACTAGTTACATTTGGAAGTGTTGCATTTTTATAAAGTGGAGGAGTTATATCAATTATATCTGACTTCACAACCAACCATACTCCAAAGTGGTTACCAACATTTAATCCCATCAGGAGGAACCAAATCATAAACTCTATGAATGGAGGCCACTTATCGTCCATTTCACAGGAAATACACATCTTGGTAGGCTTGTTTGTCACAAATAAAACTTGAACTAATTATGTATATCACAACAGGTGAACTAACATTTTACGCAACATTACCACATACCAGGTTTACAAAGTATAGGTGACTAAAAAAGAAAGTAAACAATATAAAATGTGTGTGCATTTTAGAAAAGGGTGCTAATAACGAATTTAACATTTTTTCTAAAACAACCCTTTTGCTAGATCAGTTAAAATACTCATATATTGCCATACAGCATTAAAATCTCACAAACACACTTGAACGTTTTACAGCACATGGAATATTATCACCTTTTTGCTCTTAGAAAGGCATACATTTAAGAACCAATAGCCAAAAATCTTTTTTAACTATTCATAGAATTTTGTCAGACAAATTTTCAATAAGGTGTATTATTGTTTAGTCTTCCATTCTAGACAATACCAATTGGTGGTAATAATAATAATAATAATAATAATAAATATTTAAAGTGGCTAGCCCAGAAAATCACAAAAACCTATAGTTAGTGGATTGTTTCCACTGGGGGCCACTAGAACAAAAAAGAAACAAAAAATGATAAACCTTAGACTGCCTCAGCTCAATCAAACATAGTAACATTTATAATCTGTGAAAATTGAAAAGAAAAAGAATAAAAAACAAAAATTAAAAAGTTAAAAAGTGATCTCCATTAGAATTTGCCAAATACACTAGAGATGGAAGTCTTAAACGAAAGCAGACTTCCATCACAGGTCACTTGGTCTGGAAGATTATTCCACACTTTTGCAGCTCTAAATGGGAAGGCTTTTTTGCCAAATTTCGTGTTGACCAAGGGAAGTGTGAACCTGTTTTTTGAAGCTCCTCTTGTTTGATGATTATGACAGTTTTTTGTCAAAAGGAATTTTGAGCGCATGTAATCAGGAGCAATGTGATTCATGGCTTTGGAAACTAATATGGCATCGTTTTTGATGAGTAAATTATTCATTGAATATTCCCTCTCTTTCCCAAGAAAGGTACGGACACATTTTAATCTTTCTAGTTTTCCCAAACTACCTTGGGTGGCACAAGCCCATCCCGAGGAGCAGTAGTTGAAATATGGCATGACAAGTGCATTAATTAAAAGGTTTTTTTGTGTGAGGTGTTAAACAGGATGCAATGGTTCTAATTTTAGAATATTTAATTAGTATTTTTCTATTTATGTCATTAATGTGCTTTTCCCATTGCATTTTTTGATCAAATGTTACCCCAAGATATTTAACTTTTTCGCTCCTCTTCAAAGGAATACCCATATAGTTGATAGTTTTGTTCTCAACTTTTTTTAACTGGCTGTGGTTGCCGAAAAAGATTGTTTCAGTTTTGTCCGTATTAATAGTCATTTTGTTATTATTCAGCCAGAGGTCGACTTGCGAAAGTTCTAACTCGATCTGGGAGACAAGGGTATCCAAGTTTTTATGAGACGAAATAATTATTGTATCATCTGCATATAGATGGTGGTAGTTTGAATTGATGACAAATTTTAAGTCATCAATATACAAAAGAAAGAGCAGGGGCCCCAACACAGATCCCTGCGGCACCCCAAAAGCTTCTTCATGAAGCAGATCTGATCCTGTGTCGTTTACAAGCTGCTGCATTCGGCCCGTTAAGTAGGACTCGAACCAGTCAAAGGCAGCATCTCTGATGCCAAAACACCATAGTTTTTTTAACAAAATTTTATGATCAACAGTGTCAAAAGCTTTTTTAAGGTCAATGAGCACAGCACAAACAAAGTTATGTTGGTCGAGCTCAGTAAGAATAAAATCAGAGACATCGACTACTGCAGTTTCTGTGGAAAAGAGTTTTCGAAATCCGGACTGTCTGTCATTCAGGAAGTTGTGCTCAGAAATAAAATGAGACATTTGCTCATGCACTAACTTTTCAAAAATTTTCATAGGAATTGGCAAAATGGAGATAGGCCGATAATTAGTAGGATCTGTTTTATTGCCACTTTTAAAAATAGGCGAGACCCTTTTAGTCTTCCAACATTTAGGTACATAACCAGTAAATAAAGATTTGTTGAAAAGACTTGATAAATAAATACTTAAAACTGACAAACCTGCTTTTAGCAGTCGTGAACCAATTCCGTCCAAGCCTGTAGCTTTATTAAGTTTTAGTGAACTAATTATTTTCTCGACACTTTTGGTCCCAATACGAGCCCACCGAAAATCGTGTCTGCTAACAGGTGGATTAACATTAGTAGTGTCAGAAGAAAATTTAGAGGCTAGTTTGGCACCAACACTGGCAAAAAATGAATTGAATGTGTTGGAAATATCTTTTGGGTGAGAAGTTTCTGTACCATCGTTTTGGACTACTCGTTTTATCGAGGTAGTATTGCCTGACTTATCAGGAACCAGTTTTTTTAGGGTTTTCCAAAGTTGTTTTGGCCGTTTTTGAAAGTCCTGCAAAACGTCATTATAGTACTCGTTTTTGAGTCGATTTTTGAGACCTATTACCTGGTTCCTTTTCTGTTTGAAAGCTTCCCAGTCTATGATGGATTTTGTTTTTGATGCTTTCCGTTTCAAGAAGTCTCTTTCTTTGATGGCTATTATTAATTCATCAGTGACCCATGCCTCAACACGGCCAGAAAATCTATGTGTTTTGAAAGGGGCATGTTTGTCAGCCACTGTTTTAACATTTTTATTCAGTTTCTCACATGCTTCATCAAGGTCATCATAATTATTAAAATATGACCAGTCTAAATTCCTGAGGTCCTTCAGAAAAGCCTCTTCACTGAAGTTCTTGTAGCTACGAACCTTGCATGTTTTAGGTTCAAATTTTGGCCTGTTGAATTTTCTGATCACATAAACTAAATTGTGATCACTGATGCCTAAATCCATGACACCAGTTTTAGAAATACAAGAACTGTTAGAAAGTATCAAGTCTATAAGAGTGCTACTATTTTCAGTAACACGAGTTGGCTCCGTAATATGTTGTTTTAGGAAAAGAGTGGAGCATAATTCCTTTATTTTGGAGGAAAGAGCATATTTTGAAAGCATGTTACAGTTAAAATCTCCCAAGATAAAAACTTCTTTTTCTTTTGGGAGCTTGTTAAAACACTGTTTAAAATGAGTACACAGGTTCTCGGTACTCTGTAAATCAATCACTACCTCCAGGTGGCCTGTAAACCCCACACACGTAAATAGGTTTAGTTTTTTTCAGGCACGCTTTCACCCATTAGTGATTCAACATTTTCGAAGTAAAGGTGTTTCAAAAGGTGGCTATCCAAGTTTTCATTAACAAAAATCAGAACACCCCCACCTCGTCTATTCCAATCATTCCTATAACAAACATAGCCATCAATTTTAACGTCATTGTCAGTGATGGTGTCATCAATTTTGGTTTCACAGATGGAGAATACATCAAGTTTTGTTTGATGTAACAGAAGTTTAACATAGTCTAGTTTGGATGACAGACCATTAATGTTGAGATGGGCCATAAGGATTTAATTCTTGAACCAGTATTACTGATAATTTATTGTTTAGTCTAGCAGTGTTGGATTAATCAGATTCATCAAGCAGCCTTTCTAAGTCATGTTGACACACACCAAATGCTGACTTGTTAACTAAACAGGTACGCAAATAACATGTTGGCCAAAAATTGCCGACAGGAAACAAAATTAAATAAAAGGCTGACACAGAAAGAGTTCAGATGAGCTAAGAAGCAGGCTATGTATCCGTAGAATAAAGATGTTATCCAGATAAGAAGATTGAATTGGCTGGGGCACTTGGAAAGAATGGAGGAGGATAATTGGGTAAGAAAGTGTAGAGACTTGCAAAGCCCAGAGGCAGACCGAGAAAGACTTGGCAGGAGGTTATAAGGACAGACTTGATACAGAGGAAGATGAGTTTAGATCTAACACAGTCTAGATCAGATTGGAAGAGTGTCATTAATATACCCCGTCCAACCTATGCTAGCATGGAAAACGGACGTTAAGCCGAGAATGATGATGATGATGAGTGTTGCGTTATGACAGAGAAGAAGATTGTAACAGAGTAACCTGTCAGTTTGTTTTGTGCCTTCCTATTTCTCAAAAAAGGGTGAATTTGAACTTTAGGTGGAAAAATCAATTTTGAATGACTCATAACAGAGGTTACAGAGGTAATTGTTACTAATGAAATGAACTATAATAAAAACATTAAAAATTAAGACTTAAACATTAAGGAGTAAAAAATAAAATAATGAAGTCCAACATTTTTCTGTGAACTTTTGTGCTTCCAAATTGGAATAGTATTTATAAATATCATTCCAATTTGAATGAAAACGGGACAGAGGCAGTCAGTAAAATTAATATGTTCCTAAGCTGTATGTACTGTTAGAAATTTAATTACTATGTGCTAATGTGTGGATAATTTTATCAATAAATTTACTCGGTATATACCCATTAGATTACATATTCAGCCTGTATTGTACCTTCTCCATTACTACAACTTTAGGCTATCATGCCAAGATTGCTAGGATAAAGTAGGTTGATTATAAAAATACAAAAACACCAGAAAAGAACCTTCCGCACCTAGGTGGGCATCACAAATATATGGTGTTAGAGTCATTTGAGTCCAAAAAATAGTTTAGTCAGTCAGTCGGCAAATAAAAACTTAAAATTTTGTCCATGCTATGATGCAGCCATGAATGCGCGCCCTGGCACTAATATTTAATGATAACTTGCGCACCATGCCATGTCTAATTGGAGCTTCTGCATGCCTTTTTAAACCAGTTCTTCTCAAGGACACCCTTGGCACTCATCATATGGCCGGAACTTTAAAGCGAAGCGCAATAATAATGGCAGCTACTAGCTGTGGAGAGACAACAAGCATATAATATTTTTTGTCACTCTAGTTCTTCCGACTCTGAATGTCAAAAATTGCAATCTGACAATAGGGCCAGTCAGGAATCTAGCTAACACCAAATATTTGTGACGTCTACCTTCTTGTTTGCTAGCAATATTTTTAATGCCAAGAAAACTTAATTGAAACTTCACTACATTAAAAATAACTTGCAAATACGAATTTCGCAATACATAGACACACAAATTAAAATAGCTAGCTAGCTCCTATTAAAAAAACCAAAAAAATAGCTATATAGCTAAAAACAAATAAAGCATTTAGCTAAGCTAGCTAGCAAGCTACCTAGTTATATTATTGTGTGCAAATCTGCCTTACAATGGCGTTTCGTCGTGAATTTAAAAGGTAAGTGCTATGAAGTTAAACTTTGATAACCAACAAATAACACCAACCTTGAAATTGAATTAAAATATCAAATATTTATCTTTTTAGCCGCCATGTTTGACAATTTGGTTCGGCTCTACTGCTCATTTGCCATTCTAATTTAGGATATTTACTTATTTGTTTTCGAGACTAAAGCTATTTTCATTTTATCTCTCCATCGTTGTGATTTTGTGAGTTAATGTTGATAATATTAATCTTCACTTCGCAAATGTTAAAATCACCGCGATGGTGTAATACAGGCAAAAGGCGGGTTGATATGTGACATCATCATATCATCAAACCGAGTGAAAACCGAGACCTACTCTGAGGCCCGAGATACCCATTATGTATCACATTTACTGATTTTCATACCCGAATAATAATTAAG
This sequence comes from Hydractinia echinata, assembly GCA_030067915.1. Classification (NCBI taxonomy): domain Eukaryota; kingdom Metazoa; phylum Cnidaria; class Hydrozoa; order Anthoathecata; family Hydractiniidae; genus Hydractinia; species Hydractinia echinata. The sequence continues at coordinate 563,541 of JASGCC010000191.1, forward strand.
TTATGAACGCTGAAAAGAAGCAACATTATACATCCAAAAGCATCTTCTAACAATATCGTTACGAAACCGTATCAATCCTTTTTATGCTATGCCCCTCATTAAACGTCAGTCAACCTCGTGCCCAATACATCTTACATTTTCTTGATCGTCGTCGATATCAACATAGCGACCTTTCGCAAAGAAGAAAGCAGTTGCACGACGGCGACGGCACGAGAACAGCAGCCATCGTCTTAAAGTATGACCTTCGCAGAGAGAAAGTGCATTAAACTAAAAAAATAAGGAAATTTTCTTTAATAATAACTATCTACTTTTTCTATCTGTTTTCGACGTCTATCTTGTTGTCAGACAACACATCAATATAAAAAAAGCCAAAAACTCAAGAAAATTGGAGTACAAGTACAAGAAGCCAAAACTTAAGTAAATAAACTCAAAGAAATGTATTTCTTCAAAATAAATATATTTATTAACCTTTATAAGAAAGCAGAATACATGTATGTCAAAGGGTAAAAAACTTTGCAAAGAAATCTTAAAATTAGAGCGAAAAAGTTTTTTTCACAACGCGAAACAGCTCAGTTTAACGTCCAGTTTATTAACAAGACAACGTTTAAAATTATTTTTCCTGTAATACACATAGGCAGTAATTAAAAACTGCCATATTCTATCGCTTCGTTCTCTTTGCTTAAGTTTGTTAATAAAAGATGGCAGTAGGAAAGAGGTTGAACGTCGGCGTTTTTTTCGCTGACTCTCTTTCTTCCAGTCCTCAAATTTTGTCTATATATAGGACCGTACTTTAAGCCACCCAACGAAATACAAGGAAAGAGGAAATTAGCTATTAATATCATTTCTTTCTTTCTTTCCCTCAAGAAAGCTGCCAAGGTTTAAGTCAATTGCAATTGACTCATCCGGCGAGCTATCTTTTCCTTTTCTATTCTAGATCAGAAACAGCACAAAGAATTGAGATTATCGTTAGAAAAGAAGTCCTTCTCGAGACGAGAGTAAAAATTTCCCGACATTCTAAAACCGTCAGGTTTGACAACACGAAAGAGGTGCTTGCGTTAAACGATACCAGTAAAAAACACATGCTTCACGTGTTTTGTAATGGTATCGTAACGTGTTTTCGTTTACCCTGTGCAAATGTGTAGGACAGGTAACCGGCTTTGAAATGCCCTACTTGCAGTTTCTTCCATGCCGATATTCTCCGGAACACTCAATCTACGCAAAGGGCTGCTAAGGTCTGAAAAGTAGGGAAAACTGGGCGTGCTCATGTCAGCGAAAATTAGCGTAGACTAAAATTTTGAAACTAACTAAATAATGTTAGATGTCAAGTCTGTTTGCGATCATTGACAAGTGAATATATGTTGACTAGTTCGTAGCACGTATATATTTTATAGAAACTGGTGTTTATAATTGCTTGTGGGACGAACTCGGAAATTCGACTAAATTACGCCGGACAATGTGGTACATTGTTTTCCACACACGATACTTAGTTGAGGTTCGTGACTATCCAATTTTTAAACATTTACACAAATTTCATTGTTTCCGCAGAATTGCATTTTAAAGGAGAAAACAACAGAAAATTCAAGTAGCTCCTCCCTCCTAAATCTCTTGTACACGATTCGTAACGGAATCAGCGGTACCTTATCTGTAAAACAAATCGGATAAAAAAGGCAGTAAAAATATTTTGTCGGCAGAAATATAAATCACTTGCATAGTCACTTATTATTTGCCGACTAATTTTTAAAATGTAAGTGGAGATTATAAAGTAAAAAGGAATTACAAAGGAATTTATTACAAATTCTTCTTTTTATATAATAAATTCAACTAAGAAAAGTTAAACTGAAAATAATGGTCGGTCGGTAAAAAAGAAGTCGGTAAGAATTTTTGGTCGGTACAAAGTATTGGTCACTGGGCCAAAATCTGGTCATTTTTTCAACCGACTTTTTTTTACTGATAAGGAATAAACATTCAAATGCATTCCTATAATAAGTAGTTTTTGCGCTTGATTGATATATTTAATTGCTAAAGGCAGTAAATAGGAATTTAGAATATCGATTTGATCAAATTCTTAACCCAAACTCTTTTCTGATCCGATGATAAAAAAGCAGGCTGCTGCAAAAAGGACCCCAAAAAAACAAAAAACAAAATTTCTTTACCACTTTACATGGAAAATCAGAATATACATAGTTAAACTCGTTATTTCGTATTTTATTTAGTATATAAGTAAGTAGTATATGTAAAAACCTATCAATTAATATTTGGGGAGAGCAAAAGTCTTCAGTTTTTCCAATATAGTTGATGGAACGTAGAGTTCGCGTGACGGAAATGAAAAAAGCAATAACAACAACAACAACAACAACAACGTGTTGAAGAGCTAAAAATCGTTACCTTGTTTTTATTTTAACTCCCTGAAGTTAAAATTCAACTATTTTTTTTCTCCCATGAATCATTCCATCAAAGTGTCATGAGAAATATATTTTCCCCAGACTTTTCGCGCCGTGGAAGAACAGATGGCCACGCGCTCTCAATCGTAGAGCCCCAACGAGACTTTATAATTTCTTTCTATCAAATTTCTGGTAAAGTTTACACTATGTGACCACCTGTGTTCTACTAAACAAAGTCAAAATAAAATCAATATAGAAATTGCTTCATTTATTCTTCTGAAGTCTAAAGACTATTCATTCACTGCATTCAAAATACATTTGCGGTGGAGAGCAGCGCATACCAGCACAGTTTAATATGTAAGAGAATTTAAATGAAACCGTACTTTTCGTCGTAAATAATTAACCCTCCCCTCCAATATAAATAACATGTTTAACGAGACCTATTTTCTCGATTTTAAAGAAATTAAAAATCTTTGAAAAAGCAAAATACATGCAAAAGTAAATAAATAAATAAATGTTTTTAAAGTTCTTCAATGGGTAGCATATTTTTCGCAATAAAATTCTTGTGTAAGAACACGTTTTTAAAGTTGCGTTCATGTTTTGAAGAGAGATCAACTTCGGTACCAAGCTTTTTTATACCGAGAGTGAGATCTATTTCTTTAAAACCAAACGGTTTTTCTCGTCCCACAAATTTCGATTCCGTGACCTGCATATTAGCAACGAAATTTTTTTTTGCGCGACAATTTTTCCGTCCGAAATTTGTTTCTGCCGAAAATTTTGTTTTTCTAATATAATAAAAAAGGACCAGTGCATAAGAATTATATATAGGGTAATCAGAAAATCAATAAAAACTGCAGTTTTTAAACTTATAAAGTTGGATCCTGAAGACCCTTTTTTAGATCTTGATTGAATATATGTACACTTTAAATGCTTCTAGCCTTCTTTTTGTGTCATTTCCCGTAATCATTACTTTTGAAATTTGGTTAAAATTCGTTCAAAAGACTTACCCATACATTGGGATTGAGGTTGTTATAATCCAACAAAAGGCGCAAACCATTTTATCACAAAGAAACTGTCTCAATTTTGCGAGAAGCAAATTGCAGAGGCTACATTTACATGCGTCAAACTTCACATTTTAGATAGTGCTGTTTTTTCTGAAGATTGCCAAAAAAAGCTGCAATATCGTGTTCATTGATCACCGATCAAAGTAAATTGAATCTCATTCCGCGGTCATGGTAAAAATTTTTGTTTTGGTCTTGTTTCACGGGGCGCCGTTTCTCTTGCAGTTTCCCCGATTAGGCTTACTTAGAAGGGCTCGACTCGTTTTTTTGCAACAAAATTAGGTACGTCAAAAAACCATGCGGAAAATGTGACGTCAAAATTTTTTTTTTCCGGCACCTGTTTTAGACTAAAATTGGTCAAAAATTAAAATTGCATTGTTTTCTACAAAATTTAGTACAAAAACGTACTGATATAAAAATAATTCTGGTTTCTGACGATATGTTTCGGCTCACTTGAGCGAAGTGCAATGCTACAAGTGAAAACAGCGTGTTCAAAGTTAAAACATTATATTTCGTACTTCCACACACATACGTTCTTTAAGAACATTAACACTATCCATTAGATGGTTGCTTTACGACAATCAAAATGGTAGACAAGAAGTCTACGCTCTTTAATTACTTGCGTGCGAACGTGATTGTCATGCCGTGTGACGGCGTGATTTTAAACCCGTTGTATGTGTCCTTCGCGACGCTAGCTTGACCAGCTGTTTCGAATTCTACAAAAGCGATGTCGCAACGTCCTGGTACTAAGCGAACTTCTTTATAACCGTCCAACCTGGAAAGTGTAAACAAACCATTGAGCTATTAAAAGGGGTACATATGACTAAATTAGTGAATCTAAAATTAAACCTTAACAAGACCATTATTGTGAATGCCCTTAAATTAGATTAACGCGGTTGGCAAAGTAAGCTTGTCGAAAGTTAACACAAGATTGCCACTCTTTCCATAGAGTCAAATTTGAGGAGATTTTAGGATTTTTCAACTTTTTTTGAGATGGTAGCATTGTCATAAAAAAATAATATTTTTGAAGAATTTGAGAATATTTAAGGAGATTGTTAAGGTAAAGCTACAACCGAAAAAATTATTTTTGCACCAGTATTATTGTAAAGCAAAACTGAGGAGTTTTGAGACCTGGCTTCTTTGTAAGATACGGGTTGAGAAAAACTATTAACTTCAGCTGCACATGATTACAAAATCAAAAGGCATGCTATCCTTATTCCAAGCAATATAGCAAACTAACCAAAACATTAACAATCGTCACCTTTTGATACACAGTCGACTCTCTAATTAACGGACACTGCAAAAAGTTTTAATTAACGGACAAAAAAGTGATTGTACGGGCAATACCAAATTCAAATCCTTATCAACGACTCTCAAAACTCTAATTAGCAGAAAGTTTTAACAACACAATTGCGCAAGGGTCGCCGTTTGATGACGAGACAACATATGACAAGCATAATAGACTAGATGTTAGCCCGACAAAAAATCCACGTTTTTGCAACAACATTTCTTTAGCTACTTTCCCATCCACCCTAATTGATTCTTGGTGCCCATTGCTTCTGTATTTACTATTTACCCCATACTTAAAAAAGATGAACAGAGATGTTGATTCGTAACTAAACTTGGCTCAATTGACTATGGGTCATTTCAAAAACCCGCTTCCTATTGAAATGAAGCGAACAGTTACACTCCTCAAATAGAGGACACCTCTAATTACTAATTAATAAGGGATTCCACCTAAGGTTCTGCCAAATAAGAAGTTCACTACGTTGAACATCAGTTAGTCAACATATGATTTTGTGTAGGGACGAAGTGACAAATAAACACTTACTGTTTAAAAAGAACAGACAACATAATTTCTGTAGTTTCATCTGGTAGATTCGACAAAAAGAGAATTTGATTAGGAACTTCAGGCACTGCAGCTTGAGATCCAACTGTAAAAGTAAATACACACAAAGTTAAGGTATCACCTTAAATAATGTCAACAGTAGTTAATTTTTTAACGTGTTTTTTACTTCGCAATGTGAGCTTGCTCAGCTGGATAAACAAAATGGATTGCAAAAATTACTACTACTAGCGTTAATATTTTTCTGAAATAGCACGTGCGATCTGGTTGATGTCATGCAACCTATGAAACTGTCCCAAAAAGCAAAGAAAGGACTGGCAAACCTGGGTTGACATTATAGAAATGGAGCACCCAGCTAGTAGAGAAAAAATTACATTTTTTAATGTAATTTTTTCTCTACTAGCTGGGTGGGACGCTAAATGGGACGTCTTACACCTAACAAAAATTAAACGCACCTGCGACGGGAGGTCCTTGTGAGATGACGGGAACACTTTGGCGTAGTTGTTTTGCAGGTTTCTTTTTGCTGTAAAGATACGAAAAAATAAATTAACATCCAGCAAGACCTGTGGAAACCGCATGGCTAATTCGGCCATGAAGGTTTCAAACAGGAAAGCAAACGAGGTTTATATTACAATTCCAAATGGAAAACAAACTTTTCTATTTTTAATGTGACAGCTTTCAGGTTCAAACTTCACATGGTTCTCTCACACAAGTGTTGCTTCATATTCTTTTAGCCTAATTAAAACTATCACACTTACTATCTACAGCTTTTCTTTTGAGCTTTTTGTCACGAGGAACAAATGTATTATCCAGTTTTGCAATAGCATCTGATTTCGATTTACAAAAGCGATTCTCTATAGAAAAACACAAACATAATAAAAAAATACAATTTTCAATAAAGGTTACCCCCTGTGAAAAATAAAGTTAATTGCATACGAAAGAGCTTGAAAGGTTGTCTGGGAATTTGAATATTTTTTTTCAAAATTCTTGATTGGTTCTTTAGAATTTGGACTAAGAAGATTTGCTAATTATGCATGATGTCATAAAATAGCTCTGCGAGGGGTGTTATATTTAACATTTTTGACAATCCATATAGAGTTAAAAATGTTTTCTGGCCGTTCACTTTGACGTTTTGAACATTTTACATAAATTTCAATATTTAGTTACCATAATTATGTTCAATAAAATCAATTACATGTTTTAGAGCTAGTTCATGACGTCATAATTTTGCATAATTAGCGCAACTTTTAAGACAAATATCTAGAGAACGGATAAAGATTTTTCAAAAAAATAAAAAGTTTTCTAGAGAACTTTCAAAGATCTTTCATATGTGCTCAACTTGTTTTTTTCCGGGAGGTGACATTTAAAATATATATAGTGCGTTCAAATAATGTGAATACAATTTTTCCAGGTTCTATACATTGGAAATTCTTCAGCTAAAGTAGTTTTGAAACGATGAAACAAAAATGGTCACATAAGCTTTGTTAAACTACAATTTGATGGTTAAAAACGAAAGTTTTTATTGTTGAAGTTGGAGAACTTGAAAATCTTTTACAAAAACTTTTCAATGCAGTATGCACAAGTTAATGAGAAGTGCCATAGAGATCTAAATTCAAACAAAAGTAGACAAAATATGTCAAGTTCCTTAGCTAAGGTTAGATCAAACATCATTGACAATAAAATTAAAAAAAAGTAAATTCTGATTGAATGTATACATTGATGTTTCTACCAGGAAATATCAATGTAAACATTCTGTTGTTCAACCTGTATACAAACATTAATATTAACTCCTTATTTTTCTGCTAATGTTGACATTATCCAAAAATTCCGGCTTTAAGGAAAAATCCCACACTTATTAGAAACTTGGATTACCTTAACTTTTGAAAAAACTTTAATTCCTAAAGAAAGGATCTGAAATTTCAGCCTTGCCAATAATAGCAGAAACGAAAATATTTCTGCTTTAAACATTTGAATCTAAAACGCCTGACAACATCTGACTATGTATTTTAAAAATTCCTGACAATTCCTGAACCCTTTCTACAACATCCCATCACTTTTCCCAAGAAAAACAAAATCCTAGGACAAAATAGATACAATTAAAGTTAGGTGTATGGTTTTGTTAACTAATGGTCAAATAACAAGTTTTATCCCACTCACAACATCCTAAAGTTATAGTCAATATCATATAATTACCATGGGTTTGTCATAAAAAGGAAAGCCTTGCATCGATCTTAAAGCATTGGTAGCACTGGGTATGTCTTCAAATGCCACAAATGCTTGTCCTCTCATTTTTAATGTTTTCAAAGCCACCACATCAAGTATAGTTCCAAATTGTGAAAATATGGCATATAACGATTTCTTCAGATCTACAAATATAAAAATGTGTAAATTGGAGTGGCAATAAGTTTTTTGAAATTAGTTTTATGCAATATATACTTTCAGATGTTTATCCCTTTTTTAAATTCACGCCAGTGTTTGTTAACATGAGTGTGGTCCTTAATCTAACAACATTTACATCAAGAACAAAACTTCTGGCTTGATTTCTACAATTTTGGAAGACAATTTTTTGGCAAAATATAAAATATTTTGGAAAAGTCAAATTTAAGCGTCAAGTAGACATATACATAGGTGCTAATTCTAGATAGAGGTTTTTGCTTCATTACAATATTGTAACAATTTTGCGAAAGGATAATTTTGATGGCAACTCACTTCTTGAAAGACTTAGTATTTATATCGTAGTTATAAATACATTAAAAATTGAGACATTAATAAAAAACAAAACAAAAAACAAAAACAAAAAAAAACAAAAACAAATGAACAACTTTAGTTCAAAAAACTTTTTCACTGAAATTTTGTCCCACCAAAATTTTTAACTTTCAATGTATGTTTTTTTTTCAAACACTTACATGTGGACCCAACTTTCGACAAAATAAAAATATTTAATACAATATGTAATACAAATGCCAACATGTTTTAAAAAAACAAATAATAATTAAAACTTTAAAAAAAAATAACAAACCTTCTTTCTTAATTTTTTCATTTAGATTATTGATGTATATGGTTTGATTTGGTGGGATGTCCATGTTGTGGAATAATATATTATATACCTATAGTGAAAACTAACATACTTAACATAAGGTTTAACAAGCAAATTACTGTTCTTATAATTCAAGAGCTTACAACAAATACCAAGTTGCAAGGCCTATAAAAATCTGCTTAACAATGAGGATGATAGAAAATATAATTTGACAGATCTTAATAAATATTTAGAAAACATTAATGACCCGTCAATAAACAAAATTTTCTTCAACATCCATTTTGTTGTTACTTTATGCCTGAGATAGTTTTGTGTTTTTTTGTCCTGAAAGTAAATACACGCGAAATAGGGCTACATGCAGATTCCGAAAAGTTTTTCCCACGCAAAATAGCCTAGGAAACCGATTTAGAAATAAATCAGTCTAAATCAATAAAAGAAAATGTTACAATGACCACTATACTAGCCAAGCAAAATGAAGAAAGCCAGAGTGTTGATAAAAATACCTTGTCAAGTGATGAGGACTTTGAGTGAAAATATATGATCGCGTAGAGCTTTTGATGTTTTAAAGAAAAATTTATGTTTGATGTAAACAAATGTGTTTTATTTGGTTGGTTTAGGGAGAAGTTTAGCACAACTTTTAGAAATTTGTCAAATTTTGGTTTCAGGTGGCCTCTAGTTACTCACACTTTCCATTTGCCATCCAGGTAGATGGTAAGCTGCAATCGCTAGTGGTATTTATAGCCATTAAAAAGGAGGGGGAGGAATTATTTTTATGAAAGTGGTTTATTGGAAGAGAATAAAGAATATCAGCTCATAACAGGTTAGTTAGCTGGTGGTCTATGCAGCTTCTTATACAGTAAAGACATTTTTGACGTAATTTTTCTTTATTGATGCAATCAATCTGGGGTAAGGTACAGATATGGCAACAGTTTCTGTATAATGAAAATAGAAAAAAGAGAAACATTTTCTGAATTCGGAAACCAGATTTTTTTTAGAAAACAGAAATTGTTTTAAACTTTGGAAACCGTTTGTCTGGGAGTAAAATATTTTTAATGGGGGTAATTTGATTAGGCCGACATCAAAATTATGTTATGTTCGCGTCCTCCGACCGACTCACTTTTGGTAATAAAAACCTGAGTCGTTAAGTCAAAAAAAACGGAAAAAAATTTCGCAAGAACTAATTTTTGCAAAATTGACAAAAACTAATTCCATTAGGGTACTCCTGTGGCTACTGACAGTTTACAGGGTGGCGAAAAAGGGTCTGCAAACGATGTCGAATGGCGGTATACTGTACGAGGGTGCCGACTCACCATATACATGTGAGGGTCTCGCGTTTTTTTTCAAGGTTTTCGTCTGTAACCGCCCAGAAAAGCCTGGGCCTGTCTGAAACCACCCGAATTGCACCCAAAATGCAACACGCACAAGCTCATTTTGTTGTCATTTAAATTTTGTCGAAAAGAAGGAAGGTGCTATTTTGTCGTTGTACTCTCAGTTTATTATTTGTGGGATTTTATTACAGCTATTTATGGAATAAATGATATAAAAACAGTTTTTTTCAGAACTCTTCCACTACCACTGCTCGACATTAAAAGTATAAATTATACATGGTAATAAAGTTTAAAAAAATGTTGTTTTGAAGTTTTTTTTAAAACGCCGGAAGTCGTCCGACAGGCCCCATGGTTTTTGCGGCGTTTCCGGCGAGTTGGCACTGTTGTTATACTGTTTATTGGCCCTGGGAACGAATTTACTTGCTCTCTGAAATTCCCGGGAAAAAATACGCCTGACCGACAGACTCAATTTTGCAGGGTCTTCTCAGCAGGACGCGAACTTAACATATTTTTGATGGTGACCTTAGAACTCCCAAGTACCACCTCATTTCCATATAATATTTTATTGTTAGGGCTTTCTATTTAGTGAAAGGATTATAATGAAAACTCAAATTAGCTTGTGGAAGATGGAAAACTCAATTGGTTTCCGTATTCAGTGTACTTTCTATTTTCACAGACAGTATACCACAACAACGTTGGAAACAATAAATATGATTAATAGTAATGACCGAATTGGCCCCAAATTTCATTCTAGAAAAGAAGTCTAACTACCAAATATTGCATGCTACACGGTTGTCAGGACATTTGCAGAACAAAATGCCGTAGTTTAGCTATAGCTTTATTATACCCTCCCCTATCCTAAAACATGTAGCTAGAATTAGATTAATGACGATATTTACACCACATATGCTAAGAAGAGGGGGCAATGAAATAATGTAAGCAATACTTAATGCGCAAACACGAGGTATAGGATTCTTTGATTATTAAGATAAAACTGGATTAAATTACGAACGAATTACAGCACATTCCCCGCGCGAAATTGCGACGTTCCACAGTTCATCGGCCATTTTGTAAAAAAGGGGGAACAAACAAAGTAGATATTTTTCTCCCGAATATGGATACCTTTGGTCGCGTACGATTTTGGAAATCGAAACAGAAAGATAATTTTCAAGAAAAAGTCTGTAGTTTTTTCTTAGTAGTTACGAATTCTCATTTTTTCAGGTCATTAAAAAGAAAAGGGAGCTAAATGGGTTAGCCAATACCTTTTAATCTTCGTTTTAGAATAAATTTAGGGAAGGAACCCTGTCTATTATTTCCAGTAGGGGCAATGTCTTATATAGGAAGCCCTAGAGTATTTAATGCTCATTTTAAGCTAAAAGCGGACCCAAATACAGGAGTTTACAGTTTCAGCTATAACCATTTGTTGAAATAAATCTTTCTTTTGTTTACAATGCTTTTATTGGGTATTGAAATAAGGAAGTAAACTTTTATGAATTAAGAAGGCTCTGACATGAAAAAAGTGAAATAATTCTTTTGTGCAATATTTTGAAAAGAAAAGTTACAATATTTTCACATATGTTTTAAGTAGGGTTACCCTACCTGTGATACCTTTGATAATCTCTGAGAACTTCTTCTGCTACAACATTTGACCTGAAATGAAGGTCAGGGAGAGTAGGAGTATCTATTCTTAGAACAGCAGGAAGGCTATTTGTGTCATATGTTCTATTGTTTTGATGACCTGGCAGTGAGGGTACGTCAGCAACATGAATTAAGAACTTGTCAAGATGGTGAATTTACAGGGGATTTTATTGAGAAACAGCGTAAAAGAACCAGTCCTGTGGGGTGTAACGTTGGTGTTGTATAAAGACAAAGACAAGGAAAATAATAAATCTTGAATAATTTTGCCAAGTGTGCTTCTGTTAGCAAGAAAAATATGTTGCAAATAACTATCACCTGTTGCAACGAGCAAAAAGAATTGTTGCAGTAAGCTTTATGTGTCTTGTTTCTTGTCTGACTACTCTATAATTGCAAGCAATTCATCAAGAACATCTTGACTCATTCTCAAAAAACTTTGTATTCAAACTGATCTTCTGTGCGAAATTCGCTTAGTAATGTTGATGTTACCACCAATATTTCTCTTCATTTTAGTCAAGGTTTTACCCATTATGTATCTTTTCCTTCTTTTCTTTTATTTAAACAATCGCTATGATAACCGTGGAGGCAGCAATCGTAGGGACACGTCTTTTTATTTACTTACAGGCCTATCAATAAGGAGAGAGCAATTGCTCTTGCTCACGCAAAGGCTCGCCCAATTCTGAGAAATGAGAAACTAGCTGAGCCATTAATTGCTCCCCCAATTCCCAAAAAAGTTTTTCTGGCTGAGCAATATCACTTTATCTCACATGGAAATCAATGTTTTCTTTCTTATTATTTACAGTAAAAAAGAACCAAAATATATAAAAAAAGATAAAATAAAATAGATAAAAAGACTTTGTGATAAAATATGCGTTTATAAACTTATTCTATTTATTTAGATTGCTCGCCAGTTTAAATTATTGTAACCTCGGGGGAGCGATTTATTGCTCAGGTGTTATTTTCTTATTGATAGGCCTGACTTGCCACGATTCGGAAGACTTCTGAAGCATGTTGTACATTTAAAAGAATCCGTGTATAGACCAGAAACCTTTCACAAAGTTTCCCCTACAGGTTAACCGTCAGGTTTTGAACTTTCATTTATATGGATGGTGTATTTCAACCTTTACACTAATTTTTGATGTAAAGCAATTTTGTTTGCGCAAAAATATATATAATGCCACAATTCATTTTCTCTCTGGTAACTTCTAAAGATATCTAAATTAGCATATATATATATTTAGCACAGGCAAAAAATATGAAACAGCAGTAGTGGAAGAAAAACGATCACATCGTCTGGCATATGGTGAAGTTCCAACTGAGAAACAATCAACTCTCTCTGAGGAACATGTGAAGAAACTTCTTGAAAAACAAACATGCAAAAACACCTGTGTTGAAAAGTAAGATTGAAATTTTCCTTTAAAGCTTAGTCTGCTAATTCTTTCATAACTCTTTTTTGCTATGCTGCATGGTTATGATACTTACCAAATTTTCATTCTTATCTATTAGGGAAATATAATAACTTTTGTTACAATTATCCTCAAAACTTGAAACTTGAGACACAACTTTATTTCCTCAAGGGGAATCATTCTGTGTATTTTAGACATGTGATTAATCCCATTTAAAAATTGTTTTGGATTTTACCTGAAAATCAGCAAATTTTTCATGTTTTTATTAACTATATATTTAAAAAACAAAAAAATATGTTGAATAACTTTTATTTGGCTGTCAGTAACTTTAAAAAGAAAGTGAAAATTCTCTCTAGAGCTAAAGTAATTGAATTTTAAGCAGATAGTGATATTTTGGACATATTTCAAGCTTCCTATGACGTCACTGAGAAAGGGCTGACATAAGCAAAAATTTATTGCTGCCATTTTGTTCCCTTTATAACGTTGAATGTGCCAAGTTTGATTCAATTTAGGCAAGCCTATTAAACGATATGGAGGGGGTAGAATCCCCTGTCATAATATGTTTGGAAAACCACAGACCGACTACAGTTAAGAATGATTGTCCAGATTTTTAGTGTGATGTGTGATCAACAAATGAAAGCAAATTTAAGTAAACATTACGGTCAAAGATTTTTTTTAGAGAGTTGAAGCGTCCAAAGAATTTTGTAGATGGTGTTGTTGTAAAGATGAACCTCTAAGAAGGCTGGTATGAAAAGTTTGGATGAATTTAAGACGTTAACTGCATATGAAGAGAAAGAAACATCTTTAAGAGGTCATGGTTTAACAGAGGAAGAAGTAGCTTAATGTTGAAAACAGATAAGGTATATGTTTATTTAAAAAAAAACATCGTTTTAATTTGGTTTTGCGACTCTTAGAAAATTGAAATTATGAGCCTTAAATAATTCTTAAAAGGGATTCTTAATAGTGATTCAAAATATTGAGAAATGATTGAATTAAAACTGTTAAAAAAACAACTAAATTTAGGTGAATAAACATATGAAAAGCTAATATCTGATAAACATCGATAATAATGTGTTTTTAAACTATTTAAAAATATATTACATGATTAAATATACTATATTATTACTTCTTTGCCACCAATTTCTTTGAGAGAATGTTTGTAAAAATAAATGTTATTTGAATGCGGTGTCTGATAAAGAAAGTTTATTTTTAAAATTTGGGAAATTCAACCTTAATGATTCTAACTATGAATTTTCGATTAAGCGCCTACTCTCATTAGCGCGTATTCGAATATTTAAAAATTTTTAAAAAAAACTTATGCAAAAATGGCTTTTTTGTTCTTAAAATCATCTCCACCTTGAATTTTTATGACAAACATGTTGTCTATTTTTTCGTTTATTTTCACTATTGTTTCATTGATAGAGAGGAAATTTAACCGTATTTTCACTGGGCATTTATTTATACCTGTTACATATCTTCTGTTTTTATATTTTACAATCATCATGGTTTCCTTAAAAGGAAACGTTAACCTATATCACAAAATGAGATTTTTTTGAAAGCACCCCTCTTGATTTACTGCTTCCCTGAAGTAAGCACCCATCCTAAAAGTCAAATTTTTAAATAAGCAGCTGGGCATTAAATTGATTATTTACAGTATTATATAAAAACTATTTTTACAAAAATGTGTATGTCAAATGTATATCATGGATTTACATTTAAATTTAAATCTGTAAAATTTGTATGGGGCAAGATCTTACATTTTAATTTCTTCAATTTAATTTGAATGAGGATATTTTCAGATTTTTGAGGTGAGTGAGTGTTTTTTTTAAGATAATGTGTTGATTCCATAATTCTTGAAAGTGAACAAGACTGTTAATGTAACTCTTTCCCACCTCTGCAAATATATTCTGCTGATATGATGAAACGTAAATTAACAGCGCCTAAAAATATTTGCTGTCTTTATCACATTTTCCACTTAATTTAAAGAGCCAAACCTGAACCTGTATGTCCTAATAAAGGCAATAATGTGTGTTTTTAAACTATTTACCGAATCTCTACAAAACTAAAATTGTGAAAAATGTTTCTGCTTTGAAAATGTGTCTTGTTTGATAAGATTAATATAAATATATTTACGTGGTTCAGTGATTGGTGTGCTTGTGTGTACTTTGTTAGCAAATATGATAACTCTATTCAATTTTACTTTTTCTACAGCAGGAGAAATCAAACGATGAATCATATCGATTCGGATGAAAATTATTGAAAAGAAAATTTCTCAGCATAAAGAACAACTGCAGCAAGAAGATAAATACAAAAGCTGTGTGTCTGTCAATAGAAGAGAACTTGAAACTGAGATGGCAACACATCATGGGGTGGAGAAGCCATTGTTTTCACATTTGATACAACACAAGGCGAAAGGTAAGGCTAGTTTTTTTTGTGTTTTTTTTGGCGAATCGCTCACTATATATATGCATTACAGAAAACAAATTATTTGTAAAAAAAAGATTTGCGATTTTTTTTTGAGGAACTTATTTTTGTAGATTTAGCCCAAATCTACAAAATGTCTACCACAAAATTTTTCATTTCATTTCATTTTCATACTTTAATTTCCTGTACGATCTAAAAGCTATTGAGTTCTTTGTTGTTCAATTGAAAATCTCTGCATTGTTAAAAGCTACCACAATACTGATTTTGCATCTTAGCGTCCAGAAGAATTAATCCTGCAAATTTTTGCGAAAATATAATAATCACAAATTTTCCTCTACAAAAATGACTGTTTTTTGGGGGGCCTTGTTCGAAAATAAGTTCTGCTAATAGTACTTTCTGAAGAGTTTATTCCCTACATGCATTCTATTCGCAAAACAATTGCAAAAAAAATGCAACGGATGGTAACGGGCTTTATGTTCTTTCTAACAAATTTTTATTTGTTTTGCCTGCATGTATACATATTCTGTATTGGCAAGAAAGTTTTCATTATTTTCTTAAAGATTGAGTTTCTTAACTTTACTTTTACATTGGCGAGACATCCCGTAAAATTACGTATGCACCATATTGCTCATTTCCGATCACCCTCCCCCCTGTTCACACATGTACGCTTTGGTACTGACCATCTCGCTAGCTTCCGTACGCCTATATTCCACCCTCTCCCTTAGCGTTACAAAAATTGATTTAAAAAGATCTGGAAAGTAAAACCAAGATTTTTTTTTATAGGGGAAGAAGTTTGTATTATGTAATCAGATTTTCTCAAAAACGTGCGAAAACATCTCATTCGTCAATTCTTTACAATAAGTGAAATAATTTCATCTGTTTCTATTAAAAAAGACTTTAACAGAATTAATGGAGGCCAATTTGAAATTTTAAAATGTAAAAAATAGAATTACAGATGGTCAAAAGTGTCTTATGAAACCCTTTCTCCCCTTGTATGCACCTGTATGCTTTTAGTCCGACCACCTAAGGGCGTACGTATTTTATGGAAGCCTCTAGTTGTTTGATGGCACATGAGGAGCTGGCTTGATGACGTTAAGGATTGTACTTCAACCGGCAAACCGGAGAATGTATTCGAAATAAGGAGAGATAACTAATTGACTTGAACTTACAGACAGGGACCAAGGGTGTGTGTTCGAGTGGGAGAGAAGCTCGAGATAGACAGCCCACTGTAAATTTTAAAAAGCAATTAATTTAATACACACACTGGAAAAAAACTTAGATTTTATTTTTTAGAGAAACAAACGACAAAATGATTACCTTAATTCTCGAGAATTTCGCGACTTCTACACGATTTCGCGAAAGTAACTTTACGCGAAAATTATTAGAAAACTCGTTATTTTTTTCCTTTCTTTTCTTATTCATCCAGCCCTTATATTATTACTTTAAGTGGATTAAATTTTCGCGGGCGCGATATTCACCAAAATTTAGCGTGCATTAATTTTTCCCGATGACACGCCTACGGTGTAATTCGCGTGGATTAGTTTTTTCGCGGATAACCTTTTATTTATTTTCCGCGAAAAGCCATAGAGACGAAGTTGATTTGAAAGGCTTATTAAATTTTCTATTTTTGACTTTGCGTGATTTATGTTCGCGTAGCTTAATTTCGCGCGAAATATAATTCCCGGGAGGGGGAAATATCCACGCTCCCTTCATTCCAAAATATTTGTTCTTTTAAATAAATTTTATGGGCCTTTACGATCACCTCTGCAACAGCAAAGAATAGTCTTAAAGTCATATGAGATAGTTGGCATGAAGGGAGCGATGGAAAGTAACGGATCATCAGAGAGTCTTTTAAAGACGGTGACAGTGTTGATGATGGACAAAAGTCTTATTTTGTAAAAAAAATTTCTGAAAACACCCATTTCTAACTTTGGCTGAAGCGACCCTTCTTGCTGGGTTAAAGTGTCAGCTAGCTCAATCTGTCTTTATTATTTCTAAAATGTGAGAGTAGGTTCTTATTGAAAGTTTGTTTCTACGCCCTAGTTGGTATACTCCTTCTTTTGGCTTGCTTTTCAACCATATCGACTAACTACGTTATTTCAGAGATACGTACAGTATTGCCTCTAACCTGCTTGTCTGACGCATAAGCCGATTTCAGAACAGTCAGTGGGTTCTAAATAGCCTGATAACACTATACATTAAAAGTGCACCAGAGGCGGGACTCGAACCAGCAATCTTATGATTGTATAGTCAAATGCGCCTACCACTACACCACCACTGCAGTTATCGAATTGTTTTTTTATATATTTGTTTATCGGAATTGTTATTATATATATCGATTTAGAATATCCTACGAATGATCCAGTAATTGCAACTTTGAGGGAATATAACGAAGTTTTTAAGACAAGTAAGGATGAAGAACAGGAAGAAGAAGAAGAAGAAGAAATTGAAGATGGGGACCTGTTCATTGGGCCTTTGTTGTCATCGATCAATGAACGTGTCGAATGTATTCCGGACGAACTGATTTTTCGAAATCGAATAAGTCTAACGGATATTCACAAAATGGAAAAGTTTAAAAATTATAAAGCTGGAATACCAAGTAAGGTTGGTCATTTCTTCATTTAAAAATACTAGTCGGTGGCTTGTGGAAAACTCTACGGATTCGCCTGTAATTTTTATTCAGCATTGCGTGCGTCTGGCTACTTGCGGTACCATTTTGCGTGACAGACAGACAGACGTATACGGGTAATAATATAGCTTTGTAACGTCACAGCACTCTAAATGTACAAATGTTTATTGCCAAGAAAATTTTTCATAAGATTTCACTGCAAGTTAATCCCGAGGTTAATGCTATTTTTTATTACGCACTGAATAAAAAATATGCAGCAGGTTTTTTGGCTAATAAGACCTTTTTGTGTTACTAATTCTCTTTTCTTTAGATACTCTACATAAAAAATTTAGCAAGAGAGGTTAAAGAAGGAGATCTTGCTCGGTTGTTTTCACGTTATTATGTGAAAGATGAATCCGACGTTGAATATAAAATTATGTCTGGAAGAATGCATGGACAAGCGTTCGTAACCTTCCACGGTAAGAAAAATAATATATGGTATTTTCTTGAAGTTGTTTTATTTTAATAAGAGAAACTTACGCGAATTTGCAATTTTTTGGGGAAATTTTGTTTGTCGAACCTTTTAAAAAATGACCATTCGTGAAAGTTTATTCACCAGTACAAACTTTCCAAACCGTCGATTTGCGAAAAATCTTTACTTTTGAAACTAGGAAGTACATTTGCGTTTAAAATAAGTGATAAAGCGCTGATGCTTTAAATAATCAAAAACAGTTTCTAGAAATGATTTTTCCCTTTTATATCATCCCACTTGCCAGGCTGCGAACACGTGTTTGGCTCAGTTATTAAAAAATTTAAAATCGCGATTTCAGGCGAACGAAGTTAATAGAAATTTTTTAAGTGTTTTTTATATTTTTGGACTATATTAGCTAGTATCGTTATTCGAGTCTTTTGTTAGTACAATATAAACTGTTTTGTTTATCTATACCGAGAAATATTACCCGAGGTCATAAGTCTAGACGGAGCTTGCTAGGTCGATACGCTGGCCGAAGTATTACCTTGTACCTTTTTTAAGATGTTCAGATATACTTTGGAGGAGCGTTAACGCCGCAAGGGTTTTTTTCTTAACTATATAAGCCACTTTATCTTTAAGAACATAAAAAGGAAGTTATTTCATTGCTACTTCATGAACGTAAGGTAAAACAAAGAAAAATGCATCCTCATTTTGTTCAAAAACATTTTCTCTGCCACAAATTTAAAAAAAAAATTAATAACAAAATCGCGAACGTTTATCTTGCGAATACATTCGAATTTCAACTATCGCGTATATTTTTCTCGCGAAATTTTTTCATATTGTGGACCAAAAAATTTGTTCGAGATAGAGAAAATTCGAGATAAAGAAAGGAAAATACCTTAGGCGGACGGCAAAGGGACCGAGACTTTAGTTCGAGATATAGAGAAGTTCGAGATAGAGAGTGGTCGAGATAGAGAGATTCCACTGTATGTGTGTTTACAAGCTCGGAACATTTTTAAATTTCCTAATGCTCGCCATCAAATCACGTCCGTCCGTCCGTCCGTCCGTTCGTTCGTATTTTTTAATTACTATATGTTTGATTATTCTTTTATTTCACATTCTTTTAGACGAAGACACAGCCGTACAGGCTTTACTATTATGTAATGGGTACAAACTTTACGACAAGCCTATCATCATTTCATATGGTAAAACAAAGTCATGACAAGAGAAGAAGGAGACCGACTGCTGCGAAGGAGACCGACTACTGCTAAGATGGTACATAGATTGTTAACGGATTAACAGATCATGGTAGCAAAATAATGCAGCGACATTGCACAGCGACGTTACACTACGACGCCTGCGTCTGAAACATCGCTCGATGGTAATAGATCATTTTTTCAAAGAAGCGGGGAAGTTACGTTTCGACTTAACGCATTTGTAAGGAGAAATTATGGTGTTGAACCCAAATACTGTTAGTGAAACCGGCGAGATTGGAACTGAAAATATGCTGTGTTAAATTTCAATATATACCAACACATTTCACTACAACTAACAAACGTTTAATGAAATGAATGTTAATTCGAATGAATTAGATAAATGAGTTACAACACTCCATCAAAAATATGTTTCAAAATATCTGTAGATACCGTAAATCCTCTAATAAACGTCCAGGGCGTTTATTTAATTTGTCATCCTTTAAGGGGGAGGAGGGAACGTTTATTGGAGGCATTTAAAAGAGGAGGTTCTCTAAATAATATCAATGAAATCGTATTCTTCTGCACCAAGGAAAAATAAGTTGAGGGAAGTGACTTAATTGGACATGTTTTATTGGAGTTACCAAGTTATATAAAATTCTATAACAATCACGGTCATTGAAAAGCGAAAACAAAAGATAATAATCACTCAAACAACTTGAGCGAGAACACATTTGTCATTTGTTTTTATTCATAAAAAGGCGTTTGAGAATATTCCCGTATTAAATGCCCCTCGAAAACGTTGGAAGAAATTAATGCGGCTTGAAGATTTCCGCCATTAGCCTGAAATATTTTAAAATTTGAAGTAGACCTTGAAAACGGAGAATTATGGGGTAAACAAATCGTTGAGTATTCTCAATTATTATTGTAACTAATCTGCAATGTTAAAATACAACTCAATAAATAAAAATTAAAATTTTACATAGCTATATGAAGTATTCTAAAATAACAGTTAAAACTTTAAGTGGATATTTTCAACACTGATCAGGAAAATTCTGAAAATTTCAGAATACAAATCTTGATTGACCTTGATTCCATTATAAAACTTCTGAACGAGCTCAATTTGAATGATGAAGTAGTTCATTGTTTATTAATTCAGCAATAAATACATATTAGCATTTAATAATTTCAGTATTTAGGCCTTCAAAATTTACTCTCTTGTTGAAATTTTTTTGAAAATGCTGATGGTGCATGGTTTGATAACAGCCGATCTGAAAAAGAAAGTACGTTTTAAAAATAAGAAACAAGAATACAATTTTACCATAAACTGCATTAAAACCAGGTTGTTTAATTATTGTCTTATTCTATTTGCCTCTTTGATTTGAAAAGTGAATTTATTAAAAAAAGATACAAATCAATGTCATGTGATGCACAAGGTATATTATATATATAATATATGTATATAAATTTAATCAAACTGGCTTTTGATATCTTTGTACAAGTAACACATTAAGCAAGCGATACATGATTTTGAAACCGGTGGACAATACAGGATTTATTTTGTTGAAATCGATTTATTGAATTCAACAAATTTGATTGTTTAATGTCCTTTTTTGATTTGAATTCTCAAATTTGAATTTCTTTCGGGGAGTCGGATTAGTTGCAATTTTTTATATTGAATATTGAAAGAAACTGATATTTTTTTTTTTTTTTTTTTTTTTTTTTTTTTTTTTTTTTTGGGGGTTTTGGGGTTTTTTTTTTTTTTTTTTTTTTTTTTTTTTTTTTTTTTTTATTTTTTTTTTTTTTTTTTTTTTTTTTTTTTTTTTTTTTTTTTTTTTTTTTTTTTTTTTTGGGGTTTTTTTTTTTTTTTTTTTTTTTTTTTTTTTTTTTTTTTTTTTTTTTTTTTTTTTTTTTTTTTTTTTTTTTTTTTTTTTTTTTTTTTTTTTTTTTTTTTTTTTTTTTTTTTTTTTTTTTTTTTTTTTTTTTTTTGGGGGGGTTTTTTTTTTTTTGTCATTGTTTCGGTTTGACAAATCCAAAAAGTTGAACCATATCTAACCTTCCTGAAATTTTAAAATTGACAAATTGAATTCAACAAGTTGAAATAAAAAAAGGGTGAACGCAAACAATTAAAAAATTTTGCGGATTTGATAAATCAGTGTTCCTTTTGTGAATTTTAAAAATCAAGTCTTTTTCCTAAACAAATCTTAGAGAGAGAGAGTGTGATACTTTGGGTGAGTTGAAAAAATATTTTCAAGCAAATTAGGATCAAGGGCTGTTAAAGCCCAGTAAAAGAAATAGTATAGCCGATTTTCGGAGAGCTGTTTTTCTGGCTTATTGTGCGGGTGAACGGGATTCGATTCCCTTGACGGCAAATTTCCTCTGCACATGCCTTGGGTTTGGGAAATTGGGGAGAAGGCACACTGTGTTGGCCTGTTTAGATGTTGCAGGGAAGTTGTCTGGTAGAGCCCGAACCCTAATTGGGTCTGCGTAGCTCTATGCAGAATATTTATATAATACAGTGCGTACAGATAATTAGGCTGCTCATACAACTACTTAAATGAAAGATAATTTTTAAAACTTACATGTCCACACTTTTCTTTGTATCAAAATCTTCCTATAGCCATCTATATTTATAACATCCACATAAAGTTTTGCTACAATTAAAACCAAAAAAAAGGAACAAGAAATGAATTGTGCAAAAAAGTTATTAGTTTTAACTGTAGCCAGCAGTATGGTCGTATTATTAAAACACACTATTCTGATTTCAAAGAAAAAAAACATGAAAAAAGTGTAGTTAGGCTTGTAAAGAACAAAAGAAGCCTTTTAACGGCTAATTATACTAAGCGTAGCTTCCTAATTATCCTGCATCGGCTAACTATAATATTCTTGTAGCAGCTATCATC